>JAQPZY010001660.1:847500-952500 GCA_029931535.1 Margaritifera margaritifera | reverse complement strand
AGTTCAGTTAGGGTTGTGAGAACCCTCACTTTTCACTGAAACAAAATAACCTGTTCAATGCATTTTTTATTGCTCAAATCAACACAGTAGTTACAATCTTAATTTTCCCGCTTTTTGTTCGCACAAAAAATGGGGAATATAGAATTTATGTTTCCATTTTTTGTACTTCCGTCCGTCACACTTTCATTTCCTCTACATAACTGTAAAGGCGTTCGAACTTACGAACCGAAGCTTGGCACTCTTTATATTGTACCCTTATAGATAATATAATCATATGATGTAAAGTACCATTTTTGACACAAAATGAATCCGTTATTTGTTATGTGCTGTTAAAAATAATCATCTTGATCATCATTACCACCATCACCAAGGTCACTATTTCTATCGTAGGTCCTAAAGGTTGCTGCATACTATTAGGGTGATAGAAATGATATATAGTCGTGATGTGGGACCTTAATATATCATTTCTGTCACCTATTTACATTTAATTGGCCCACCTATCTCTGCACCCCACCTTCCACCCCCACCTAGGCTTTGGATGTTGTGTTCAATATTTTTGGCTCCCTTTTTTCCTCCCTCCGTCCTTTCCCGCTTTCTTTCCTTTCTTACTTCGTTTGCCATTTAATTCTTTATTTCAGGCTGAAATAGACTCATGCGTAAGAACGTGAAATTGTCATAGGATTAGTAAATCGAGGAAGACAGCTTGACCCTGTGGACCCCCTATATTAATGTACGCTCTCCCCGAGTTATACGGAGTCACTGATCATATTAAACCAGCTCACTCTGAGATACTAATCTTGTGTGAAACAGAAACCATAATGAAAGAAGACATTCCTTGTGAGAGGACTGCGCACAACCTTTGCTCTTTAATTATGGAAGAAATGCAGTGGGTGTTCCCATTGGATCCCTATGACATGTGTGACGTGTATATTGGTCTTCGTCAGGAGATACGAAGCCATCTATAGCCGAGATTTGTATCATCTTTAAACTTGTTGAAATCAATTTTTCATTCCAGAACGTTTAAAAAAAGCTAAGCGATAGGTGGACAACTAAAGTTATTGTGCAGAAATGAATTGGAAACATACAGACATAGGGACTCACAACATCTTAACATAATACGTTCCACCTTATGGTGGGTGTATAAATATTGCAAAAAACATTAGTAAGACAAAGACTTCCAGATGAACATAAACATATAGCATTACAAGATAACAGGATAAAAGGCAAAAATGTTAAAACTCTAGAAAAGGTATAGAAAATAATAATACGCCTAATGAAAACCTGATACGTTGTATTTGCTTATTAATAATGTAAACAAAACATTTTTAAAATTAAATCCAGTGCATTAGTTATAAATTTAGATGTACTAAGAATATGTTACTTATGTTAGGCACTAACTTGAACATAACATATCAAAACATCTGCATAGGTTATGTTGCACTGTCTGGGAATAGTTGCATTGTAATGAAATGACTGCAATTTTAGTGCAAGTGACCTTTCCGGAACTGGCGGAATCAAACCTGTTTTTTTATCTCTGGCAAAAGCCAAATCTAACTCAATAAAGATTTCATTTTCCAATGTAGGCTTTGATGTTGCTTTTTCTACTGAATGTAAGGAAAAATTTTCAATGCTTATCAAAGCTCCAGGAAAAATCTGAGAAGAAATATTAACGATTTTCTTCAGTAACAGAACAAAAAGTGAAAAGTAACTAACTTTTTTTATATCTCATCTGCTTTACAATCTCTTGCGAAACTCCTCTACTCAGCAAAAGTTGTACATACCTACACAAAACCTGGATAAAAAAAGAAATATTAATTTGCCTTCATGAGGTTAATACAAATGTAATTACCGTAAACAATGTATACATTATCTATGTCTCTTTTTATTCAACTGGATGGCGTATATTAGCTTCTTATAAAATTATCATCCTGCAATGCACCTGTTTCACTGATGAAACAAGTGCAGACTAACATTTAAGTTCAAGATTCAAATATCCTATTTCTATATGACAAATTCCTGATATGACGTAAATCATAATCTTTCGTCATGCCAGCCAATAAACCAAGACGTGTGTGCGATAACTTTGCAATGTCCTTGTACGTTTTTAAATATTACATGAGCGTTTTGTTTTGCTGTTTGTTTTGCCGTTTGTGTGTATTTTTACTAAGCGGAGGAAATAATGAGTTTTATGTATATTATGAATACGTGTAGGTTGAGGCCATCAGGTATCAAGTGTTCCGTATGTCACATCCCAAAAAAGTTCTTTTTACCACGACAAAAACATAAAATTGAATTCATTGTAATGTACAGCTTCAGTGACATTCAAATAATGGGATTTATAAAGTTCTTCAGTGAGATGAAACTCTAGCATGCCAGAGAAAGTATTAATACAGAAAGTGATACAGCTTTGATTTCTCCACAAAATGCCCACTTTGTGATGTATTCAAGTGGATAGCTTGCAAGTACATTTGTTACATGACATGAATAGCTTTCAAACACTCTGACATACCTTATCTGCAAAATTTTGATGCATATCAACTTCCAACCTGGATGTGCATTACAGAGCTGGAGAATTGTCGTATCAAGAGTAAGTACACTAGTAATTAGCAAATCATTTTCTTCTGAAACCTTTGTTTTCAAGTTGTGCCATTCTATAAACAGGCCATTTTTGGATAATTACAACAATTCCGTGGAAACAGTATGGAGAATTGTGAAGATATACTGCAACACTTCCACTTGGTATGTCAGAAAAATATAATGATTGTGACGAATAAAATATAACTTATATCTGATTAATTATAAAACATTCAAATGCAGTTTTTCAAGAAATCAAACGGATCATTGTTTTAAAATAAAGACACGCGTAAAGAAAATACTTTAAGGATGATCGTTTGTGAAATGTTGGAGTATTTAATTTATGTAACAACTGAAAATTGTATATACCAAATGATTCAACCAATCCAATTGTACATACCAAATGAGTCAACCAATACAAAATCACAAAACACTTTATAGGTTGGTATGCATTTCTTTGCGCTATTTTTAGTTCCACAAGTAAGAATTTTACGAAGAAATGTATGGGAAAATCAAACCCTGACATTAACTACCAATAAAATAACACCCGAATGTTTAAAAATGCATTATATTTGCACAGGTTGAAGATCATTTATAGATTCCTCTTATCAAATGCCCAAATAAATTGTATGATGATGAGTAATGTTTTTGTTATTGAGCTCACATCTGTTGCTCTTATCAGAAAGAATTTAAGTCCTAATTATTAACCTTTGAATGACCTACACACATATTTACAGACGCTGAAAATTGTATTATCAACCCTACTCAGGCATAACATATTTTATTCCCTTTTTAAATACATTTACTTCAACTGATATCACTGCATCCTCCATGATAGTTGCTCGTATCGTTGCTTACAAATTACCTATCAAGTGCAACGAGCTGAATGGAATACTGTCCTCTCATTGGTCGACTTAAAATGACGTACTACGCCTAATGAAAATCTGATACGTTGTATTTGCATATTAAGCGGGCGCGATCATGGCCATGTGGACAGGTAGTGTGGGAACATGGTCTGGCATTCCTTAAAGGTGTGGTAACAAGTCAAACATTGTGTGGGCATACAAAATTGAATCCCTGAGCTTAACATCTGTACCAAATTTATTACGCTATGCGAAGTGTAGCTTGAAATATCAGTGTCGATTCTTAAATAGGTCGCGCGAGAAGTGTCCTTCCTTGTAGGTTTATATAGTACATGTATGATTGATTGGTGAATTGAAGGCAACGATACGAGCCACTGTGGTGAGATCATGCAGATCAATCTAAAGGTGTGATCATGCAGAGCCTCCAGTAGGAAGTACCATTTGCCGCACATAACCAGTTCCCGCACGATTAATTATTCTAAATACCATGCGTTATATTTCCTAGTTGCTGAAAAATAAACTGCACCTAATCACGAGGAAGTAACTGGTTCAGACACTCTAATTTAGTGATCTTTTTTTTTGGAAGAAAGAATGCATCCAATTTTATGTAATATTTTGCTTGATTATGGAGAAAAACGGAATTTCTGCATCTTGGAGTCAACGGAGTTGGACAAAAAACAAAAAAAAAAAAAAAAAAAGGGAGAGAAAGGGGGAACGCGGCAAGTTCCTTTCATCCATCTGAATTAAATCTGTTCCCTCTTAACACAATGTTGTGTGTGTACGTGCGTGTGTGTGTATAGTTGTCTTGTTTCCCTCTCTCTAATTTCTGAACCACAAATGACCAAGAACGCATTAAGTTGAGTAGCAAATAAGACTATTTTCGCCCGATTACCTTTCGTCTCATAGTGCATCTGTGTCTAAAGAGTGATCCATGCCTAAAATCCTGAAACGCAAGGGGATCCGGAACAGAAAAGTATAATCCATAATCGGTTACAAAAGCCTGAAATTCCCATTTTCGAAATTTTCAACAAAAAAGGAATTTTTTGCCAACCTAGAATTACCCATAAAAAGAAAAAAAGTATATTCTAGTTTACTTCTCACCAGACTATATTTATTTAAATAAAAACAAAGACGTAATAAATAAATAAATATTTGCGTAGAGTTTTATTCTGCAAGTCAAACATTAAACCAGTTGATCGTGACAGTAGTCCCTAATGACTTTGCACACTCAGAAAGTGTCAATTATACGTTATAATTGACCATTAAAACGTTAGTTTTCATTACAGATGAAATCTAATTCACTCAACATAGAGTCGTTAGACCACATTCCGTGGTATTAGCGATGTTTTTGTTGAAATATATTGTAACTTAGAAATATATGTGTAAGTCCCGGGTAACCTTAATTGTTAATATCCTTACAGATATCGTTCAGATTGTATGGTCATTGATAACTGAATACCTTACATTAAATGCACTCTGAAGTATATCAAAATTAGAGGATATGTTTTTACTTCCCCCACTCCTACCCCACCCACCCACCACCTCTGTAAGTGGAAATTCACTTTGATGGCACATATATAGTATAGATTCGAATAAAAAACAGATTACATAGATTTATGTTTGGGTTAACTTGAAGAAAAATAATACTTGCATTATTAATGTGATAAGATAATTTTAATTTCAAAATGACTTATGTAATTAGGGACATCTTGCATATTATTCCGCAATATGGTTTTATCTATGTCACCCATCAATAATAATAAATCGCGTTAAAGAATTAGCAGGAGGGCGAAATTGGAGGTGGGTTGGGGTTGTTATTTCGCATGACAGTTCATGTTTCCTACCATATTTTTCTACATCTAGACAAGACATTATTATAACTAAGACAGCTAATTACGAGGTGCGATAAAGGGCCAACTTGTCTAGTCTACTCAAAATCTAAAATACAATTTTAAATGTTTCTTCTTGTGTTAACATTCCCACACACCCAGTAACCATGTCTCCGGCATGTGTTAATTCCAAACCGTCTGCATGCACGTGATTTGGCGAAAGTTTGAAATAACAGCATCGTTTGTCGAGGTGTGGCTGCCTACACATCCCTAAGATTGAGCAAATAAGAAAATGAACTATTTCCTTTACATCTAAACTGATTTTCAGTACTTATTACTTACCTAAAGGCTTTATGGCTTTGATTAGGTCCATCAACTTCTTTGGAGAAAGAAATTCCTGTATCTTGATTTAATTCTTCCATGAATTTATGAGATAATAACTCGAAATTTTGAGTTACTAAGTCAAAATTTCGAGATACATATCCGAAATTTCTAGATATTAACTTGCAATTTCGAGACACTAAGTCGAAATTTCAAGTTACTAAGTCGAAATGTCAAGATATTAACTCAAAATTTCGAGATACAAAGTCGAAATTTCGAGATAGTAACTCAAAATTTCGAGATAATAACTCCAAATTTCGGGATAATAATTCGAAATTTCGAGTTACTTTCCACAGGATAAATCAATCAACTTGGCCCTGATAATCCGTCGTAGAAATTACGTGACCTATATATGTGAATTTAGTAACAAAGTTTCAAATACCTCCATTCATAACAAACAGGCGTTTTACATAAACTTTAAAACCATTAAATCTAAATTGTTTACAGGTTATTTAAAGAGAAAATAAGACAAGATTCTTCGCTGTCTAACCCATTTGTTACTTGAGAAACATCTAACTATGCATTACTCCATCTTACAAAGAAAGATTTACGCCTGTATCGGTGATACAAAAGGCGAACAATATATGCAGGGATATAGTGATCCAAAAGTTTCAAAACGAGTTTCTAGTGGTTGACGCTACTAAATGCCTTTCGTGCATCTATATAAAACAAGCATGTACAGGACTATCACGAGCTGCATAATACTGCACAGCATCCTTGAATAAAAATGAACACATATTAGTATAATTTAGCTTTATAAATCCAAACTAATTGTCTGATAATAATTCATCAACCTAGGATCGTTTCAACAGGACCTTGTAAAAAATCTTTGAAAATTAAGGTATAAAGCAAACTGGGTCTGTTATTCTCTTTGTCTGTGATATCGCCAGATTTGCTTTTTCACAATAGGAATTAGTATAACGTCTGAAAAAGAACGCGGCAAATATCCATGAATGATCATCATATTGAAAATAAAACTCAAGAGGACAGATATTCGATAATTAGCATATCCGAAATTTTCAGTCCGGAGAGAATCCGGACCACATGATATGCCCATAATCAGTGACTTGATAATTTGTACAATTTCACTGGGGCTTGATAGGTCAACAGTCTCAAGTTTAACATCAGTCAGAGTTATATAGTCATTATATATGTAGCATCCGCTGACAACCGAATTGAACAAATCTTCGAAGTGTGACTTCTGTTAGAGTGACATAGAAACGTTTAATTTCCAGAACGTGCCAAGGATCTTCATAATTTGTATTTTTACAAAGTAGGGCATCTGTCGATAGATATAATTGTAGCACTAATACAGTAGTGTCACAGTATAGCCGTTTCTCGGTCTCAGTCACAGACCATCTAATAGATATATGATCCATACCCTCATCATTCTTATGTTTCCTGAGCTGCAGATTCTCAAACTTTAATTGTAACAAAAGAGGCGTTGGATCAGACGCACTACAATCATGCAGAACACTAACATATGTGATAGCCCTGTGTCCTGAAATCTATGACATACAGAGATCTAGCAAGAATACAGTATGATGTACATCACTGATGAAAGTATAAAGATCAGAGTCTGTACCAAAATAATCAACACCAAATAGAACAAAATTAAAATTGTAACAGTGATTCACTAACTCGCTGCCAAAGACAAATTTTGACTTCAAATCAGCATTCCAGCTACCTCAAATATAAGTAGTCACAGTCATTGTCATCAATTATAATGTAAATATTACCAAGGTCATTAACAAACGTTTCAACATTATCTGGATTGTCAACAGGCATATAAACATTCACCAATAAGGTCGAGAAACCAGGCTGTATAAGTTTAAAACCAGTTAATCTAGGATCGTCATAGGAAAATAAATATCCTTTGGCCACTGCAGATCCCGAAAAGATATGACGATTCATTCAGTTGTGTAAATGTTATCATTCTAAGGTATTCATAGATCCGTCAATTAAACTTCAATTCACTCATTACCGTGTATAAGTTTCAAATGTACGATAAGAAAGTGCAAAAAACAAAAGAGTAAAAACGATGACTACTATGAAACAATATATGTTGAACAGAGGTATATATGCACAATGAAGCTGTATCTAATCGACATAAAAACTTATTGATAAAAATAGATTATGGAAGAGATGCCACCTCTAAGCAGGCCAGCACCGGAGGAAACCTTTCTTTGGAAGTAACGTCCATCGTTTCCCCATACATTTCTACTTTAAGAAAATAATTATAAATCTGTACCAAACCGTTGGGGTTTAAAGCATGTAAAGCCCACAATAAAGAAAGTAGTGACATATATTCCTCTGGATAATATTATTTGAAGGTTAGAAGAACGCATTATCAATCTACTTAGTTGCCCAGTAACATTTTTATATTTTACATCTCGTATTGGGATACAAGAACACTAAAATAAAACAACATCCCATAAATACGTGCGGAAGCTGGAGACCTTTTGTGGGTTTTTATTTTACATCTCTAGGGATACGGTACTCATATGGAGAAGAGAACTCTAAAATCACAGTAAAAGATTAGTCCCTCAGTCAGGCGATGAAGAAAATTAGCTAATATTGAAATATTGTCTTACACATCATACATAATGGCACAATGCTACATTGTATTGAATTCAACGGTTTGCAGAGAGATGATATAAATATTTGACAAGTCTAGCATGAAAGCAATGATGGCGGAATCTAGAGATAATGCCTGTCTATTTACAAGTTTGGACGGGATAAAAGTGTAATCAAAACAAGTTGTCTTAAAGAACAACATTTAAAAAGTGCTAATTTATTGATATCAAACGTAAATAAGATATACTCCAATGTTTCAGAATAGATGTAGATTTACATATTAATTTCAATGATCATAACATAGAACTAAATAGCATCAGCCCTCGTAATAAAATGGTTAAAACAGTGCTGAACGAAGAGGGAATAATTAAATTATCTGAAGTTAATAAGTACATATATTTACAGTAGAATTTGAAGATCTCGGAAACTTTACAATGTCAATCAGCAACGATTAGACAAAAACAGAGACATAATTTATAGAAAACAAAGTTTAATTTTAAAAAGCACCTGGCGACTAAAGTAGTTGTTTTAGGCTCAACTGTAGGAATGTCAAAATTTGACATAAAGCTGAAATCATTTATACGTTTGAAGATATTGAAGAATGTTGCAAATAACTTCAAAATAAAAGTCCCTGTGTAGATGGATGTCCTGTTGTTAGGTCGATTACACCTAAAGACAATTTATCAAGCATAAAGTATTATCTGGATGGTTTCATTTCTTTTTAAATGACTGACAAAAACAGTATTTAAGATTGCTTTATTATTATCATGGAAGTACAATTGCTTGCACAAATATCAATCAATTCTGTAAACAAACAGATATAATTAGTATAAAATAGGTTCCAATGATAGAATGGTTAATTGAACAGTATACCTTCACATGACACAAGTAATCGAGAGAAAGATGTCTCTACAGAATGGTCTATGCTTGTCATATTAATGACCAGTGGCAGGGAAATATTGTTATATGCAAGCATACGAAATATACAATGATAGGTATCGTCTCAAAATCCGCTTAGACTGAAAAACTGAGAACGGAAAATTAAGATGAATACACAATCGTTTTCGAGAACTCATCAAAGAGGGAAATAATTAAAAGGTACAGTTTGATGTTAGAAAAGAGTTTTGCAACCGGAAAGTTAAGGATTTTCTGGAAAAGGAAAGTATTGAATACATTACTTACTCAGAAAAAAAAACTCTGAAAAAAAAGTAGTTGAAGTGGAAAGGTTTAACAGAACCATAAAGACTGGAATTTAGTAGTAATTTACTCAAAACGAAAACAGAAAATGGGTTAAAGTGTTAACACATTTAATCAAGGGATACAATAACACTCGTCAAAGATCAACAGACATGACTCCGGTCGAAGCAAGCAATGGAGAAAACAGATCAAAAGTATGGATCAACCTATGTCAATAGATACATTTGAAACGCCTAAAGTTGGTGAAACAGAAATTCAAAATACAAAACAATCTTTGCAAAGAGCTACCTTCCTGACTTTACAGAGGAAATATTGAAAAAATCAAACAAGTAACTTTATGTGACCCAGTCGTTTATAAACTGTAAGACTTGAAGGGAGAGAAAATAGAGGGCATGTTTTACAAAAAGAGTTAGCTCTACATGACAAACATGATGACATATAGAAAGTTAAAACTTAAAAACGAAAAAAGAAGAAAAAAGATTGGATGAATGGCAAAAAGTATGTACTCGTGAAATAGCAAGTATATGATGAGTCGTTTAACAGTTAGGAACCAGCTGAAATTACTACAAAATTAAATAAATGATGATTCAAAGACACACTTCTCCTCTGGAGAGGACGTACCAAACTTACATCTCCAGAAGAGACGAAGGAAATGCAATACATAAAAAGCAGGATCAAGAAGCACTAAAATGTTAAGTTGTTGAAAGATAATGCGTTTCAATAATGCGACCAGTGTGAAGAAATATGCAGTAGAACACGAAGGAGTCGAAACATGCCTGATACGTGTAATACCAGAGGGAAAAAAGAAAGCATATTCATAAAACATAACAGGTAACTAGCAAAATAGAACACATGAAAAACATGATAAGGCGACTGCAATTTACAAAATGTCCAGTAGGGTAATACATTGCATCACAGAAGAAATGAATAGAGATGAACAATGTCAAACACTATAAGTTAGTCTACGAGATTGTGAACAAAATTATAGTTAATTCATATAAATGTTGATGTATCATGGGAAAATTGAATCCTTTCTCGAATATCATTCAAAGAAAGCAATGAAGCCCTTCGCGCAATTAACTATGTATCTATAATTTAGAAAAGTTTTATCATTTACAGTTTCAATACATCAATACAACCTTCTGTTGCAAAAACTATATCAAAATTAACCCCAAATCAGTTGATATAGGAGAAAATAGATGCAGTAAAATCCAGTACCCTTTTTACAGTGAGCAGGATTTGAAGAAACACTGTTCATAAGTAACGGCGAAACCTGTGGAAAGCACAGCACTCTACCTTTGGCACGATTTTTTAGGATGGTCATTTGACCTCTACTAGCAATTGAAATAAAATTTTACACATAAATGGTACAATCAACATTTGAGATACAGTTAGTTGCAAAATGTTGCAAATACCGAAAACAACTAATAGAGGAAATGTATAAACGAAATACAAAATACTAGGGATTAAAAGATTGTGTAAAGAAAGCGATACTGAACGATAAAGAGAAGGAAGAAAAAAGAAACAAAATAAGAATTACACGTATATGTGGGAGTACTGTAAATATAAGTTGAAGGTATTTGCGAAACAAAAGCCAATTTCAGTGTCAGTAACAATAAAAGGTGGACCTATAATACACTTTCATAGACGCTTTACCTCTTTGAAAAGTGGTGTTGATCTCTGTCATAAAGACCCAAGCAATGTCTTTAAGGTACTAATTTCCATGGTGGAGGTTTGAATTATTCTTGGTGACTTTTGCCGGGTAACTTGGACGTGTCTGACTGCTGGGGTGGGGGGGTGGGGGGGGGCATTGAAGCTCATCCGACATTTCCGCCTCGCTCCCACTACCAGACAAGACCTGAAAAGAGATAACGTATGTTTCTATAATCTCATATATCAGTAAGATGCAGGTAAATGAAGTGAAAAACACTAGATATAGAGATTTCGCAATAAAATATAAAATATATACAAGCATAGGAAAAGCAACATTGTATATTGTGACAATCAGAAATGTGAAACTGAATATTTTATTGAAGTGACTTATCATCCTCAAAATATATGACGTTACCAGAAGGAAATTTGCTACAGTATCTGGAACCATTTGCAGGTGAAATAAGTACTGAAGAACTCCAGTTATAACCAAGTTTATGATGGTGAGAAGGGGGAGGTTGAATCATTTGCGCAACATTTTGCACTTAATATTATACATGGAGGCTGAGTGGCAAAGTAATAAATCAAAAGATATTACTAGAAGTAATCTAATTCAATATAGATATAACAGTTCTGGATATTAAAAGTGCATTCAGCCTAATAAGTGCCTGTAAGATTACAAATAAGTACACTTAGGTCCTATAGTCTCTACCAAATTTGAAGATAGATACAATTTTGATGCCATGAATTTTAAATAGGAAACTGTGTACTTTTCAAGATTACGTTCACAAGATAAATTCAAAATAATCTTTCTGAACATTCCGGTATAAATTTAAGAGTTCCAATCAATAATGATAATATTAAAATAGTCCTTGCTAATGTGAAATCAGCTTATGTTACAATGCCGCACTGATATCAATCAATGTCTCAACCAAAATGAACAATAAAAAGGAATGTATTTTATGTTAGACATATTTCATTTTCTTGGTTTGTCCAAATCTAAGTTGATAAGATACACAGAGGAATATATTTCATACCTTTTACACATATTTATTTTCACACATATCATTCTCCGACAGTTAAAAATGCTTAGTAAACAGACAGAGTGGACTGTACCACATATTCTTCATCTCTATTCTCTCATTAAGTACGATGTAACTGTTTTAATAAACAATTGCTGTAAACTATCTAAACAAATATTTATTACAAGTATGTCATACCATCAACCCCTCATCATCACAGTATTTAACTGCTTGAATCTGTCAAACAAAGCAGTGTAAATGACCATCAGGCTCAAAATCAACTAGAATGATGTTTTCATGCAGTCCAAATAAAGCCCCCCTCCCCTCCTCTTAGTTTGAATGGAAAAAATATCGAAAATGAGACTGAGCGAAGTGAGTAGGAATACTAAATATCTCACTAATCATCATTATTGAGGGAATTTAAATGATGTCAAGCTGTAAATATCTCAGACTTTTTAAAAATGTTAAATTTTTTCAATAGAGTTTTTAAAGTGTATATTATTTGTTTCAAGAAGTGTGAGAGTTTTCAGACTTGTGAGTTAAGTAGTATTTTAACAATCTATACAATTTTGCAAACTTTGAAGTCTACTCTCTTAGTATCAACATAGCTTGTAGCATTTCAAAATAAGAAAGCTGTCAACAAATTACTTTGCTCACGCGATATTTTGTTAGAGTTATTTCCTTTTTTATCATGTGGCTTAACGCAGTGTATGACACAATTTTTTTAACGCAACTATTCCCGCAGTTTTTGGTAGATTACCATGAAACTTAGAAAATATTATGGTTGTCACCTAAAATCGTCAAATCACTGTGTTCCCGCATTTTTTAAAGAGTTATTGCCTTTATCATATAGCTGAATGCAGTGTAACCATATAAACTTCTGAACGCAACTAGTCTTACAGATTTTAATGGATCGCCATGAAATTTCTTAAATATTATGATTATCATCTAAAGATGCGCATAGCGACAAATGACTGCTCCTGTGAGTTTTGTTCGAGTTATTGCATTTTTGACTTGGAGGCTGATGTAGTATATAAAAAGAAAATCTTCACACTTTTCAATAAATCACCACGAAACCTTGTGTGTGTTATGGTCATCATTGGAAGATGCGCATATCAACAAATCATTTTGCTCTTGCAATTTTTGTTAGAATTATTGCCTTCATGACCTCCAGCTGAATGCAGCTTGATGCAACATCTAGTGACTGCAACTTGCCTTGCAGTTGTTTATGAAACTTGATACATTTTGTGGTCATGATATAATGATTGACAAATCTTTGTGAGCCCCTGATTTTTGTAACAGTTATTGCCCCTTTTTACTTACAACTGCATGCACTATATAATATAATTTTACTCTTGTAGTTTTTATTAGTTTTCTTTGTGCAATAGTAGATTCTAATACATATTTATGTCCAGTATACTAAATTGATAACACCCATTTGTCATATTGTTTTATCCAGCCTATTGTAACCAACAACTCCTGTCCAGACAACTTGAAAAAGGAATGGGATTAATTGAAGAAAACAAACCCCGCCCAAACCGCCATTTGTTCTGAAATTGAAGAGTACAAGCAGGAATTGAACACCACTATTGCAAATGAAATATACAAAGATATAAATTTTAACTGAAATAGATTTGGAAAGTATGAATTAAAATAAAACTAAGAAGTCATATAAAATAATTGTCAATGCTAGAGCTGCTACAAATTCCAAGTCATTGTCAAATGTTGTAATTAATACATTGACATAATTAATTAGCAAATTTATGCCAATCAACAACTTGGACAGTTTATCTTGTTTATTTGGTCAAAAAGTAATTGTGTTTTCTGTTTTTAAAGTTGATGAAATGGCAAAACCTGTACAAAACATAATGTTAGAGACCACGAAAATCAATACCACTAAATAACGACGCAAAGCCCGCACAAAGTACAACATGACAAGATTTTGTCTACATACAACCAGTCCAGAGATGCTTTAACTTTTCAGGTTACACATATCATATATTTGTACTTTTTTTTATCAACCTTATTTAATATAAAACACATTTAAATATGTTCTCTCAGTTGCATACAGCATGATTTTAAAGAAGTTGTTTACGATATCAATAGATTCACCATGAATCAAGGGTATTAAAGAAATTGTAATGCTAATGGCTCCACTTTTTATTTAGTTCACTATCGACTACATAATAGTACAAGAACTCTTACCGGTTAAAATGTTAACACGGTACAGGCAAAAGGTATATCAAACTGATATTGCTAAATGTTTTAACTCTTTTATTTAATACATATCATAGCTTTTATTTGCAGACAAATATCGACTAAAACAAAAACAAACAAAACAACAACAAAAAAAACCCCCAAAAATTACCAACACATTTTATCATACAACATTGAACTATGCTACTATGGTAGCCTACAGCATTCTTTGGGAAAAGTTATTAAGGAACCACCACCAAGCATGGATATTAAATAAGTTTTAAATCTAATTATTTCAGTTTCTTATAGCCAGATTAAAATTGACTATCTAATAGATCATGGGTTACTACCAGATACAATTGTTACCTGTAAAACACTCATTGTGCTTTCTGTACAATAAATGAGTACCTCTGGAGAAAAGGAGAGTCATAATTCGGCTTTGTAAAGCAGACCAAAGGAAAATGAAAAGAAATACAAGAGTAGATCCTAAAACGGTGGAGCATATGCAAGGTGTGACAAGCACACATGCTAAGCACAGCAAAACATCAATAGAGTGAACAAAACCGGTTACCACTACAAAGTCTCAGATGTTTCGTTACAAAGAACAACATAGGTTTTGCATGTTTTGGGTTTTAATTCTTGATAGATTAGTCTTGCGATTTTACTCAGTGCATAGTAAAATACTTAAATACAGCCTGTACCTCTGTAAACTGTTGTTTTATATCACTTGTGGATGTATTTAACATACATACATAACGCTGATGGAATGTGTTTAGCTGCTTTGATTTTTGCAGGATATGTCAGTCTATGGCCTCGGCACACGCGAAGAGCACGATTTAACGTACACTCTGTGTCCAGGATAGACAATGGCACACTGCGACCAGCCCAAGGTTTTGAGATGCACCTCCTGTACAACGCATCTGCAGTCGGTGATTCTTTCGAAATCACAATGAATAACATATTGACCTTGTAACTGATGCTGATAGTTTTTACATCTTACAACAGAACCCCTTTCACACATTGTGTCTGCCGAATTATCTATATTTTTATGTCATGTTCAATATTGTGGCTTTGTTGATTGAATTCATGCAATTTTTTTAAACATATACACACACAAAATTTTATTTACTGAATCATGATGATGCCGAATTGTAAAAATCTTTTATTTCAACGTAGTGGTACCTTTCACGTTTGTAGTCATTAGGTCCACCATACTGAAATACAATAAACTTGTCAGCATATGTTTTGCTCTCAATTGCAGTTATTCTAACGGGATTGATGTAGTTTTTATTGGTTTCACCTGTAGTATCTCCCACTTCCAATATTTCATAAATATTGACGGATATATCAAATGTATATTAAAATTTTTTAATCTCCTATATTTTTACCAGACATTGTTTTAAATCAATGACTGTGTCTATCTAAATTGTATTTTCTTGGTATCTGTTGAACATTTTATGGGAGTGTTTCAAATTTATTCTACACAATAAAAGAAACATTTATTAATCGTACTGTTTACATCAATGTAAGCTTTTTGTTCTTAGTCCATTCGGGCAAAACTATGTATAAGTTTCCCCTGAGTGGTTAGTTTTTATCTACGTACAATACTAATCCTGTGAACATCGATATTGTACTTTTGCTTATTTGCTAGGTAAATTATCAAATAAACATTTAAAGACTTTATCCAATTCAACAATTCAATATTAAGATAGAATATTAAAATATTAACATGAATGTGTGATCTATTGGCTGAAATATGATGTGTAATGTTCTCGCTGGACAAGAAAAATGACCTTAAACACCTGACGTATACAGTACAACTGTTCTCAGCATTGTTTGCCGGCTAGCTTCTGAAGAGGAATTTTCTCTCTCGACAAGAAAACAGACTTGACCTCATGACGTATACAGTGCAACTGTACTCAGTACTGTTTGCAAGCTCGCCCATTCAGTGGACTTTGCTTGCTCGTCAATAAAACTGACATTTAACTTTATGACGTACACGTTGCAACTGAACTCAATATTGTCTGTAGGCTAACCTATGCAGTGGACTTTTCTTGCTCGACTAGAAAATTTACCATTGACATAATGACAGCTATCTAAATGTTTTATCACTGCCCATGTTCAGGTATAAGAATCATTGATTGCCTTAAGTGTTTAATGCTATTTCATCTTTCTCAACTATGACAGATTTATAAAGTCTGTTCTTAATAGATAATAGGAAAAAAGACTAGAAATCAATTCATATAATTTAGCTTGAATTATATACAATATTCAGCAAATAGGATCATATGTTTTGACCAATAACCAAACAAGTAACTTAAATTTTGTTGTACTGACCAATTTAAAGGCGATAAGCACACTATAACCTTACAATCATTTGCAACTTTACGACCTGATATACTTCTGTTTTAGTTTGATGCAAATGGCGATCTATCAAGTGTTTGGTAATGTGAATGCCACAAATGGCACAGATTGAGACCTTCTAGAAAATCACGTGACTTAGCACACAATCAGTAGCGTGTTTAGTGGCGTAACATTTTTCGATTGTTGTAGTCGGGCTAAAGGTACATCTAAATCTGCGTACCTAACAATCATTTATTTTGATTTTAGTGTTCTTGTCTCCGATGGAAGGTGATCTGAACCAATATGGTTTCAATCGAGATGTAAAAACGCAAAAATATGAGTCGCCATCTTCCGTATCAATTTACCGGATTTTTTTATTTATCTTCACGTTTCGTATTTCAACACGAAATCAAAAAGCAAAATTTTATTTGCCAACTACCGCCGAAATCTCTGTCTGTTTCTGTATGTATGTATGTATGTATGTATGTATGTATGTATGTATGTATGTATGTATGTATGTATGTATGTATGTATGTATGTATGTATGTATGTATGTATGTATGTATATATATATATATATATATATATATATATATATATATATATTCAGTTAAATAATTCAAATTCAATGGAAGCAAAAAAGAAATCAATCTGGCAGAATACGAAACATGAGCAAAACAGAAGCAGTTTTTTCCTTTTCTTTTTATCGAGAACATTTTAGGATTATTTGGAAGTAGCCTGTTATGGACTTTAGAGCATACGATTCATCTGGATCTTAGATCGTAAACATTTTAAAATGAAGAAAATTGCATAAAACAAAGTCAAAACTAAGTTCATATAACATAACTCTGAAATTCTCCATCAAACTGATTCTGAACAGAACCAAATGTGCTCAGAACAGAACCACTACGGATCTTTAACTGTCATTAAAACTGAATAGCTCAGTAATGAAAAGAAAACCTGTTGATAACTAGTCCAAGCTCAAGAAATCACTGAGTATGAATGGACTCTCAACATATTTATGATTTGGTGATAATATTATATTTTTTTCTAAACTCAAATGACTGCACATGAGAATTATCTTGTGAACAGCCCATATGTAGTCAGTGTCAGTGTAAAGAATACGTAACATTTATACATTTAGCAGATAGCCGATTACATTTATTCATAGGCCACTGATTGATAACCAAGCCTTATAAAACAACAACCACAAATTGATGCGGTACCATTGCATGGCGTCCTTGATTAGTTTTTCCCTTCTTGATAACATTGCAAAACCAATTAGTAATATAAGACAGGTATAACAAAACATTTTAATGCTTCCGATTATGCAGAAAGCACCCATTGTTCACATGACAGATCACAGAGCAATCGATATTGTTTGGTAAGCATGGGCATTATGAAATACGAGTTTATTGCTGGTTTTTTTTTCTCTCTCTCTCTTGATTAAAATCTTGTAATAAATAAATGTGAACCTATAACTGTGCTGAACAATTTAATTTTGACAATAGTGAATATAGGATCAATATCCTCACATGACTGGGTCGATCATAATTATGAAACAGGAGTGGCTTGCGAGTTTTCATCCCTATTGCCTTTCTCTGTTGCTTAAGATACATTTTGCTGCCAGGTATAAGTTAAGGATGGTGACGTTAATAATAATAATAATAATAATAATAATAATACTATAGGCAAGGGATTTAATTACGATCGAGCATATTTTCGTATGTGAATGGTCTGTAATTGATAGTTTTATGATTGTGAGGAAAAGCAATATACATTTTTAGCACATAATACTACTTTTACATCTTTCTAATATCTTTATTATATGTTATTTCTATCTGACCATCAAACTACTGAGATGATGAGTATGAATAAGAGAAAAATCCAGTTTTCCTTTCAGTTTGCAGGGCAAGTGAACCACTGCTTAAGATCTCTTGTTGTTGTCGTGTCCATTTTACAGATGAAATTCGCATAACGTTATACGATACCCATATTCATTATACCATATATCATCTTAATGAGTCAGTTAATTAATATGGCAAGAGCTATAGCGATAATGTGGAAATCAAAGCAAGGACTATAGTGATCGTGTGAAAAGCAACCAAGGACTATAATAATATTGTGAAAAGCATCAGGGACTATGGTAATCTTGTGAAAAGCAATCAAGGACTATAGCGATAATGTGAAAATCAAAGCAAGGACTATAGTGATCGTGTGAAAAGCAACCAAGGACTATAATAATATTGTGAAAAGCATCAGGGACTATAGTAATCTTGTGAAAAGCAATCAAGGACTATAGCGATAATGTGAAAATCAATCAGGGACTATAGTGATCGTGTGAAAAGCAATCAAGGACTATAGTGATCGTGTGAAAAGCAATCAAGGACTTTAGTGATCGTGTGAAAAGCAATCAAGGACTATAGAGATCGTGTGAAAAACAATCAAGGACTTTAGTGATCGTGTGAAAAGCAATCAAGGACTATAATGATCGTGTGAAAAGCAACCAAGGACTTTAGTGATCGTGTAAAAAGCAATCAAGGACTATAGTGATCGTGTAAAAAGCTATCAAGGACTATAGTGATCGTGTGAAAAGCAATCAAGGACTATAGTGATCGTGTAAAAGGCAATCAAGGACTATAGTGATCGTGTAAAAAGCAATTAAGGACTATAGTGATCGTGTAAAAAGCATCAGGGACTATAGTGATAGTGTGAAAAGCAATCAAGGACTTTGGTGATCGTGTGAAAAGCAATCAAGGACTTTAGTGATCGTGTGAAAAGCAATCAAGGACTATAGTGATCGTGTGAAAAGCAATCAAGGACTATAGTGATCTTGTGAAAAGCAATCAAGGACTATAATGATCGTGTGAAAAGCAATCAAGGACTTTAGTGATCGTGTAAAAATCAATCAAGGACTATAGTGATCGTGTAAAAAGCAATCAAGGACTATAGTGATCGTGTGAAAAGCAATCAAGGACTTTGGTGATCGTGTGAAAAGCAATCAAGGACTTTAGTGATCGTGTGAAAAGCAATCAAGGACTATAGAGATCGTGTGAAAAGCAATCAAGGACTATAGTGATCGTGTAAAAAGCAATCAAGGACTATAGTGATCGTGTGAAAAGCAATCAAGGACTTTAGTGATCGTGTGAAAAGCAATCAAGGTCTATAATGATCGTGTGAAAAGCAACCAAGGACTTTAGTGATCGTGTAAAAAGCAATCAAGGACTATAGTGATCGTGTGAAAAGCAATCAAGGACTATACTGATCCTGTGAAAAGCAATCAAGGACTTTGGTGATCGTGTGAAAAGCAACCAAGGACTTTAGTGATCGTGTGAAAAGCAATCAAGGACTTTAGTGATCGTGTGAAAAGCAATCAAGGACTTTAGTGATCGTGTGAAAAGCAATCAAGGACTATAGTGATCGTGTAAAAAGCTATCAAGGACTATAATGATCGTGTGAAAAGCAACCAAGGACTATAGTGATCGTGTAAAAAGCAATCAAGGACTATAGTGAAAGTGTGAAAAGCAATCAAGGCAAGGACTATAGTGATCGTGTGAAAAAACAACCAAGGACTATAGCTATCGTGTGAAAGCAACCATCATATAGTATGGTATTTTATGCAATACAAATTAAGTCTTAATGCCAACTTCTAGCTGTTCCAACAGTAAAACAGTCGTTGACATATATGGATAGCACGTATATTACAGATACTATCATGTAAGACATTTTAGATAGAAATTGATTAAAAGAGACATGGTTAACCTTTCTTTAGGTCGCTATTTTATGTTGTGTGTTGATGTGTTAAGAGATTACCTGTACAGAAACGATTACAAAGTATAACACTGAAATTGCTAGCTATATATATTTTAACTCTCTTAATTCTTATCCGATCGCACACAAATATCATTTTCATCTAGTCAATATAGTAAACAAATATCTAGCTATCAAACTATGAATATCTGTATGTCTGTCTCTCTTTCTGTATATATGTATGTCGTCAATTTTAAAGATTGCCGAGGGCAGTCTTTTTGCATCTTTTCACGACTTGTTCCACATTGCTGAGAATCTTACCTTCCTAATGATACAAAAATGCCTTGGTAATTAATTGTAACCATGGTTTTATGTATCGTATTCAAGGGAATATGTGGATGGTTTTAGAAAATGACTACATCAGGTACTTTTAAAGGACAAAAATACTTTACAAATGCTAGATCTTATAGTAGTGAGTTCAGAGAATTTAAAATAATGGATTAATGTAGGTCCATAATTCAGCGGCGTTACTGGATAAACAGTTATTAGTCAGTACTTTTGTATAATTTGTTTATTACTTGTGTTCTTTTAAAAATTAGTAAGCTTTACAACTTGTCAAGGATTGCATAACACTAGAATTCAAAACAGATTAAATTTTATATCTGAAACGCACAGAAATGATTGCAACATATAACACTGAAATTGCTAGCTATAAATATGTTTACTTCCCTTAATTCTTATTGATCGCACACAAATATCAATTTCATCCAGTCAATAGAGTAGAAAAAAATCTAGCCATCAAAATTTGATACCAAAATGTGGTCATATAAGTCATCGAAAAACAAATACAACCACAAAAGTTCAGTCAATCCATCGCTCCACATACAGAATTTAAGCGAAAAAAAAAAAGAATTTAGTTTTACATTGCAAGGCTAGGCGTAAGAGCTCTGTCTGAGAATTGACGGGAAATAAAAATAAATTGCATATTTTCGAATATGTACACGCTGAGTCGAGAAGCATGGCCGAAGAAGTTTGAAACTGTTTCTGGACGGTTTCAGTGGGAAGCCACTCTGTAACACTGTGTCGACAAACTACTGATTTTGCAGATAAAAGGCGCAGTTTGTATGATTCTAAATCTTGCTGGAAATTGTAATTAATCTTGTTGCTTGATGTAACAAAAAAAGAAAAATCCAAATGTAACCGAATTAATGATGCAGTACAACACCTTTTTAATATGTGTTGATTTATTCAAAGTTCATGCTCATCGATTTTTTTTGTAATTAATACAAATATACACCTTTTCAAAAAGAACACATTCGCGGAATTTATACCACTTTTTGCAAATTACCACTCGGGAACATTATATTGAAATAAAGGTGTCACTTTTACAAAGCTGCTTAGGCTTGAAACATTGATATTATGTAAATGCCCAAACTGATCACAAGCCCACTTGTATTTCATCTTGCATTGATTCATTTTAAATTGCTATCAATAATTGACAACAGTACTAGAGGGCCAATGGCACTATCCCTAAACGAACGCTCAACTTTTGTTACGGCAGGTTGTTTATTCAAAACAACTTACGACTAATATTAACAACATTTGCTAATTTTATAAGCATAAGCATTCAGCTTTTAAAGTAATCATCAAAGTTGCAGACGGTGGGATCATACATTTAGGCTAGTTGATTATCAAAATTTTGAATCTGGTCGTATTATTACTGAAATATTACGTCGCACAGATGCAATGTGTACAATATATATATATATATATATATATATATATATATATATATATATATATATATATATATATATATATATATATATATATATGAAGCAAGGATAAATACAAGCAACATAAATATTAAATTATCTGGATAAGATTGCTTGCAAAACTCCGTGGTATGTAGTATGTACCTTTAGGTTAGCTTCACGTTGACGGTAGCATCCAAACTGCTATTTGAACACCTAATCATGGCAGATTAGCTTTTTGGAATAAATATGAGTCTGACAGTTGTTTCTTTTATTTCTTGACATGACTTTAATAAATGCGCAGTGAAAAGAAAATGCAAAGACGCTTTGATTTTAAGCGATTAAAATTATGGAGACTAACAACTTATTAGCGAATGGTTGTATTTTATATGATAATCCCAAGTTGCAATAGAATATACAGTAGATATGAAGCGGATAACACAACCATGTATATTTTCGACCAGAATGACCCAGCTGTTGGACCATACATTTGATTCTTAATTAGGCTTTTGCGTAGTTGAAAAATTGGTATGGTAATGTGTGCACACTATTGCATGATTGGTATTGGCAGAATAACTCCTCGCACAAAGCATGCAAGAGGTATGCACACAGGATAACTCCTCGCACAAAGTATGCAAAAGGTATGCACACAGGATAAATCATCACACAAACCATGCAATAGGTATGCACACTACTCTAATTATTTTTCAAATTGATTAGGCTCTAACTAATATTCAGCTGATATGTCTAACCGCCAGAATATTTTGATTGATCTTTAGCTTCATGATTAGTATTAAAATTAAATCCAACATCTTGCCTATTTTGGAGTTACATATCACAACCTATTTGGCAATGTTCAATAAAGTTACATGCAAATAACATAGAAATTTTGCAAAGAAATGTAAAGGTTGATGTTTTACGGTGCAAGGAATTGAAATGGGCCGTTATACGAAAAAAAATGTATACGGACAAGTGGAAATGTAATGTTAAAACTACACTTACTTAAATGTATTACTAACCAATACGCCGTTTTACTGACAAGCATCCAGTCGTTTACTGAACAGCTCCTACACCTACTAGCCAATACACCGTTTAACTGACCAGCACCCACTCATTTACCGACCAACCTCTGCACTTACTACCCAACACGCCGTTTTACTGCCCAGCACGGACTCATTTACTGACCAACACCTACACTGACTACCACAAAGGGTAGGATGTAAAAGAAGCAGGATAAAAAAGAAGTGAAACACCTTATAAACAAAACTAATATCTTCCCATAACGCACCTATAACTTCCCTACCATCCTATCCCCTTGTTAACAAAACTACCACTCCCAACTCTCATTATAACCCATATAACCTTAGACGTGAAGTTTATGGAGAGAAAAAGGATAGGAATATGTACACACTATACACACAAGCGTACTATCACACATGGAAAAGGGTAGGAGTACTTACAGATACACACAAACATACTTATAGACTATCACGCAGAAAAGAGTAGGAGTGCTTACACGTACATATCAAACATCCATGTTGTTTAAGTTAAGCTGTGAATGAAAAAACATAGACAAAGACATATAAGCACATACAAACATACACTATTTTGGCAATGATTGAGTAGTATATCTCTGTTTCTGAGAGATCTTAGTGGCCCTGAAAAGGGCCGTTGGTTGTTGTCCTAGATCGTTGATGGTTACTGCGATGGCACAATTGATTGTAAGCTTCTACCATACGTTGTAACACGTTAATGCATTGGAGAGTATGCTGGTGTGTAAAATATTTCCATATACGTTCTTGCAAGGTTCTTTGAAAACGCTTCAGACACTGGCTTCGGTTTTTTAATTCTTTTTTAAATGGTTGATTGAGAAATTAAGTCCCTGTGTCAGTTTGCAACTAAGAGGGTGTCGACTACTTTGTTTCAAGACCATTTTTAAATCTCGCACTCAATCTGAACTTGTTCTGGATGTCAAAGGAACCACCCAAGCCAATTGTTAAAACACATCAACGACACAAAACAAATATTTGTAGAAAACCAAGTGAGGCATAACTGCTAAATCGGCTTGCTATTGATTATGGATTGTTACTAATTTCGTTTGATTTCTTGTAACCGTTGTTTTAAATCCTGCAGACGTATACTTTGAGTTTGGTTTTTGCTGGATGATAACAACTATTGAATTCCTGTGTTGCCAGTCACATGGAGACGATTGTAGTAAATGCTCGTCAAAAGTGTACCCATACTGCGGTTCCATAAGTCACCCAATGCACGATGTTCTTAGGTTCATGTGGTAATTTGGATTGCGATGCTTGACAAGTCCGACGAGCATCAGGAGTGGGTAAGGAGATTTCCACAGAGATCATCGGTTCTTTTTTGTTGACTTCTCTTTTGTTGACTTCTTTTTTCACTTCTATCTTCACTTCTTTCTTTCTCACTTCTGCGGGAGAGGGTGTCGACATCATTTTTTGATACAGGCCCTCGTTTCTTCTCGCCTCTGTGTAGATGAAGGTGTCAACAGGGCTGCAACACTTTAGGGAAAAGGTGTTTGAGCAGAGCGGTTTAAAATTATTTTCTCTTGTTTTTTCTTTTTTTCTTATATACCGTGGCTATGTCTGTCGTCTTTATATCTACTGCTTTTTATTTTTCTTCGGTTTTCATAGCATTCTTGAAATCTCTCGTTCTAGTAAAACAGCTGAAGACATTGCAATAATTGTCTGTGCGGTTGCTATTTTCCATTTCTGACAAATCTGTTCCATCCATCAACGATTGTAACTCTTTTTGTAAGTGTGACATCTCTATTGGGGATTAGTGAGTTATTAGTTATTCGTACCAATGGTGGAGTTCCATCCACCATTTGTAAGGAACTATAGTTAATTTTCGTCCTTCCATAGGTCCGCTGTCGGTGTGCTGCCTACAGGTCTAGGTTATCTGTGAGTACGTACGCGTTCTAGCCGCAGTACCTCTCTTTCTAAAGGGTGTAGTGGAGTCTTGGGAGTGGAGGATTTTGGTTGTAAACTCACTGCCACTCTCATCTTCTTCTTCGTCTTTTTCTTGGAAGTTTTGAGTAGGTTTTGCTATTTTAGTTTTGGCTACGGTGTTACGATCCCATCGTACAAGAGAACGAATAATCACTCCTCCTAGAGATCCACTTCCATCCGGTTTCTAGATATTGGGTTTTAAGTTTGGGTATCGTTTCTTCGGGCAGTTGTATCAAAGGCTACTATATGCTTTTCTAACAAACGTTGCGCTTGATGAGGACTGAATGGTTCCTTGTAGTAATTGATGTGATATCAAAGTAAACCATCGTAACACATATTTAAGACTGGCATCTAACAAATGCGAACGCAATTGTGCATTGTATTTGCGACTGATGACATACAATGCACAGATCAATTTGGCAAGAGAATGAGATTGAAAGGAACGTATGATCAATACTCTCAGTGAAGAAGGAGGTGAATGGTGTTTTATAGTTTGTTTCTTTTAGTTGAAAGAAGAAAACGAGGGGAAGGTGACGTATAAATCACTGGATCTCCTACTTGACACAAATCGTGAAAGAAATCCGTTCGAAATCTTAAATAATAGGGAGTGGTAGGATTTAAATCGGTCAGTAAATACGCATGTGTAAACTGAATGGTATCATCATAAGCATAATTCAGTCAGGGTGTTCCTAGTCGTTTAGCCAAGACACGGAATTGAGATTTGTCTCTACGAGTTTTTAACAACACATAATGAGCTTTGAGACTGTTGGCGCGATGCGCTTTACTTTGTTGAAATAAATTTAGAGTTATGAAATAATACTAGCGTTGCGATGATGTCATTTTCGTGTAAAAGAGTTCAATTTCTTCCGCACCTTCTTCTAACATGTCATCGAAGATGACGAGATGCGTTTGACTAGAGTGACTCTAAGCACAATCCCATCGTCTTTTCGATGAATCTCTGCTACAAACGGAATGGATTCTCTTTGCTGTTATTTCAGTAACGAGTAAGCCGGCTGCCACTCTTTGTAGCACCACACGATGACTTTTGGACATAACATCCAACAAAAGTCATTTGTGTTCGATCAAACGTATGACAAATTTGGTCTTGCCTGAACCGCTAGGTCCAGCAATTAAACTGTTAAAGGGATAGAGAAGATAATGTGACTCCGAACTAGTATTATCTAACCTTATATCAATCACTTGCAGCCTTAACTCTAGAGTGGTTTTGAAAATTCTGAGACGACAACTGGAGACACGAGACAGAAAAAACAAACATGTTTATTTCTTTTATGTCATAACAAAATGTTAACATTTCAACAAGTTAATGTTTTCTTTCATGGAGTAAGTCACGCAAGTACTTGGCATATTCAGCGACATCTTGTTTGCAAGCGTCGAATCCAAAACTTTTCCAGTCACGTACATCATTCCAGTGGTAAATCTGTTGGTGTAATCATTAACCACACAGATTTCTTGGTAAATTTGAATGGTAGATAAAGCGCGATTAATCTCTTCTTTACATAGGTTAGAGAAAGATTCATCGCTACTCGCATAAAGGTTTAAAATAATTATTTGTTTTAATGGACAACGTTTTGGTGGTCACATCTTTGCATGAAATGGTCATAAATTCGCAAAAGGGAATCTGCTGGTAAATGAAATCAGAGCAATTCAGTCACTAACACACACATACACACACGACACGTCGTCGCCAATCCAAAGGAGTGATATCGTATTGTGAAATCAGTTCTCTCAAAAGCACTTTGTTATCCTCTAAGTCCTGAATCGTTTCATTGACTTCCTTCCATGGAATTCAGTGCAACACTGATTGCAGAAGTCGTGGAATGGCGACTTTTATAACGTGTCCTCAGTTTATTAATGTCTGACCATTTGAACATTTTTAGAGTAATCAACCTTTCTATTGCATTCAGGTACAAATAATTATAACATCTAATCCTTTTCAGATGCAATTGTTCTTTGGGGTTCACTTGAATCTGTACAAAGTCCCTGTAAGTGCGTTCACGCAGCTCCAAAGGTAGATTCTGAATGTGCTCTTCTAAACTGTCCTTTCACACACATGTAATTCAGTGCACACTGATTGCGTAAGTCGTGGCCTCAAGAGTCAGTATCCCAGTAGAGTTTTCTCTCTGTCATTTTCTTTTCCAAGAATCAACCTTTTTACACTTTTCAGGTAGCAACAGTTAAATAAAGTAGAAATGTTTTCTCATTTCGTTTCACTTGAACCTGTACAAAATATTTGTCTGTTCTACTCAAGTATCTATGGGGATAATACTTTGGACACACCAAGGGGAGGTAGTGACAGACCTGAGACCACATGGCATGTTCAAGGTAAGGTACTACACTAACTAAAGATTTGGGAGTAGGCCCATCAACATATTTTGGCCATTTTCCTTTGAGCGTGTTGAAGCGACTAACACGATCACAATAGCCAGGCAAAGTCTCAGGAAACCTGTGCTCTTTTGTTATTTGTGATTCTAGATGAATATGTGATGTAAACTGCATGGATGACATCCTTTGGTTGACAAACAGACGGCATCCCTATCGATAGTGGAACAAGACTGTGTTGCATACGTCTTGTCGCAGGATACAGCATCACTCTCGTCAGAGGGTACAGCATTACTTTCGTTTACATTCAACTTTGGGTATGTGATTACATCACATTATTTCTGTGTCGAATTCATCTTTCTAGGTGAACGTCTTTGCTCAAAATGATCTTTCTTTCTTGAAACTCTGTCCTTTTTATATTAAAAGGCTGTACGGTATCGTCTTGTAATCGGGAAGTCGCACTCGTTTCTCATAGACGATCTGACAGACGTACAGTCTTGTAGGGGTCGTACGTTTTGACACAAAAGTCTTAATCTTGACCTGCGTTTAAGGTTTCTTTTAACACGTCAAAGTTCACCACTTTACTCAAACGATAGTTGAGTGTCAGTCCTTTCACTTTGCATTTGGTATGAAGTTTTCTTTCTTCTTTCGGTACTGGTAGCAGTAATTTGTAGGTCCACCACTGGCAAAACTCAGAATATTCTCCACTGGGTGTGCGTCGGTCCACGCTCCTAATCGTTCGTCTTCGATGTGAGGGTGATAGCATCCAGGTCGATTGATGTACATTCAACAATAGTCGGTATCAAATTAAACACGCGGTCTCCTAAAGATTATAACACCGAGTACAATTTTAAACGGGCATTGGCTGTCACGTAAGCAGCAATGATAACATTGTCAAACTCGTTGGGTGGAACAAACTCCACGACCTCTTTGTAATTCACCAATATCAAATCTTCATGTACGATTTCGACGTGTTTGATTAATTGCCCTTCAACGTCGATGAGCTGAGCGCATTGACTTAGTTCCATGTATTCGGTCTAAGGCAACATCGGAAATATAACGAATTTTCCCGACAAACAACTAAGCATGACTTTAAGAAACGCTCGTCTTCCTTCCTTCACTTCCACGTGTTCCAAGTTGATGCCTTCTATGGATTGGTACCAAAGCTTGAATTGGTATTTTGTTTCTGAAGTGTGACATCAGGAGGGATAGCCACTCAATTATTGTTTTAATTTGAGAAACTCTTTGACGTAACCTGAAAGAGTCCATTGACACGAGCTGTCGTCCTGTTGGTATTGCCAACAATAATTCGTCTGGTTCATTGTCATATCTCCGAATGTAACACTGATGCAACTCGACGACTTGATGACAAAAGGTCATCGTTTCTTTCATGTCCACGTTTTAGACACGCTTTCATTAATTTAAGGCACTTTTCTGTTGTTGGAATTGATTCGTGTGAGGTTGAGGTCGGTCTTAATCATTTTTTGTCCCGCAGAAACACAAGATGTGGACGCTAAACAGCTATGACATCTCTCTCTCTCCACAATAAATATGTTGCTCTCGCTTGTTAAATCTGTTCTCACATTCGTCACAATAGTAATCGTATCCCAGAAGCCTTTGTGGTAATGGCCTCCAAATAATTTTTGGTGATGATACACGTGAATGTATTTTCCTTTTCGAAAATGCGTCTTCGAAACAGGAGATCTCCATGAATGACTTAATGATAAACTTCCAACGTATAGTGCGAGGCTAGCACTTCTTGAATTTTCTGCATTTCACGAGCTCCACACACGGTCTCGTTCGAAATTCCTGCTTGTTCAAAAATGGCCTCTGCTTCTCTCCGTTGTTTGGCTCTGTATATATCTTAGAGCATTTCTACGATTCACAAGTGCGGAACAGTGCAAGTACAATACGTAAAACTGAAATGAAGACGAAGACTTTTGTGTTGGGGCTCGCCAGCGGTGGATACTAATACCTCCAGTGACAGTACTACTAATGCTGCTATGGTTAGTATTATTCCACCGATGGTATTCTCTGTTTTAGAAAATGACATTGATTTCATTTGGCTTTCTGCGATTTCTTATCACCACAGTGATTTTTTACGGTACAACCTCCTTCTCCTGCTTCTACATTACTACCATCACTGACAGAATATGACGATTTTCAAAAGAAACAGAAGTATGAGCTAGAGACCTTTTAATAGCGCCACAAAGAAGAAGAACAGATTTTTGTAAAAAATCAAGAAGAGGAAACGCAACAATACATAAAAACGATGAAGAGTGACAGTGAACAGAATGAAGGGAGTGAAAACAGAACTGTTAAGTTATTATATGGTACTCTGGCGGATCTGAAACAACTGAGAAGAATGTATGAGAAAGAGACCTCCACAATCAAAGAATTCGAAACCTTCCACGCCATCGACTACATCGATAATCACCGAGACGCCAGCAGCGGTAGCATCTTCCACCGCAGCAGCAGTGGGACTTGGACGTTGAAAACATTTAAGACAGTTGAAGTTGATGTTGAAAAGTCCATTTTTTTTCTTTTTTTCAAACCCAATGACCCTTTTTAGGGCTACCATATCTCTTAGAAAAGAGATACTACTCATTATTGCTAAAAAAAACAAAACAATCCCTCCACAAAAATGTGTGTGATTGTGTGTGGTTATATACATCTTATGAATAAAAAAAACAAAAAAAAAAACAAAACAATCAAAACATTGATACACTTACAGTTTGGTATATTCTCGTGAATAAGAATCAGAATGAAATTTCAAACAAATCACAAATGTCCATTTGTTTCTTCTTAGTAATGTCTTGCTTTGAATGTCTTCGCTGCAATGGGTTCTTCTGACTCTTCTTCTGCTTCGGAAATATTTTCCTGTTCTCTACCGTTACTTTACTTTTCATTATCTTAGACAGAGTGGATTCTACAGCTTCTTCTCCTTCTTAAAGCTCATCATTCTCTTGTTTTACGTTTTCTGGACTCTGGAGACCAATGTCCTTTTTTCTTGACTCTGGACCTGACTTTATATGTCTTAGAGGTTCCTTTTCTTTCACGTTGTGGACATTCTGGAAGCCAATGTCCTTTCTCTTGACAGACATAACAGGTATCTTCACTTTTATCTCAAGAGGAGTAGTCTTCAGTCTCTCCATAGGTCTTGTTGGATGTGTATTTTAGAATCAGTCTCTGCAAATCTCTGACCAGAAGTGTGATCTTGGGTTGCTTTTCGATCTTCACAGGTTGAAAGTCTAAGATAATGATAGTAACTTCTTACGAAGGGGCTCTATATACGGGAGGAGAGAGAGAGAGAGAGAGAGAGAGAGAGAGAGAGAGAGAGAGAGAGAGAGAGAGAGAGAGAGAGAGAGAGAGAGAGAGAGAGACCCTAGCTCAATCAAACTTGAATCGTTCGCCGTCATGAAATGATCACACCATTCAAAGGAGGAGCCATGATCAAAGCGAAGACGACGTCCTGTGCTACCTCATCTCGTCAGACAAGTTTTGGCAGACGCTTACCCTAGCGAGTTTGAAGAGAAAATGATTTATCCGTATCAAACACCATCACCCTCGTCTTCTTCCCGGAGATCGAGAGAGTCAAGATCGTACAAGAAAGAAAATCGTTCGGTAGCCCCTGAAGATTATTTTCATATTCAAGCTGCTCACAAAGTGATTTCCATAAAATTTAGAACGACCGCTTACACTTACGGGATCAAATTTAAAGAGTTCAAATACCAAGTCCCTGCAGAGAAAGCGCCTACATTTATTACCGACTTATTGGAGTCTATATTAGATGAGTTGAAACAACAGTGTCAAGGTGAAGATCAAGATCACTTGCGACTTTTATCACTCAAGACAGTTTGAAATGTTCTGTCTAGAATTTATCACACCTGCTGAATTAACCACTTCCGAAACCATGGACAAAATTCAACACGTTCATCAATCGAATGCTGAATTTGACATCACAGATGAAAAAGCCACTCTCCATATCATGCACATTTCACCTCGATCGGGAAGCGGAAAACGCAAAAATGTTTTATCTGTGGATCAACTCCCCAGTACTAAACAAAGTATCGTCAAGATTTATAACGACTAAGATCAGACGTGTTTAACCCTCGCTATCGTGGTAGCTAAGACTCATGCAGAGAAAATAGATGCACCAGAATGGAAGCGATACGGTGGGGGATTTGACATTCTCAAAGTGACGTCACACATATTCCTACCTTCTGATTGGTAGGTAGAAAACACGCTCTGGCTAAATTATGACACTCATGTATGTCAAGTCACATGCATGACTGACACTGCTCTATGGAAAGAAGAGTCTGCGTGGAAAGGCAAGGATGTTTAAAGAGAGTGTTGTGTATGGACCTGCAGTGCGGCGAAACTTCTGACAAAGAACAGTGAAGTGGTGTCACCAGTGTCAACAATACTTGTTAACAAGTCAATAGTCATTTTCAGAACCCCCAGATCTCTCAGAAACAAAGATACTCCTCAATCATTGCTAAAACAACTCTGTGTTTTATGTTTTGTGTTTATTTGTTTGTCTGTTGTTTTATCTTCTATACAAAACTTAAGCACCCTCTTAACTCGTCTGTCCTTTTCATGAGTGATAGCATTTACGTATGATAGTATGTTTGTGTGTGTTAGTGTAAACAATCCAAGCCATTTTCCACTTACACTCCACTACTTTGCTTTTTTTGTGAGTGCTGGTGAGTAGGTGTGAATGTTAGTGAGTAGAAGTGGATGCTGATCAATGAGTCGGCATGTTGGTTAGTAGTTGTGGTTGCTGGTGAGTAGTGCTTGGTGTTAGTCAGAGCTTGTAGGTTAGTTAGTAGGTGTAGGTGTTGGTTACTAGGTCTGGTCAGTAAGATTGTGTATTAGCCAGGAGGTGTGAGTGTTGGTCAGTCAGGATGGGTGTTGCTATGGACGTTTTAAACATTACATTTCCTCTTGTGCCCAAATCCCCATTTGTGTATCCAAAACAACAACAAACATAAAAAACAAAAAAAATAATTGATGATCACAAAGGGAAATGTAATCTTAATTTCATGTTCAATTCTCCTTGTGCCCATATGGTCCCATCATATTAAACGTATGGACATTTGTAACATTACATTTACCCTTACACTTATGTCCCCAATCTTGTTCCCATATCGGCATATGTTCAAAATGTCGGCCGTAATGCAGATTCCCTCTCTGCCCTAATCTTCAAATTTTGTGCCCCCTCTCACACACACACACTGTACTACTCTTATTGCTAGAATGTGAGTTTTATCCACCTCTACGAAGTAGAGGATAGCTTATGCCCTACCCTGCTTCGGCATCGGAGTCCGCACATATAAAAGTATATACATACGTACATCTCACTGCATCTCAAACATTCGTTTTTCCTTGGTTCTAGGCAACGGTTTGAAGTGTGTTTGATATTACCTACCCACTGGGAAGGGGGATAAATGTGCTAACTTTGTTCATGCATGTACATTATTCTTGGTTAATATTTTGTTTTGTGCTCATGTTTTTGTACACTGTATACATACTGTTATACGTAAAATCACGAAACTTACTGATGGGATGCATCTTGATTATCACCACACCTCATTACAAAAGTAGGTCGATGTGACCAATATTTCACGCTTTACTGACTTGGGTACAATTTTGTTTTAGATTTTTCCTCAACCACTGTTCATGCTAGTAGCATATAACTATACGATTGTATACATTTATATTATTACCACACCTTTACAACACAAAGGAAGGCTACTGTGACCCACATTTCAAATTTTACTGGCTTAGGTTCAATTTTTGCGTTAAAGTTCATGACCACATAATTTTATTTTTATCCTGTATGCATATCATTATGTCTGGAATCATGAAAGATAGAGAAGAGGTGCATCTTGATGAGATTTGCATGTACACCCTCATCAAAATATGATCGTAGAGCTGCATGTACTTTGCTTCAAATTTAGGACATCCTCCTCCTAATACAAATAATACAACTAGGTGTCGGCTTAGACGAAGAGGAACAAAAGACCTATATAACCAGGGTAGGTATTGACTCTTCTTTTGTAATGCCTAACATTCGAGTCCTTTCTTCATTTGACGGCCGTGATAACCTTTGGAAGAAAGTGTTTTAAAACTGAATGGTAACAGCGGTTTTACAGTCTACGAAATTTATTGAGTTAATGATCACCAAACGGCCACAGGTCAAAATTGGAACAGAAAGCAATCGTAAAAGCACGTGCGGCCACAACAAGAGTGCAACATTTATTTCTTTAATAATGCAAGCGCCCCTGTAGAGGTTGTGTAAAACATAGATCTAATGTGGTCAGCTCTGAATCTGGCAGCCGTGGGTTGAGCCCATACAGATAGTAATGTTTTTACCAAGTTTTATTGAAAGCAAAGTTTCATAATCATCATATTCAACAACAACAAAAACAAAAACAACAATATCAGCTACAAATCTTGATGGGTGGCCGCATGTACGATTGCCATGTGAACACTGACATACAGAGTACACCCTTATTATCATAAATATCTCAAAAAATTAATTCTGTGTTCGTAGTGATGTAGAAATGCAATATGATTGTGGTGTATATTTTAGTCATTATGTTGGCGACCGACACGGAACAAACAAGATTTAACAATCTATTACAATACCCGATATCATTCTCATCTGTCTTGGTATTCAGCCGGTGTCTATAAGAGGAATAAACACTTGAATGTTTGCCCTTATTACATTACAGTCTAGAACGAGTTACATTTACGAGTTAAGAAGAAACAGATAAAGTACCATAAAACAGAGATCCTAAAAAAAATAATTTTTAAAAAGTAAAAAACGTGTCAGTCATAAACACAAATTATGCCATTTAAAAAATGGTTCGAACATTTTATTTTGTCATCTAAATGTGTGTAATTTCCCCAAAGAGTGACTTTTAATGGAATGAAGCCCATATTGATGCCAACTATCCCCCCCCTTCTCATATTAATGTCACTTGTTTTTCTTGTTTAAATATTATTGTCCCAGACACATTATTTTGCCAAGTTTGGGGGCTTGGGACTCACTATTAAATATGCATATTTTAATATGAATGTAAAGTAATAGATTTTAGAAGATTTATATATATATATATATATATATATATATATATATATATATATATATATATATATATATATATATATATATATATATATATAGTGAGTGTGTGAGAGAGCTTGGATATGTATAGGTAAAATCTACAACCTTATAAATAATTTATGTGAACAGCCATCAGAACATGAAAATATATTTTGTGTCTATCTATCTATCTATCCAGCCTAACTTTCCATCCATTAACTTCCTAGACGAAGCTTGACAATGTCAAGGGATAGACTCTTATTTTCAGTTTAGAATTTGCAATAATGAAGAATAGTTGTTACAGTTTGTATTTTTATATTTCTGCTTAACCGAATGTATCGTAATTTTTATTCTGCCACCCATGTTTACATACATACCTATATACATAAAAATAACATATACAACATACACGCACCAATAATTGTTGACATTTAACCATGTCAAGATATACAAAAAGTTAGATATATACTGTCTATACTCGCTTATAAGACATATCCAACTGCAAATTGCACATACCCAGATCTGCCGTCGCATTATGAGCCGTCAGATTTGGATCTATGCAGTTTGTTAGAACTAACCAGAAGAACAAACAACATAAATCCTGATCTGCTGGTGCATTATGCAGATGCAGATCCGGGTCTATGTTGTTTGCAGTTGGATGCGATTTATACGCGAATTAAGACGCTAAACATATTTATACAGTGAACGTCCCGAACCAGGCACCCCTGGCACGATAGAGGAGTCCAGGATACAAGGGTTGTAACTTTCCTGAACCAGTTACTGCTGGGGCGTTAGAGGAGTCCAGGATGCAAGTGTTGTAACTTCACTGAACTAAACACTATTGGGACGATAGAGGAGTCCAGGATACAAGGGTTGCAACTTTCTTGAACCATTTAATACTAAAACGATAGAGGAGTCCAGGTTACAAGGATTGTGTTTTCATGGGAATGGTGTTATTGATACCATAATATATGTCCATAGTCCATTTGAAGATGAAACCAGGCCAGAGGGTAGGGGGCACCACAATAAAACCTCAAAGTATGTACACATATATACTTATATATCAATGTGTACATACATACATACATACATACATACATACATACATACATACATACATACATACATACATACATACATACATACATACAAACCTTGCTATGAATATAGTAGCAAACAGAGAAAACAAAATTCAGTTTCTCAAAAACGTTTTTTATATTGTTGCCATTTGGTGTCAAACTTTTCCCAAGCGAAATTTGTGTATGGATTCTGACAGATAAAGTAATTTCATTCCTTACTTGAATTAAAACATATTTGGCAGATCATTATTAAATCAACATTTTGTAAATATATAATTTCAACTGTAAGATAAACAAGTTAATCAGCTTTTCTAATGTTTATGATACCTAGAATTAAATTATCTCTTTGATACGTATAATTGTGCAGATGATTGCACTCACTCGATATCCTTTCTATAAAGTTAGTCACGAGTGTTTGTCTTTTTGGACACTCGTTCTAAACATAAGGTATAAGGTTTCTGCAGAGCTTTTACAAAAAGAGCACAATTTATTCGGAATGTTTCCAATTGTATGCACACAAAAATATTGTTTTCAAACATTCTGTGGCAAATCTCAGCTAGAAACCATCTAAGGCTAGGACATCTAGTTACCTTGTGAAGCAAGGAAAAATAGATTATTCAATTCATTCCCATTAAAATGATCAAATTCTGTATTCCATTTTACCACTAAGGCTGCTTCGTGATTATTGAAAATAAGTGTCTTGTAGTTCTTTTACAGCCCTTTTTATTGCTTATAATGAGTCTAATAGATGGATATATACATGGAGATTGTATATGTAAATCAATATTGATATCAAATTTAATTTTCTAAATTTTGTCAGTATTTGAAATACTGCAAAATTCAAAGAAGTTTACATTGAACATAAATTTATTACGAAAACCATAAAAGTTTATTCATGAACCATCTTCATTTACAAAACGGTTTATATATAAAGCTCCTTTTTCAACCCAATATTTGCAAATTACACCAAATTTTCCAAGGTTGTAACTTCCCGGAACCAGGTACTGCTGGAAAGAATGAGGAGTCCAGCTTACAAGGATTGTGTTTTCATGGGAATGATTTTATTGATACCATAGTATATGTCCATTTTCCATTTAAAGAGAAAACCAGGCTAACGGGGAGGGGGCAGCACCATAAAACCTCAGAGTATGTACACATATATACTTATATATCAATACATACATACATACATACATACATACATACATACATACATACATACATACATACATACATACATACATACATACATACATACATACATAAATTGTTAAGATTAGAGGAGCAAACAGAGAAAAACAAATTAAGTTTATCAAAAAGTTTTTTATATTGTTGCCATTTGGTGTCAAACTTTTCCCAAGTATTATTTGTATGCAGAATACGTTTCTGACAGATAAAGTAATTTCATTCCTTACTTGAATTAATACATATTTGGCAGATCATTGTTAAATCAACATTTTGTAAAAATATAGTTTCAACTGTAAGATAAACAAGTTAATCACATTATCAGCTTTTTGTGTCTATTGTACCTAGAATCAATTATCAATTATCTCTTAAGTGTCTTGTAGTTTTTTTACAGCCCTTTTTATTGCTTATAATGAGTCTAATAGATGGATATATACATTGAGATTGTATATGTAAATCAATATTGATATCAAATTTATTTTTCTAAATATTGTCGGTATTTAAAATCCCGCAAAATTCAAAGAAGTTTAAATTGAATCTAAATGTATTACGAAAAACATCAAAGCTTATCTATGAACCATCTTCATTTACAAAACGGTTTATATATAAAATTTCTTTTTCAACCCAATGTTTGCAAATTACACCAAATTTTCCAATTTTTCTATCAGGATTAATCCATACTTGTGTTAAAGGAATTCTGCTTTGTATTATACAGTAAACTTATTAAATAATTTAGCATGCTGAAAAATAAAAGCATCTATCGAACATCTGTTCCAGCATTTATTCACTCTTGTAAGAAATCTATTGAAAAAAGGAAAACATATCTTATTAGTGAACAATGTAGCATACATGTTTTTTTTTTCAGAAGTAATTTTTCTTCTGATGCAATTAGCTTAATGGATTACACAAACATATTTATATAAAGCAATTTGAGGCCACACGCATAAGAATCTTTGATAATTACTTTTCTTTTAATTTTGTCTCTCACTCCATTAAACACAAATGTACCCCCCCCCCCAAAAAAAAAAAAAGAAAAAAAAAAAAAAGAAAAGAGAATCTAGCTTTTAGAGCACATGGTGAGGGGGAATTGGTAAACTCAGTAAAATACGACTAAGTTTTCAGAATGCCAAACATTTTATGACAGTAATATTACCAATAGGGGGGTGTGATATGTTTCACCATTTCAAAAGTCAACTTTTAATTTTCATAATTTTGTTATCATAGTTTAATTTAACCATATTGTTTAGCTTTGGGACAATTGTATACCCCAGTAAATATACCCTGATGAACCCTGATTTAACCAAATTTTGAACAATATTTAATATTATTATCCGTTATGCTTCCAATCCTGGCTGTTTTATCGAATTCGTTATTAGAAGTTTCTGATTATATCTTTCTTGTTAACGTTTCAGTTTATAATTTCAAAAGTCATGAATTGAAGAAGGAGAAACGGATATACAAATCTTTCTGTAATTTGAAAATGAAACTTATATCAGCAAATTGATGCCTAAATTATCAAAATCCGATGGAACACATAAAAAGATCAGTCAGAGATTTTGGAAGAAACAAAATTATATTATCAGAATCTATATTTGTATCATCAAGCAGATTATATTAGTCTCACCTTAATAATAAGAAACATTCCTTGACTAGAAAATACAGGTAACAGATATATTAATGGTCCTATAACCTTAAACCTCAGCTACTGCAGATCTCACAATTATGCCAAATACTAAAAGTCGTGGATCAGTTGAGCTTTTTAAGATAATTTTGTTTTTGTGTTTAAAGATATTTGTCGATATTTTGTTACCAATTAATTTCTGAAATAATTCTGGGGAATTTTCATCAACTCAAAAAGAACGTGCATTAACTTGTCTTCCAAAATGGAATAAACCAAAGCATTATTTTAAAGAAATGGAGACACATTTCTTTATTTAATATAGCTTAAAACTTGCATCAGCATGTAATGCAATAAGATTAAAGCATGTTCTTTCAGTAATTAATAAAAACAATCCAACTGGTTTCATTAAGGGAAGATATATTGGGGAAAATATTCGTACCCCTTTTGATTTCATCTTCTCTACAAAAAATATAACATACCTGGACGTCTTTTTAAACAGATTTTGTAAAAGCTTTTGATTCTGTAGTACGGCTTTTCTTTCAAAGAGTATTCATTTTTTAAATATTTTGTAGCAGATTTTAAAAATTGGATGAAATTGTTTACAAAAATATTAAATCATGCATTATTGTAAACGGACATCTTTGATTGATATTAAAAAGGGGCTGCAAACAATGAGATCCTCTCTCCCATACATTTTCCTTCTATGTTTAGAGATATTAGTTTAAATATAAGAAAAATTATTATCATAAAGGAATAAAATTAAATAATATAAAATATCTCATGTAACACTATGCAGATGACAGTGCACTCACTCTTCATGGCTCTGAAAAGTCCCTAAAGTGAGCATTGGACCTCTTTTATCAGTACTCTAAATTGTCAAGCCTTAGAATAAATTATAAAAAAAAAAAAATATCAATTTTTTTTTATAGTTCGATAAGAGAAAGGATGATTTCCATAAAACATGTGCTTCTAATAATACAGAATCTCCCTTTTCTTTACTTATTACGTAGTCTGACCATATCCAGAGAAACCTGTGTAATTGCGAGTTTCAATGTCGTAAAGAAATCAATACAAAAGAAATGAGAACAAAGCCCAAGGACATTACTAGAAAAAAAAAAAAAACAAAAACAAAAACAAAAAAAAAAAAACATGATGTAGCACTGTCTTCATACAGCTATATTTAACGCTGATGCTCTGCAGGGCTTCTTATAACCAGAAACAATCGCAAAATGTTCAAGCGTCATCGATTTGAAAAGCTGCGCGTGGATTATGTCCATAAATGAGTTATATAATAAATGAGTTGAAACATCACTGATGAAACTCTATAAAATATGCAAAGAATGATTTACTGTTTCTACTGGCATTGCCTAAACTTTGCAGGCAAAGACTTTATCTCCAAAACGTTACTATTTTTATATTTCTTATCTCAGTGATTTGTCCTTATAGAGAATATATTCCAGCCTCAAGTGAAATTCATTAAATAAATCACCTTTGTTGCCAAATAAAGTGGAAAATTTAAACTCTCGTCGCTGCCATTAAGTTTGATCTTTATTTGTTTTAATTACAAACCCGTATAATCTTATATGGTTGATCTTTATTTGTTTTAATTACAACCCGTATAATCTTATATGGTTGATCTTTACTTGTTTTAGTTACAACCCATATAATCTTATAAGGTTGATCTTTATTTGTTTTAATTACAACCCGTATAATCTTATATGGTTGATCTTTATTTGTTTTAATTACAAACCCGTATAATCTTATATGGTTGATCTTTATTTGTTTTAATTACAACCCGTATAATCTTATATGGTTGATCTTTATTTGTTTTAATTACAACCCGTATAATCTTAGATGGTTGATCTTTATTTGTTTTAATTACAACCCGTATAATCTTATAAGGTTGATCTTTATTTGTTTTAATTACAAACCCGTATAATCTTATATGGTTGATCTGGCGTTCGCTACGATGTTAAATCAGTATTGCTATATCGCACACCCAGACTGTAACTATTCAGGTGCTTTGACCGACGTCCGCGTGTTGATATTCTTCGATGCACTAAAATCAAACTTATATTCCAGTTTGGTTAGAATGCCATTTAAACTCTATAATTCAAATCTTTGGAAAACTTAACAGAGTGGGTATATAATAAACACAAAATCACATTGGTGTTGTTTTTTCTGAGATGGGGGAAAGAATTCGTTTTACATGGCGTATGGCTACGTCTAGGCTTCGTCGTATCCCAACGCCATATCAAACTCGTTCTTTCTGCCGTATGAAGTTTTGTGTATAGACATTACATTAGAAGTGTTATAATTCATTATTGCTCAGATCCAATATGCCATGCAGTGGTGTACTGGCCATTTGGCATACCGGGACAAATCCCGGTGGGCAGCCGCAAAAAAATCCGTTTTTACCGGTGTTTTAATGGTGTGAGCAAAACCACGGGCCTGTCCCGGCAGATAAGTCCAGGGCCGAGTTGCTTACCCAGTACACTCCTGATGCCATGCGATCATTCCGTTACCGTGAATCTAACGTAAAGATGGCAAAGGACAAATGTATAAATTGCCAATAGGACTGCTTATCCGTCCCTATGCTGTTATTTTTTTTTAAAATAAGTAATCCACATCCTTGGTTTGTATGAATGTTACACATGAAGAGTCTGCCACACAAGTGTTTTATTTGCTACCTTAAACGCAATAAAAATGAAACGTTACAATAAACAATAGAACCCACACGTATTCATTGTATTAACTTCAACTGTTCTGGAGAGCAACGTCATTTTAAGAAAATTCAATTCATTATGAAACTTCAAATTTCGTTTTTTGGCTATATAAAAAAGTACATATTCGAAGGTACCGAATTTCGTGGAACTATCTTTTAAATAAAAAAAACAAAACAACGATACAGATGTCTCTGTCAAAGATTATACCGAGATACATTTCCGCGCATTTGCGAGAAAACATGTTGATTCCGTATTGCATTAATTAAGTTATTCATTGCTAACATCTGGAATAAATGCGGAGATCTTAAAGAAAATGCCGACTTCTTTTTTCCACACATGTCTGACCTAACACATTTAATACCACTATTGTAATCTAAAGTAATTAGGTTCTCATGTGTTTCTAAAGACCGCTATCAAAGCATAAAGTTCTCAATAATTAGGGATTAGGGGCTTAAACAAAGATAAGGATGTGCAAACCTGAAAAGCCTGTCAAAAGCGCCTCGTGGGAACCCCGTGTTGCTGGGTGACCTTGACCTTGTGTTCCATTATTGGGTCTGTAAAGTTCGGATGAATCGCGGTTGTATTAATGCGTGTAATGTGATGGCTGGTGCTAAAGGAACTGTTACAAAATACGATTTCATGAGTAGTATTCAACATGAACTGGAGGACAGTCGAGATGTACATTTAGATCAGGTCTCGGCTGACCTGAAAACATTTACACTTAAGCCGATTCACGCAAAGTGGCTTATCTGCACACATGACAAAATAGCACTACGAGGAGACCTGATTTAAATGGGCTTTGAGAAAGCAGGACTAATCTGCTGATAGTTTATTTAGCAGTTAGTTGATATGTGCAAAAATGTATATATAAATCGGAATAATATGTATTCTGGGATATAAAGAGGGACACATACAGTGAGTAAACCTACATTTATTACCATACATCAGGCAGACTTATTACAATCTTACACGAGTTTTCATGTTCATAAAATTTTGCATTCGAATAAATTGTAATCAATCAGTTTCATGTTCCTCGTCATTCATGTACTTATCCAAATGTACTAATGTATATTTCACATTATCAGCACTATAGATAACCGTGGTATTAAAAAAAACGAAAACAGGTGATGTCTTTCCATTGCATATGACGGGGGGGGGGGGGGGGGGGGGGTGGTTGATATTTCGTTGCGACTTTAAATTCGTGGGCTAACTCACCCACGAAAACCACGCAAATTGGACCCCCACGAATTTAAAGTGTTTTACAGTATGTTTATGTGTGAAAGGCACATGCAAGGCTGTCTCTTTTCTATCGATGCACACAGAGAATAAGACACTGAAACGTATAAGTATTTTTTGAATTCATGAATATATGGATAAAACCCGCTGTGCAGTGTGAAAACATTGCCAGAGCACGAGGAAAGAACGTGCTAACAGATTTCAGCAATGTGCTAAATACCCTCAGCTTGAAAACTTACTGAGATCAGTTCATACAAAAATTGTCGGATGCATGTCAACAATTAAGAGCACTCATGACAGAATTAAAATCAATTTATATGAAATAATTCATGAAATAAAATGACAAGCAAATGTGTTAAAAAAATTCATGTAGGGGTTGGCACCGAGACAAGAAAATCACAATCTCGCAATTACATTTTTTGTCTTCTGCCCAGCAAAGCCTCGCAAAAGAAAATAATAAAAGCCCTCGACTGAGATTTCCTTGTCTAGGCGCTATAGTTCTGTTAGTGTTTTTCGACTGCCCCGGCAAACATTTTCACACACCAGAATGTGCATTATCACTATTCTTACATGACCAATTCCTAGGTATTTTAATAATATATAACATAGCTACTAGAAGAAGCTTTCAAACTCGAAAACAACCGTTACTCAGTCAGTCACGACGTCAAACCAGCCAGAACCGGCTCGATCATAAAAGAATTTATATGTCCACATATCAATGTTCTATTGTTTAATGTGAACCAGAACAATTTCTAAGGTTTGAATGATATTTGTAATTAGTAGTAAAGACATGGGAATTCTAGCGAGTATAATATATTTGCACCAAACCACTCTTGTACGGAAACGCCAACACTACAATAAAAAAAATTCCAAATTTCTGCGCACATGTGCAGGACAAAATGTTCATACTAATACACTCGCACAGGGAGGGAAGCGACAATACTAAAATAACAAAGCAATATTCACTTGCTGGGTCACACACGTGTACTGTCTCAGCCGCTGAGCCTTAAGCGCAAGCGCAGCGAAACGGCGTAAGCGACATTGTTTCGAAAGGACAAGTCTTGCAGGAAGCGAACACAAAATATTCAATTAAATTTTTTTTAGCACATCATAAATAATGGCACAAAGCTACATTGTATTAAATCTAAGAGTTTTAAAAAAGGTGATTGAAATATGTCGCGAGATTAACATGAAAGCAACAATGTCGGTATACGTAGGTAATGCATATTTGTTGAAAAATTTGGACGGGATAGAACTGTGGTGAAAGCTAGTTGTGTTGAAGAATAATGTCCAAGAGAACAAAAGTCCTAATTTGTTACAAATATACACAGATATAATCCAATGCTTTAGAAAAGATGCAGATTTACAGATTACTTTCAATGATGATAACATAAAAAAGCGGCATGAACCCTGAGAGCGAGATGCTTACAACTGTCCAGTGAGAAGAAGGAATAAAGTATGTATTTGATTAAGGTAAATATGCAGATTCGTATACAGCCAAATTTACAGTGAAATTTGAAGACCTCGTAAATTTTACAAAGTCAATCTAAAATACTTTAACAAAAACAGAGAACTTATGCAGAACGAAGTTCGATTTGAAACAGCACACGGCTATATTTTGGCTTGTTCATATCAACGAAAGACAATTGCGTAAATTATTGTCTGGATGTTTTTCCACTGAAAAAAGAACAGTGTTTAAAGACATCTTTATTACGATCCTAAAATTGATTTGTTTTCACAAATATCAATCAATTATGGAAACAAATCAAACGGGATAAATGGAAAATATAAACAATAAATTGAAAAAACGGTTCACCAAATAAACTACTTACACATTACACAAGGAAGCGAGAACAAGATTTCTATATAGAATTGCCTAAGTTAGTCACGTGGGTGACCAGTGGTAGGCAGACATAGTCGACATGCAAACTTACGAAAAATACAACGATAGATATAAACACATATTGACAGTGATATAAACACATATTGACAGTAACAAAAATGTTCTCAAAATACGCTTAGGTTGAGAAAGTAAACTCGAGGAAAGAAAATGATACGCACGATGCTTTTATATAAATCTTGAAAGATCGAAAACCTGAAAAGAGGCAGTTTGATGAAGGAAAAGAGCTTTACAACAAGAACCTTAAAGATTTGCCAGGAAAGAAAATAATGATAACTTCTCGACCTACTCATATAATACAAAGAGCATTTATAGTGTAGGGGCTTAACATAACTCAATGGGGATATACTAACATTCATCACAGATCAATATACATGATTCCAGCTGAAGTCAGAAAGGAAGAAAAAATATGAAAAGTAAGGAATCGATCTATTCGATTATCTTCCAGCTTCTACATTTCGAACTCCTTAATTCAAATTGGTGAAACAGCCAGAATTTTAAAATGCAAACAATTTGTGAAAAGGACCACTTTCCTAACTTTGTCGAGGAAATATTTAAAATTGTAGAAGTACATTTAGAGAAAGAGCACAGAGATGGTATGTTTAACGAACAAGAATTATCTCTGCATGACAAATAATGTGACATATACAAAGTACAAAGTTGACAAGATTTTGAAGGCAAAAAAAAATATTAAAAAAAAGGAATAGCGAAAAGTATATAGTCGTGAAATCGAAACGACGTCATGAATCGTTTAACAGTTTTGAATTAACTGTAAACAGCAAACAGTATAGGAAAATACTGAAGAAGATTACAGAAATAGCAGTAGTAAGGAGCAATAAAACCTTAAGCTTTTGAAGATAACGAGTTTCTAGAATACGACACATGTGAATAACAAATGAACGCGGACGGCACATGATACGTCTGTCTCGGATTCTTTTCTTTACTAATGACCTTGATGCTTGAGTTACGCACTTGACTATTGTATCATAAGGTGTGAACCTGGGTAGAGTTTAATAAAAAAATATCTGAAGGATTAAAAAGTGATAGCCTTGATAAGGAAACAGACCACTGATTTGCATTATTCTTTGCTGTGACCTTGACCTTGAAGCAAAGGGTATGACTGTGAATATGTAAGACAAGGTTAAAGCAAGATATATAACAGGCAAAAATTCATTGAAATATCTTCATTACTGAAAAGGTTATACACCTACATAGATAGATGTCACTTCTTTAGATTTTCCTTTCCGTGATCTTGACCTTCAGTCAATTGGGGTGACTGTTGTATGTGAAACACGTTGTCTAGTCATGCTATATAAGTGGCGGTAGTTTAATTAAAATATCCTCGGTGCTTCAAACATTATACTCCGGACAAGGAAACAAACGAGCTAGAATTACATTTTCCTTGATGTGCCCTTCACCTTGAGGCAATTTGCGTGGCTTTGGTGTGCAACACCGCCTACATCTACCATATATGTGGCAAATGTTTCATTAAAATGTCTTAAGGGTTTCAAAAGTTATAAATGGACAGAGTTTAATTAAAATATCTTTTGTGGTTCAAACATTATACCCGGAGAAGGATACAAGTCACATAATTATCTTTTCCCCTGATGTTGACATTGAAGCCGGAGGCGTGGTTTGGTATCATGAGGATTTATGTGTACAGAGGTTTCTATCGCCATTATTTATTTATTTGTTCATTTATTTATTTATTCAGTCATTTATGGACAGTGTATTGTATATGAACTATGTATTGTATTGACTATGTGCTTTTTTGCATACGTCATATCAATAAATTCATGTTCTGTTCATGATATATACTTGCGCAGAGTTGTATGGAAATGTCTCCAACCGTTACAAAATTATAAACCGGACAAGCGAATGTTAAAGGACAGACGGATGGACAACGCCATAACAAAATACGCCCCACTTAAGATGGGATTGTAAAATCAGCGCATTTGAGCATGAGGGATTGAAAATATGCGGTGTTGATTAGAAAACCAGAGGGAAAAAATAAAGTTTTGCCAAAAATCAACAAAATTGTACACATGAAATGCACGATAAAGCGAGTACATTGTAGGCAATGTCATATTAGGGTAACAAATGGCATTACAGAAGAATGAGAAAAGATGACAACCAAAAATATGAAGTTGCTTCCAAATAAATCTCAAAATTGCTGAAAACAATGAACAAGACTACAAGTTGATCTATGATAATTTGAACAAAATATGGGCTAATGAAAATCATATAAACGTTGACCAAATCATGGAGACATTAAAACTTCTCTCGAATTTTATTCAAAGAAGGATTAGCAATCGTGCCAACAACAATTTAAACTATGCATTTTTCCTGGATAACCTTTTTACCGTGTATATTATCAACACATCCATGATAATATGATACAGTCTTCAAAATCAACACATCCATGATAATATGATAGTCTTCAAAATCAACACATCCATGATAATATGATACAGTCTTCAAAATCAACACATCCATGATAATATGATACAGTCTTCAAAATCAACACATCCATGATAATATGATACAGTCTTCAAAATCAACACATCCATGATAATATGATACAGTCTTCAAAATGTAGGTATGATAAAAATTATAAACACTATTAAATGTTGAGAAGTATCTTTCTATAGGATTATCATTTTATGTCCGTAAAGTTCTCTCCAGACTCAGATGTTCTAACCAAGAGACTGGGAGACATGATGGTGCTACTGCTTCATACCGTTTGTGTAATTTTTGTTATCGTAGTCATTGTCCTTTGCAGAAGATGAATATCATGTATCATGTATTTTTCATTTGTAAACATTATAAAGATTTTAGAGGAAAGTATTCAGACAAATATTGCTATACTAATCAATCTCTAGAAAATTTTGTATGGCTTTATGTCAGCAGAAAATCATTTTGTTATTTGCAGAATTGCATTATTTATATACCAATTGCTGCGTCGACAAGAAATTACGTACTGTATTTAGTATAAACACAACATGGCCTAGATTACCAATCAAAGAATCTTGTATCTTGTACTATGTGCTTCTTTCGTTTTCTCTGTATCCTATATGTCGATGCATTTGAATTCGTTCATTTATAGAATTATAAGAGTCAAGTCATACAATTTAGTAGCAATTATAATTGAAATATAGGACTTGTTGATACTGACTTCATTCTTATTTAACATTTCCTAGTGATTAATACTTGCTTCTGTTGCGTAGATATTTCATTCTCATATGAATATTGCTATGTTTTCTGAGCATTCATTTCATTACGCTAAACGCTTCTATTTATTAATTCAAGAAACCTTAAACACAATAAGGGACGATGTCATGACATCCCACCTCCCTCTGAATATGTGCTCAATATTTTTTGTACAGTTATATCTTTTTAATACTGTTGAGGAGGAGATCTAGACATAACCATTCTAAACTTTTCTAGAACACAACATACTATAGATGCAAAATGTATGACGTGATGACTCAGTCTCAGAGAAAATCCAATTGTATACAGTCGTTGCAAATAAACGTTCGAAAAAATGTAATACTCGTGTTCAAATGTCTGAATAATTAAAACTCTGGATACTTTTTGCCTTTATATTTTACTTGTTGTCTCAAAAAGTAAGTTGTAGAATTCATTCCAATTAAGTAATTAAACAATCAAGTGCAGAGATAGGCAACGTGTTGTTCTGATAAAATATATAGAATGTACATTTGTATTTTTTGCATGTAATAGATGGTCTTATATGTAATTTGTCTGATTTATGAAGTCTTGGATCGCTATGATTAAAGAATCCTTTGCAAAGATTTGATTACATCAAGGTAATATATGCACTGAATTCAGTCCTCCATAATAACACAACCTACACGATTCTTCATCTGTATAGTATTATATTGCAATTTATTATTTCAGCCGAAAAGTAGACTAGATTTGCATCTTTTAGGTTTCAAGATATATTTTTAATTCTGCCTTGAGCTGTTGTCGAGACCCGTCAAGTTTATATGAGTCGTAGTTCATTCAACTCCTTGACATTTATATTGAGGAAAATATTTACCACCAGGACACAACCTAGGTACTTCCAACACACACACAATACATCTTCTCACTTTTGACAGTGCTGCTAACAGATATATTACAGTTTATCTGAAAAGTATACATTTGCTTGTATTAATAAAATCGTTCAAAGAGAATGAGAGAATAAGTCATTACACGTACTATCTACTAATATAGAAGAATACACATAATTCTCTTATCCATGAGGTAAAAGACTAATATAAACTAGGCGGCTTTTATGTATGCTTTGAAACTTGAAAGGTCATGCTGACTCAGGGATGAGTTATTGCTAATAAAAAAAATCATTGGACAAGAATTTAATGTTGGTTGATCATAGAGCTGCATGTACTTTCCTTAAAATTGCGGACATCCTCCTCCTAATACAAATAATATAACGAATTGTCGGCTTAGATGAAGAGTAACAAGACTTATGTAACCAGGGAACGTGTTGACTCTTCTTTTGTAATGCCTAATATTTGAGTCATTTCGTCATTTTACATCAGTGCTAACCGTTGCAAGAAAGTGTTTTTTACAATCTATATGGTAATAGCAGTTTTACAGTCTGCGAATTGTCTCGAGTTAATGATCAACAAACGCCCACAGTTCAACATTGAAACAGAAAACAATCATAAAGCATGTGCTACCACAACAAAAGTACAACATTTATTTCTTTAATAGTGTAAGCGCCCCTGTAGAAGTTGTATAAAACAGATCTAATGTGGTCAGCTCTGAATCTTGCATCCGTGGGTCTGCGCCCATACAGAGGTAATGTTTTTACCCACGTTTTATTGAAAGGAAAGTTTCATAAACAACAACAACAACAACCATTAGTACATGAAGATATATGTTGTGTATTTCTTTATATCTATATATCCAGCCTAACGTTCCATCCATTAACTTACAAGAGGAAGCTTGATAGTTTCAAGGGATAGACTCTTATTTTCAGTTTAGAATTTGCTATAATAAAGATTAGTTATTACAATTTTGTATTCTTACATTTCTGCTTAATCGAATGTATAGTAATTTATTCAGCCACCCATGTTATGCCTATATACATACAAATACACAAAAATGGCATATTTACATACATACAAATACACAAAAATGGCATATTTACATACATACAAATACACAAAAATGGCATATTTACATACATACAAATACACAAAAATGGCATATTTACATACATACAAATACACAAAAATGGCATATTTACATACATACACATATATTTGTTGACATTTAATCATATCAAGATATACTAAAGTTAGACATATACCTATACTTGCTTATAAGTCGGATCCAACTGAAAATTGTACAGACCCAGATCTGCCTTTACATTATGCGCGGTCAGATCTGGACCTATGCAGTTTGTTGGGACTAACCAAGAAAACAAACAGCACACACCCTGATCTGCTGACGCATTATGCGACGGCAGATCTGGGTTTATGTTTTTTTTCTCTCAGTTGGACGCGATTTATACACAAATATATACGGTAAACATAGTAATACATTGAACTTCCCCGAACCAGGCACTCCTGGGACCATAGAGGAGTCCAGGATACAAGTGTTGTATTTTCCCCGAACCAGGCACTCCTGGGACCATAGAGGAGTCCAGGATACAAGGGTTGTATTTTCCCCGAACCAGGCACTCCTGGGACCATAGAGGAGTCCAGGATACAAGGGTTGTATTTTCCCCGAACCAGGCACTCCTGGGACCATAGAGGAGTCCAGGATACAAGGGTTGTATTTTCCCCGAACCAGGCACTCCTGCGACCATAGAGGAGTCCAGGATACAAGGGTTGTATTTTCCCCGAACCAGGCACTCCTGGGAACATAGAGAAGTCCAAGATACAAGGTTGTATTTTCCCTGAAGCAGGTACAGCTGGGACGATAGAGGTGTCCAGGATACAAAGGTTGTAACTTTCCGGAACCAGGCACTGCTGGAACGATAGAGGTGTCCAGGTTACAAGGATTGTGTTTTCATGGGAATGGTTTTATTGATACCATAATATATGCCCATATTCCATTTGAAGAGAAAACCAGACTAACGGGCCGGGGGCAGCACCATAAAACCTTAGAGTATGTACGCATATATACTTATATATCAATGTATACATACATACATACATACATACATACATACATACATACATACATACATACATACATACATACATACATACATACATATCTTGTTATGAATAGAGGAGCAAACAGAAAAAAAACAAAATTCTTTTTATCAAAAACCTGTTTATATTGTTGCCATTTGGTATCAAACTTTTTCCAAGTACTATTTGTATGCTGAAAATATTTCTGACAGATGAAGTAATTTCATTCCTTACTTGAATTAAAACATATTTGGCAGATCATTGTTAAATCAACATTTTGTAAACATATAATTTCAACTGTAAGATAAAAAAAGTTAATCACATTATCAGCTTTTTGTGTCTATTGTACCTAGAATCAATTATCTCTTTGATACGTATAATTGTGCAGATGATTGCACTCACTCGATATCATTCGATAAAGTTAGTCACGAGTGATTGTCTTTTTGGACACTCGTTCCGAACATATGGTATAAAATTTCTATGTAGCTTTAACAAAGAGGGCACAATTTATTCAGAATGTTTCCAATTGTATCCACAAAAATATTGTTTTCAAACATTCTGTGGCAAATCTTTGTTTGAACCCATCTAGGCTAGGACATCTAGTTACCTTGTGAAGTAAGGAAAAATATATTATTCAATTCACTCCCATTAAAATTATCAAATTCTCTCTTCCATTTTTCCACTAATGCTGATTCTTGATTTATGAAAATAAGTGTTTTGTAGTTCTTTTACAGGCCTTTTTATTGCTTATAGCGACTTTAATAGATGGGTATATACATGGAGATTGTATATTTAAATCAATATTGATATAAAATTTATTTCTCTAAATTTTGTCAGTATTTAAAATCCCGCAAAATTCAAAGAAGTTTACATTGAACCTAAATGTATTACGAAAACCATCAAAGTTTATCCATGAACCATCTTCATTTACAAAACGGTTTATATATAACATTTCTTTTTCAACCCAATATTTGTAAATTACACCAAACTTTCGATTTTTTCTATCAGGATTCATCCATATTGCGTTTAAAGGAATTCTTCTTTGTATTATACAGTAAACTTATTAAATAATTTAGCATGCTGAAAAAAGCATGTATCGAACATCTTTTCTAGCATTTATTCACTCTTGTAAGAAATTTATTCAAAATAGGAAAATATATCTTTTTAGTGAACAATGTAGTATACATGTGTTTGTTTTTTTCCATTAGGGTTCAGAAGTAATTTTTCTTCTGATGCTGTTTGCCTAATGGAATACACAAACATATTTATATAAAGTAATTTAACACCAAGCGCATGAGAATCTTTGATAATTACTTTTTTTAAAATTTTGTCTCTCACTCCATTAAAAAAATGTACAACCCGCCTCCACCCCCCCCCAAAAAAAAAATAAAATAAATAAATAAATAAAATAAAATGAAAGCAAAAGAGAATCTAGCTAGTCGAGCATATGGTGAGGGGGAATTGGTAAACTCAGTAATATATGATTAAGTTTTCAGAATTGCAAACATTTTATGACAGTAATTTTACCAAAAGGGGTGTGTGATATTTTTCACCATTTCAAAAGTAAATTTGTAATTTCCCTAATTTTGTTATCATAGTTTAATTTAGCCATATTGCTTAGCTTTGGAATAGTTTTATGCCCCAGTAAATATACCCTGACGAATCTTGATCTAAACGATATTTTGAACAATATTTAATATTATTATCCGTTATGCTTCCAATCCAGGCTGTTTTATCGAATTCGTTATTAGAAGTTTCTGATTATATCTTTCTTGTTAACGTTTCAATTTATAGTTTCAAAAGTCATGAATTGAAGAAGGAGAAACGCATATACAAATCTTTCTGTAATTTGAAAATGAAACTTATATCAGCAAATTGATGCCTAAATTATCAAAATCCGATGGAACACATAAAAAGATCAGTCAGCGATTTTGGAAGAAACAAAATTATATTATCAGAATCTATATTTGTATCATCAAGCAGATTATATTAGTCTCACCTTAATAATAAGAAACATTCCTTGACTAGAAAATACAGGTAACAAATATATTAATGGTCCTATAACCTTAAACCTCAGCTACTGCAGATCTCACAATTATGCCAAATGCTAAAAGTCGTGGATCAGTTGAGCTTTTTAAGATAATTTTGTTTTTGTGTTTAAAGATATTGGTCGATATTTTGTTACCAATTAATTTCTGAAATTTTCATCAACTCAAAAAGAACGTGCAATAACTTGTCTTCCAAAATGGAATAAACCAAAGCATTATTTTAAAGAAATGGAGACACATTTCTTTATTTAATATAGCTTAAAACTTGCATCAGCATGTAATGCAATAAGATTAAAGCATGTTTTTCCAGCAATTATTAAAAGCAATCCAACTGGTTTCATTAAGGGAAGATATATTGGGGAAAATATTCGTACCCCTTTTGATCTCATCTTCTCTACAAAAAAATATAACATACCTGGATGTCTTTTTTAATTGAGTTATTAAAGCTGTTGATTTTGTAGCACCGCCTTTCATTCATTAAGTATTCATTTTTTTTAGAAATTTTGGAGCAGATTTTACAACTTGGATGAAATTATTTTACAAAAATATTAAATCACGCAGAATTGTAAACGGACATCTTTGATTGATATTAAAAAGGGGCTTCAAACAACGAGATCCTCCCTCCCCATAAATTTTCCTTCTATGTTTAGAGATATTAGTTTAAATATAAGAAAAATTCTAATAATAAAGGAATACAATTAAATAATATAGAATATCTCATGTAACACTATGTAGATGACACTGCACTCACTCTTGATGGCGCTGAAAAGACTCTAAAGTGAGCATTGGACCTCCTTTATCAGTACCCTAAATTTTCAGGCCTTAGTATAATTATTGAAAACAAAGAAAAAAAATATCAAAACTTTTTACTTCCATAAGAGAAATGATGATTTCCGTAAAGCATGTGATTTAGATGATACGTAATCTCCCTTTTCTTTACTTATTACGTAGTCTGGCCATATCCAGAGAAACCTGTGTAATTGCGAGTTTCAAGGTGGCAAAGAAATCAATACGAAAGAAATGAGAGCAAGCCAAAGGACATGTCTAGAAAAAAACAACAACAACAAAAAAAACATGATGTAGCACTGTCTTAATACACCTATATTTAACTCGGATGCTCTTCAGGGTTTCTTATAACCAGAAAATAATGCAAAATAAAATGTTCCAGCGATTTGAAAAGCTGCTCGTTGATTATGTCCACGAATGAGTTATATTTTAAATGAGATGACACATCACTGATGAAACTCTCTTTGTATTGATACAATAGTATTCACAAAAAGTTTCAAAATCATTTCGATACACGTAGGTAACTGACGTGCAAGAACTTTATCTTTTGAAACATATTTTGGACACAATGATGGGTAATGAAAATTACATAAACGTCGATGAAATCATGGGGACATTAAAACTTCCTTCGAATTGTATGTAAAGAAGGTATAGCAATCGTGCCAACTACAATTATAACTACAATTATAACTATGTATTTTTCCTTGGTAACTTTTTTGTACCATGTACATTATCAACACATCCATAAACTCTTTTGTTGCATAACATTATGACAAAATTATCGAAAATCGCTTCATATTGTAATAGTTTTGCATGAAATGGATGAAATAAAATCCAGTACACCTTTTACAGTATGTAGATTTAGAGATTTTGAAGATAAAACAATTTCGCAGAAGCTTCCGTTTTATATTGGTAGTAACTGAAATTAAACTAGACACATAAATGTTACAATCGACATTGTATATTGTGAACGAAGTCCAAACTAATTCCAAAGCATTACAAATGCAACAGACAAAAATTGAGAGAGGAAATGGAAAAACAAGATACAATTACCAGAAATATAAACAGTCTGTCAAGAAAACGAGTATTACAGTGGAGAAATGAAAAGTTTAGGGAGAGACAAACAAAACTTGACACGCGAATATGAAGAAAAAAAAAGTAAATGGAGAAATAATGTATTTACATAAGAAAATAAAGTTCACATTAAACCTGAAACTTAGATAGTATACTTAATATATATATATATATATATATATATATATATATATATATATATATATATATATATATATATATATTTATATGTATATGTATATATACTTAATATACTCAATATATATACTTAATATAATAAGTATATATACTTAAATATACTCAAGTATACGTTAAATTTTAAGCTTTAATAGTAAACTACAGATTCAAAACTTGTAATAAGTAAAGCATCTTACACTTGTATGGCGATTCAATTTAATTCAATAAATAGTTTAACTCACCTTCACCCAAAAAGTTAATATATCAAACATACTTGAGGAGATACAAGTTAACTACACTGAAACTCAATTTTGTATATAATAACCATTAATATTGTTGATAATTATATTCTAAAATTTCATGGTCAAGATTCTCTGAACAAATACAGAGCACCGTGTAATATGAGTTTGTGGCAAAACCAAGTTAGAGTTAATCCAGCCAACAGTAGCATAAATCTTAAACGTTTTAATTTGAACTGCAACATTTTTAACATTCCGCTACATCATGATTGGAGGTAAATAAAAGGAAAAAACTTAACAATTATAAATGGCAAAAGGTACTATTGGAAAAATATAAATACTTATTTAATTTAAAAAATAAAAATATATGCACAAAAAATAAATTCGTGGATTTTATTGGTAGTACTGGAAGGTTATATTGCTATACAGTAATGTTAATGGGAAAATTGTTTCTGATGCACCTATAGGCTGGACATTATTTTAGAAGATAGCAACGCAATTACAGATGAGGGAATAGCTACACTGAATCAAAATATCACGTCTTGTGTGCGCTGTATTTTAGGTGCACAGTTACAAAAACAAAACATCTATTGCACAGTCTATCTCCACTGTATGGGACACAGCTAAACAGTTTTGAGAAATACAGGATCAACAAATAGAAACATTATTATAAGATTCGAGAACAATATACAAGCTTCAAGAGTAAGTTAATCTGTACTGTTAGTGGTGACGGTATCCTTTGGTACCTAGTGACATGGTTATGAACATGGATATCAACGGATACAACAACAATCTAAAGAAATCAAAGCAATCGTTTAAACTCGGTTTAAACCCTACTAGCAATTCCGAATTATGGAATAACGGCAGAACATGGGATATGCAGAGAACAACTTAAAATAAAAAACACTTGGTGTTTTGGATGTTTCAAATAACCTCACCTATATTGACGAAAAAGTACAGTCTACAGAAAATGAAGAGTACAAACAGAAAATTGAACATGGCTATTCCAAATAGAACTTACAAAGAGATAACGAGTATAATCCTAACTGAGAAAGAGTTGGAATAATAGATGGAAAACAAATTAAGAAGGTAATTGAAGTCTTTGTCAGTGATAGAGATGCTTCAATTTCTAAGTCATCGTCATATGTTATAATATACATTGTTAGATCATCGATTAGAAGATATTGTTCTAATCGGAACTTTAGACAGTTTACAAAATGGATCGAATAATGATTACATGACCGCAAATGGAAATGGTTTGTTTCTATCACCATAAAGTGCTAGTTTGATAACTTTCAAACATATTACTCTCATAAAGGCAGCTGAAGTGCCGTGACAAAGGCAGCGTTGCAGGATGTGCAGCCTCTGCAGGGCAGAACAGAAAATAAGGAGGATATATATATATATATATATATATATATATATATATATATATATATATATACACTTATATATGCTTGATAAATAATTGTGTACTGGTTTTTTCTGTTGTTGATGGATTTGTGCCTTTAACCACAGTGGCTACAATAGTTCTCATTACATGAGTAGCTTTTTACCATGAAATAAAGTCTTACAGGGAGAATATATTAGGTAATACTGTTCAAAATCTCCTCAAAGATGAAGTTAGCCATCTTGAATGATTCAATTTTTTTATGTTCTCCTCAATCGCTCTCCTTGATGGCTTTTTGTCAGCTCTTGCTATAATTTCGTTGGTTTTTATATATCTTGTGTTTTACCAGGGATAACATTTTCTTGGTTGATCTGAATCAGACGAATCAAATAAAGAACATGCAATGAAATGATCAATATGAAGGCCATCTTCACTTACAGCTTTACGTTTCGTGAAGTTTGGCAACCTTTAGAAAAAGTCAATAGAAGCAACATTTTCAGCGTTGTGTCTGATTAAATATTTTCTTTAAGTTCTTGTAAAATCATGCTTTTTGCTAAACGTGATATCTTGATATCTTATGGCTTTTATCATTGTGGTATCCATTATAGTGCTCTCTGTTTTCATTCTGCTATTTGTACGAACTCTCTTTCTTGTACTCTTTGTTTTCTTCGTTCCTTTTCTTGTCATGTAATATTTGAAAATGGTTACAATAATTGCTAGTTCAGTAGAACTCAGTTAATATGTTTGTAACTTCTCCACACACAGGACATGTCCTGAAATCCATAATTTTATTTACCCATATACAATTTCAAAAATTACTTTGCTCTACTTGAGGTAAACATTGAAAGATTGTACCTTTGGAAAACGCTGCTTTGGCATGACGACTTGCACCTGATCATTTTTAAAACCTTTAAATCATGCTGAGCTAACTTTCCGAATTTCATTATAAATAAATGGAAGGTGAACAAAGTAAAAATGAAAACGAAAACAAGGCTAGCAAATAACCTGAGAATGTTACTTCACAAAAACGAAAAGATTCAGATGAACTTTGCAGACAACTAAGACACGTTCACAAGAAGTAAAAGAAAGTTGTAATTGCGAGATTAAAAAAAGGACAAGAGTCTAAGACATCACAGGATGCTGCAAGCACACTACGTGAAAGAAATAATACAGATTCACAACGTGGGACTTTATCCAGTCTCTGACGTGCAAACAAAATATATTTATATGGCGGTGTAGATATTTCGGGTATCTTGTTCATTTCACGATATAGGAAAGTTGTTACCGTTTTTAAAGCTGATGAAAGGACAGCACCTGCACAACGCATAATGCTAGAGACCACGAAAATAAGCACCATTTAAAAGCAACGGCAAAGCATTTAAGAATTACAACATGACAAACTTAGTCCACATATAACCGCGAAGCCTGGATATTGTTCAACTCAATCCATGAAACACTTTAACTTTTCAGATAAACCATTGAGTGAGCAAAGCTCAGCTTTATCGTTAGATAAATGCCATAGATTTTACCTATATACAATTGTTGACTGAAACAAAAAATAAAAATATTATTAACTCTATTTACTATGCAATACTTAAGTTTACTCTCTCTCTCTCTCTCTCTCTCTCTCTCTCTCTCGTACAACATGCATTTGAAGAAGTTGTTTAGGATGCTAATAGGTCAACCATTAAAAATGTATATTGGGGACATTGGAAAACAAATTATTTCATTTTCACTTGGACATTGCACAATCGACTACCTGATAACTCGTGGACTTTTAAAATCCCGAGATTTGGTAGAAGACGCTCCACCAGATTGTTCCGAGTATACTACTATTCAAAATAATAAATATAACCCTTGTTAAAATAACATTCCTTTACATAATAATTTAAAACTTGTTTGTTGAAACAGAAGAGGACAAACGATTTATTTTTATGTCTGAGTGCCACGTGTTGTTTGTAGGTTGTGGTGGTGTTAGTTTTCCTTTACCATTTTAAAAGGTTTCTGCGAATCAATAGACACGTAGTTTTATTTGCACAAGGGTCAAAATATAATTTTTGATGTAAGAGTTAAAGAAAGAGGTTCTTACGTTTAAGCAACAGGTAAGTAAAATTCTGACAGCAAAATCAACCTTTTTACTCATAAATATAATCACAGCAGCAGAAGTAATTATCGGAGAAACAATAACCGAAGGTCTAATTTACAAGAACCTTCTAATGATCAAGTACAATATCAGTACATATTCACTGCACATGGTATGGCTGCTAGGGTATATGTACCCTACAAGTTATTGTAGCATATAAATATCATATATATGGCAACGTACGGTAAATACATAACTCCTCACAAGCAGGAAACAATGCCACAAGGAGTTAAATACCTCTGTCAAACACATCATTGTATCACATATACTCCAAGCAGCATAAAATCTGTGCAGACTTTACATATATCTATTCCAAAGTTAAGTCCAAATATATTGATTGCACCAGGTAGTTTCTTTTGAAGGTAAAAGAAGGTACTAGTAATGCAGTAATAAGTAACCAAGGTAGAAAGCTGATTAAAGATATAACCATTTCCTGTGGAAGTGATGATCTTTTAAACTGAATGACTACAACAGTTGTATGAGGAACACAGATATGTGCTTACCCGATTCAATTAGAATAAATAGGATTGAGCAAAGTATAATGAACAAGAAAATTACGATCGTGGGCTGGTAATGCACAAAATACTGGTGTTCAAGTTATTCAGTTGGCAGTCGATGGAAGAAAGTTTAGAATACCTCTAGACTTTCGGATTCTAACAGACCACTGTCCACTGTAACCTTGTAAATTGGATTTCAGATTGAACATAACACTTGCACTTTGACGTCATAGATTTCATGATTTTATGATCCGAGTACATTCATTTCCTTGTAATTTTCCTAGCGATTAAATTAACTGACTTTGTACATTTCGAATTCTGAATTCAGTTTGATCACACATATTTTATTCCTTTACAGTCTTCATCAGTCCTGAATGAATACAATTTTGACGTCAAATTTTAATATAAACACAGTTCAACCCATTTTTTAAAAGTCAAGGAACTTTCTTATTAATTTGAGGGATACCATATATGCTGTCTTTTGGATAGTCACTACCTGATGTTATCATTCATGTCACTGTTGAAATTTTATGTATCAACATGAATACATAAAATTTTCCTGATCAGTCATGAGTAATCGTATTCTATCACCGTATTTGTTTTTCAACTTGTTGTAGTAAAATTCATAGATTAGCCATTTAGATAACAACAATGTAAATCCACCGTAAATTGGTTTGGTTAAATTAATTTTCTTGTTTATCAAACTATCAAGCAGTAAGTCATCGTCAATAATTGTTGTCATTGGAAATGATTAATCTTTCTGACATTTTAACATTTTTTTTTATCTGCACATAATTTTACTGGCGTTCTTTTCCTATGATTTTCGATCTGTTTACCGAATAAAGCGTTATTCGTGAATTTGAAGACAAAAATCTTTCTCGAAATAATTTGTTGTTTTTGCTTGAAATTTGTATTCACTTCAATGTAGGGTTTTAACCACGGGTGTTAATCAAACTAGACAACTCTTTGTATACTTTTCAGTTTTAAATCTAACTGTATGTACAATTATAAACAAGGCCCTGCTCACTATTATAGTGTTTCCGGATTAGCACATAATGCAAGTTTAAATATATCAGGTATAGAACTTGAATAGTTGAAACTTAAAACAAGATGTTTTAGTGAATGGTATATTTAGTTTTTTTTAAATCTATATAATAGTATTCTTTAAGATGTTTTGTACCTTTATAATCACTGATCAACTTCTTTTGCAAGGAATAAAATCACGTTCGTCTGGATAAAGTTTATCTGGTGCTACGGGATAATCCTTGAAATAGTAATGCAAGCGTAATGGAACCTACAAATCAGTTTCCAATATGCAACCAGTACCATTGTCGTCTTATAATTCCAATATGTTCCTGACCATCGTACCTTGCTCTAGCTCCGCCATCCGTCTAATTTGTTGATCAGTTTCCCGGTATGTATTGGATCATGGCCCATTCACAGAGGTCATTATAATCCAGGTACATAATGAGTAACCGTGACCTTGATTATTTCGTATTCACCATAGTGCTTTGCGCGTGAACCAATTGTATAATCATTTTTTTTATCTTAGCATCTTTGTTCATGATTTTTCTTAACCTATCTATGTGGTATGTTACTAATTCCTCCTTTTATTCAACTCTAAACCATCGTGGACATGTCACAGTCGTCTACAATCGAAGTTCTATACCTGACGTCTTTAAAATTGCATTATCGCGAATATTACTTTTAATTACTTTTCTCTCACCGTGTATGGGATATATATTTGTTGAGTTAAAATATATTTCATCTTCCTCTTTAAAGAGTCATATGATTTGCTGCTTCGTTAATATTATTACACTAGTTTTGCAATACTTTAAAACATCTGTTCCTCAGTAAACTATTGGTTTATTTCTCTTGTGGATTGATTTAAGGTACAAACAAAACCGTGATGTAATGTGTTTGGCCGTTTTAATTGTTCATTTTGTTTGGTTGCATATCACATTGAAAATTACAATAATTATCATACGGAAGACTTATGTTATATTTATAGTTTTAAATTTTACAACCGATCTTCTTCAGGAATTATACCTATCGAATTATCAACATTGTAACATCGAGTTTTGCTGTTCTGATACATTTTCTGGTTTTTAGAAAATAATTTAAGCACATTTTGCAGACGTATTTTTGTCTGTGATGTCATTTTCTCTGTGATGATGCTAATATTTTAAAATCATTCCAGCATAGCAATACCTTCTATCTTTGTAGTTATTAGGAGGACCATATTGAAATATAATTAAAATGCTAACATGTCCTTCTCTCTAGTCTAGTTATTCTAACAGGTATGATTCAAGATGGTTCAACTATTTCAAATACATTTACAGATATGTCAAGCTCATTTTAAAATTTCCAAATGTCATCTACTTCTACCTGTATCTATCCAAATTGTTTTTTAATGGTATATGTCGATCATTTTGGGAGTATTTACATTTGATTGCATAGCATAAAAACTAAAAATATTTATTATCCGTTTTTTAAATCTCTTTTGTTCTTAACACATACAGGTAGATCAATCCATGTATCCAAAATTTTATATATAGAAAAAAGTTCCATGGCATTATCTATTTCCCTCTACTTAATATATTTAGAGGCTTTGTGCTGTGGTAACAATGTCTATACCCAGAATGTTCTTCCGCCAGTGAGTGTCTTTACATGAGTCTGATCATTAAGTCTAGCTGTAATTTTTTGAATTTTTATGATTATTATCTTTTTTTTAACTATGGCTCAACATCATTGAAAAATTCATGCAAATCTTTATTTTTACCACCGTAAAATATGTATTTGTTTACATTGCAATTAAATGTATCTTTAAGTATTTTCGCTATGATTCTGTTAAAGATAACATATATTTAAAAAATTTCATGTGTATGATTTTTGTTAAAATTTAACCTTTTGCCTATATCATAAATTTCAGGATAAGCCTTCTGCTCTCTCTGGTCTGTCAATCCCTGAAATCAGCCACATCTGTAGTTTTGGGGGTCACTTGTCTGACTCAAAGGACATGATACATCGCTTTTTTCTTACGGTAACTTGGGATGATTGTCGTCATTGGTTTCGTAAGTCAAATCAGCCGGTTGAATTTAGCACCCATGGGAGCCGTAGGTCACAATAAAAGTCTGGGAGCTGTGGAAGTTATTCAATCTGTAGGCATAATAAAGCAGAGATTTAACGTGTACCGCAGTTTGTCATTCCCTGTAATATGATGTATTATCAACTCATACCTTGGCACCAAATTGATGTCATACTCCCTTGACTCAGTTGCCAGTTACATTGTCATATTTGACGACGAATAGATAATAGAAAACACGTGTACCCAATTTATATAGCAATACAATTTTACCTCTGGCAAGAAGCAACTGCAGACTGTTAAAGCTGTAAATCCCGCGATATACGACAAGACCAATCTGGTCCTTTTACTAGTATTCTTTAAAATAAATTATATAAGCTTTACATATATGTTTAAATTTTGGTGTTCATGTCACTCCGCTCAATATAAAGCAACTGCGATAAACAATGCATAGCACAATAATTCGTTGACATTAATAAGGTCTGGGGATTTTTATATTGCCACAATTGTAGCATTTTATCATCCCCATTCTTTTTATCAATATTTCCAATAGATATCACGATAGTAGACCTTTACTAGTAAATATCAGCTTTTGTGACCATATCTTACTGCGCAAGTGAATATTGATTTTTTAAAATTTAGTTTAGTTTCGTCGTATACGAGCGTGCAAGTGTGAGCATTTTATACTGCTCTAGTGCGCTAGACCTTTGAGTTTTGTTGTTTTAATGTTTTCGTATCCCTATACACGTGAAGTGGTGTAAACAAATTACACTGGTTTAGAACTCACATATCTGTACTTCAGGAAGTTTTCATGTTATTGGGTTTTGGAGGCATGTCTTAGAGCAGTGAACATCATAGTTCCAACTGACCCGCATGCGGGTAGTTATGAGCGACATTATGGGACATAGTTCCAACTGGCCTGCATGTTTTTGTTTTACAGGGTTTATACATGACGCAGTGATACAGCTTTTGCGACGTTAAGTAGGTCAATACATTTATGTATTTGGTATCTAGTGGGTCATGGGACTTAATTCGATTGGAGTGTCTGAGGACAGTTTTTGAGTGTTTTACCTCGTCATGAAAGGGACTCAGATGATTGTAATACTGACTCATTAGAAACAGATTTTCTTTCTCGAATGGCAGATAATTATTATTAGTTGCAGATAAAATTTAACTTAATATATTGAAAATCACGTGATTCGGACATTAATTTGTGTCAATGTTGTGTATTGTATATTGCTGATCATCCAAAACTTTAAAGCACTCATTAAAACAATAATATGCAGAATAAACCCTTCTACACTTTTTTTTATTGAAAGGTATATCTAAGTACTGTCTAACGAAAAGTTATAAAAATATAAATTCTGTTTAAAGTACAAGTCACGAATATTTTTAACGTTATTTAAACCAAACACTGAACAAGGACTTTGACATGTGTATATAGATTTTGTAGCTCCTCGTTAATAGCTCCAGGAGAGCAATGTTAATATGCAATAAATATTCTAAAATGTACCTTTAACTCAGAAAACTGATAATTAACGTTGCACTTCTGTGAGAATTATGTACAAAGTTAGGTTTAGCACTACAATGACGTGGAACAAATACCACTGTATGAATTTCTATAAGGATTCTACAAAAGAACCATTTGACATAATGTTACAGCCAATTAGCAAAGGAGAAGTTAATCTATCTATCTATATATCCATCATTCTATCTATCTATCTATCATGAAAGGGACTCAGAGGAGTGTAGTCTATCTGTCTATTTATGATCTATGTATTTATCTATTGATCTGTTTACTATCGATCCCCTCATCTACCCTTCCATCCACTCATCCATTTAGTACTTATCTATTTATGTATCTTATCTATTTATCTACCTATCTATCTATCTAGCTTATACATCCGTCCATCCATCAATACTTGAGTGTTTGTATGTGTCCATCGAACAATATATGACCACGCAGCTTTGATCGATATATCAGGAATCTTGAATAAACTGCTTACACAGGACATGGCGATACAGATATTATTTTTACACAGAGTATACAAAAAATCATATGCTTTCCTGTAACTCTGTTAAGAATTTGTTTCTCTTTCTGCGTCAGTAAGTCATGATTGTTGTGTAGGCGGATTAAGCCTTAAGGAAGCTAAGACATGATATTGTCCTTTATTCAAGACACTCATCTAGCTAAGTGCACTCTCAAACTAATTTTTTAATAGGTAATTACGATTGAATTGAATTAAAGATAATAGAATTAGTAGTGGCAATTTATCCTGATAGAAAAATCTATGAATAGTTTGTTTTATGAAAATTACACGGATATGCATTTGAAGAAAATGATGTTAGAGTTTGAGTGCGCACTCGAATAGAGAATCTTCTTGAATAGGGGTCAGTTTACTGTGGCTCTTTGTTGTTATAATCCCTTAGATTTTTCTTTGACTACTACACAGTGAAAGAGAAATTCTTAAAATGATTTTAATTTACTCCACCATTGACAATTTTATTATTTTCTAAAATGTATGCGCCTATAAAATCATTGTCATGACTGCGAATGATTAATCGTGCAATATTAGAATGTTGTTCATGTGTGTACCCCAAAGAAATTAAAATTTTCACACAGCGTCTCAACGAGGAAACATGGCTTATATTTCGGTTTTAAATGCTTACATATTTACATATACAGGAACTTCGCTACCCTTTGAAAAACAAATTCGCTATAAAGATGGATATAGAAATAATGAAAAAGATATCGCTTACAGAACAAATAAGTAAAGGCAAAACTCAAGATTTTGTGAAAATATTTATTATATTTTTTTTACTTCCCGTAAGGATTTTATTCTTTACTCTTCAAATTCTATCAATTTTGCTATTATTTTGTGAGAAAGAATTAATTTGTATATCCGGATATACATAAAGGTAACCAAGAAAGAAAGAGTGCAAAATTATATTAAAACTGTGCGCTTTCATAAATATGACAAGCATTAGAGCAGTGGATTCGAACTATAGAGTAAATATGAAGGAGCAAATCTCAATAATATATATGGAAAGAGAAAAACGATCAACTTCATACGTGAATGGTTGAGAAGAAGAAGAAGAATCAATTACATTCTTAATCTTTGTTTCCAGTGGTTAGATTTATGGAACCTAATTAAAACAAATGGAAATCCACCCAAACATTACTTCTGATGGCGTATGTGTCCTATCGACATTCTGGTTCCCTGCCTCAGAGCTTTTGCTCATGAGCAAAGCTTTCTAATACAGAAAACCAGTCTAGACATCCCATACACTCACGCCATCTAGCGGCAAATAAAAATGATGGGTGAATTATATTATAGTTCGGCAATGTTGTTCTTGACATAAATATGCACAATCCGACTCTTTTTCAAAGTAGACTTGTAAAAGGAGGTTTTACTAGTTTGACTTGAGCGGCAGGGTATCACACCATAATTACTACCAAGACATAAGTATTTCCTGAAGACTCTACTTGACGTGCTATACAATAGGAAATTAATTGAGAAGTTTGCAAAGTACAGGAGATTACTAATTTGTTGAGCATTGCTTACTGAAATGACCGGATCTTTATTTAAAAGACCGTTGATCATTATATAAACTCTAATTGCATGACTGGGAAGATTTGTCAAAAGAAACACAACAGAGACAACAACTAACATGGTGGTTACGCGGAATTGGGCTGCAGAGAGCACGTTGTTCTGTGGTTTCACCGAAGTATCTTCTTGAAATGATATTAAAATCTGCTGGCGTCTGAACTTCTTGATTGAAACGATGACTATGACGTTCAGCACGAACACCAGTAAAATTGGTATCAAGAATGTGATCGCCGTGTCGATATACGTGAACATAATAACAGCGTGTATGGCTTCATTTTTGATATAACACGTTCCATTTACGACATCCGAAGTAAAGAATGAAAAAGAGTAGAGTAATATGGCGATTATGGCTAAACAAATAGCGGATTTTATACATCGTGATCTTGTACACCATAACTGGACCTTTAGTGGGTGGCAAACAACTATATATCTATCAATCATAATAAGAACGATATACCAGACTGATAAAAAGCTGCACACGTACGTAGTGTACACAACAAAATAGCAGTAAATCAATGAACCAGCCAAACCAAGTTCAAATCTTGGTCTTCCTAGCCAGCTAGCGAATAATGCCAACAGAAATCCGGTGTCGGATATGCTCAAAGCTATCAAATAGACACATGATGGCTGCTTCCGAAAGTTTGTGAAGAGAAAGACTTTCAATGAGAAGAAGTTTCCCACGATGCCAAACAACGATATGATAGGCACTATTACAAGGTAAACACAATCTATCTCACTACTACATACAGCGTTCTGCTCAGTTTCCGAGGTAGCAGTCACATTGTCAAGCTCGAGGCTTCCGTACGTGGTGTTGTTAGATATAGTTTCATTGTACAAACTTTCATTAAGAATATCCATATCGACTCAGTGTTCCTTTAACAAAATTTCGACCCGAAATTCCGATCACTATGTAGTCGTGCACTCTAGCTAAAGGCTTTGTTGAATCATTTTCCAAAGTAGATGTCTGTAATAAAAGGAGAGACTATGTTAGTATGCAAACTTGATAACATTCAACTTATTAGTAATAACTGAGTAAATGCGTAAGTAAACTGGATGATACAGTAGGCAAGTACATGCAAATAAGGAAGCAGGTTTACATTAATGTTTCTATGTCTGTTTGTCTGTCTGTGTGTATGTATGTAATTGCAATTGTTATAAATTGACTGCATTTTCCGACATGTGATTGGCTGTTAGTGATTTGTAATTTTTACCCACTGGTAAATTCTGGTGACTACTTTCGGTTTCAAATGTACTTTCAGTCAAGAGTTGTCCGTATCTACTCCTTACGACAACAACATCCACCACCCCCACCTAGGTGACTTCAGATCAAAATTTTCATTCCCAGATAAAATCTCCGATTAGAAGTTCCAACATTGTAATTGCACAATGCATATGGCAGGCTTTACGATCAACTCTTCCTTCATAAATGACTGCATTTTTGCATAGACATTGTGTTTGCAGAATCAAACAGCTGTTATTCAGGGTCTTTGTCATATTATGTAAAAATAAAAAATGGACACGCCTGTTTTGTTGGGGTTTTTTGTGGGGATTTTTTGTTGTTTTTTTTAAAGATCGAAATGTGTAGAAAGCAAGAAGAATTAATACTACGCATGTTAAACATATTTGCTGAATAAAAACAATTGTACCACTCATCAACTCTTGTGTTGTTATTCTGTCACTGTACCACTCATCAACACTTGTTTTGTTATTCTGTCATTGTACCACTATCAACTCTTGTGTTGTTATTCTGTCAATGTATCACTCATCAACTCTTGTGTTGTTATTCTGTCATTGTACCACTCATCAACTCTTGTGTTGTTACTCTGTACGGGCTAGGTCATCTTTGCTTGCCAAGGGTTGTTGATAAACTTAGTTTAAAAAAGCGATGAACTAAGTGGATCGACGACCCTTAGCGAGCAAAGATGGGGCTAGGTATTCTGGTGCCAGGTGAATAGGCTAATGCAAGAAAAGAACGTGCTACCTAAAATCAAATGTTTTGTTGATGGAGTACGCTGATTTGACGATAGAAAGGAGGAAAATTGGGATTTTAAGGATTAAATGATCATGATTGGGTATTTATCGAAGTGTACATTTTACCTAATCACTCGCAAAGTAAATAATGTCTGATATGTATGTATGTATGTATGTATGTATGTATGTATGTATGTATGTATGTATGTATGTATGTATGTATGTATGGATGGATGGATGGATGGATGGATGTATGTATGTATGTATGTATGCATGTATGTATGTATGTATGTATGGATTGATGGATGGATGGATGGATCGATTGTTGAATGGATGCATAAGCTATCATGGTGATTTAGTTGGTAATTTGTTAGAACTCGAGGAAAGAATGGACGACACCCATTCTATTTTCCGATATTTCATAATCATGACCGTCAAATGGTATCAACAGTCATCCCAGAGAGCAATGGATAAACTGTGCTCTTGAATTCCATTGAGTCCGCAGTGAAAAGTATATTTTCTACCCACGTTGTTGTAAATTATTACTAACGACTATCATAAGGAATCAATAGTATTTATACCAGACCACTCACAGAAACTGACCGCTCTTTACATCCATCATAATGTATCAACGGGCACATTTTACAAAGAAAAAGGAAACCACATCTTAACATACTTGTAGATCACAGGATCGATGCATATTATTTATCTTTTCTTTTATATACCTTTAACAGAATTGTAAATCTTTACCTTGTATCTTTTATCTTGTAGTAATACGTGTTTACATTTATTTTTAAAGGTTTATCTTTCTAGAGTTTGTTTCTGCAATTCTTTATCTTTATATTTTTAGAACTTAACTTTTAATCGACACTACACAGAGAGTATTGTGTTGACGTGCCATTAAACACTATACATACATACACATACACAGCAATATTGCTGTGAAGTTTTTAAGAAATTGATATATGTTAATTATTACAAGTCATTGGCATATAGAACTACATTTATAAAACTTTGGTAACAATGTTTGAAACTTTTTCATTTATAGTTAGGACTGTTCCTTATAGACAATTAAATGCATTTATAGTTAGGACTGTTCCTTATACACAATTAAAGTCATTTATAGTCAGGACTGTTCCTTATAGAGAATTAAAGTCATTTATAGTCAGGACTGTTCCTTATAGACAATTCAATGCATTTATAGTTAGGACTGTTCCCTATAGACAATTAGATACATGTATAGTTATGACTGTTCCCTATAGACAATTAAATTCATTTTTGTATTGTTTGAGCTGCGCATTATACAATTAACAAACATCTGTCTAAATCTGATGAAAGGCGGGTCTCTCCTCATAAGCTGTATGGCGTCGAAGACCACCTACAAACTTATATTATACTAGACAAACACTGACATAAATGGCAGAAACCTGAATCTAATTAAAGATAATTATTAAATTAAAGACAACAACACACCTGTTGCCTTGTAAAACAAATAAGGGTACGACCTCTGGATAGGAAACTAAAAGGTTATTAGTCTTTCTCCTTTATTATGCAAAGATGCTGCTCTCTAAAATCAATGATATTATCCTACATTTTGCATGAAGCTTTGATCTGAACGTATGATGTGAAAATATTGATTATTGGGTATTTGTCAAGCTTTTGATAAATCTATATCAATATATTGAACCAATGTTTTATTTACCCATCACAACTTATAAGCTGTAAATGTACAATCAATATGAAATCACGTAAGAAATTAAAAAACCTAAATGCATCAGACTTTTTTTTGCAGTAGTTTCTCTCTCTTATTTCACAATCCAATGAATTCGAAGTCATTCTTGCATGTATATTTCTTCTGTTCATTGATGTAATACATAGATGTATTGTGTACATACTAGAATTTGTGTGTATGAAGAAGAAATCCATATACATGGTACAACCAGAGCGAGCAGGAGACATTTTCAAAAATGAGATTGAGACAATTTACTGTACTCGAGATGTAACAAAATAGCTAAAGAATTGAGAAACCATTTCTTTAGAAAGCATGCGCCGTATACATCTCCTGTGTAACATATTTGAGACAGTGCGTATAGAGTCGAATCTTTCCAGAATGTGTGTGTGTGTGTGTGTGTGTGTAATAAAACCGACAAATTCATCGCACCTAATATATATTCATTGTTTGATAGTATCACATCATCTGGTCACATGACACTTGCTCTCTTATCTCTAATAAAAGTCTACAGATTAACTTTGCCATATTCACTCGACAAGGAGCCGTTAATGGTTTATCACTTGAATGTAAATTGTAATATTTTTTTCTTTCGCGATAAAGAGACAACTTCAACAAATACACTCGCTTGTACTGAGATAGAGAATCATATCTTCTGAACTCAGTGTAATCATTTCAGGCGGTCACTATATCAGCTTTCCGTATGCAAGTGTAATCCTTTCAGGCGGTCACTATATCAGCTTTCAGTATGCAAGCGATGTTTTTTTCTTCACATTTTCTTTTTGAAATAATATATAAAAAGACTTAAGTTACAACCAAACAAACAAACTTTACCTAGCTTTAATATTCAATATATGAATGGACAAGGAGGAACCTTTTGCTTGGTTGTTACGAATAAACAAATGGAAATCAGAAACGCAGTGAGAAAGATTTACTGTATGGTTTGCTCCCTTTAACTTTTTACAACAGTGATTCCCTAAAGAGCAAGCAAATACCCAATTGTTTACACTAAAGTGAAACGGAAATTGTCCATGTATTATCCCATTAAGTGTACTGAAAGGCAGTTAGAAATGCAGATTTATGATCTTTCAGTATGCGGGTGATATGATTCGTTTTTCTTCAGCTTTCTGTTTTGCATGAAATACAACAAAACTTTGTAAAATAATTTCTGCAAGATTAATGTATCAAGTTCCATTTAACTTTTCTATTGTACATAATGCTACATAAAATAGTATACGAATTTTGAAACAAATACACTTAATCTCGTTGTTAGGCTATATAGATCTGGTCAAAACAAATACACAATCTCGTTGCTAGGGTACATAGATCTAGCCAAAACAAAAACACAATCTCGTTGCTAGGGTACACAGATCTGGTCAAAACAAATAAACTTAATCTCGTTGCATGTCTATTTAATTAAATTCTCTAACCTGCACGAATATAATATTATTTTAATTCTCTAACCTGTACGAATTAAAATTCTCTAACCTGTATGAGAATATTATTTATTCGTATTTAAAAATTATGTTAATGTTATCAAGCATTCTCCTGTAGAATCCAGGGATAGCACTTTCCGCTCTGTTTGGTGTATATTTGTAATTTTCTATAATAACTTCTATATACCTAGATTTCTGTAGTAGGAATCCAGATGGTCTGTGTACTTGGATGAGAATTAATTACTAGTTCGACATGCGGGTATGTCTGCTTCGTACGAATGCCTATACAGCCGGCTTTGTAGCATCATTTTTTGGTGATGTGTTCATGGTCGAGATGGTATAGGGGTTGGTGCTTACAGGCAAGGCGATGGGTGCAGTAACCCGCAGATCCGGGTTCAAATATCTGTAGACTACGAATTAAAATTCTCCAACCTGTATGATACTATTATTTATTCGTATTTAAAAATTCTGTTAATGTTTTCAAGCATTCTCCTGTAGAATCCAGGATAAGCACTTTCTGCTCTGTTTGGTGTATATTTTTAACTCTCTCTCTCTCTCTCTCTCTATATATATATATATATATATATATATATATATATATATATGTGTGTGTGTGTGTGCGTGTGTGTGTGTGTGTGTGTGTGTGTGTGTGTGAGCTATCATTAAAATCGTGGAGATTGACATGGAATTGACAATAAATGATTAATTGCAGCTACAGTGACCACGTATCCAACCTATTAAAATGATTGGTACAGTGGAAACGTATCCAACCTATTTAAATGATTGGTGCGGGAGCAAGGTATAAATCCTGTTTAAATGATTGGTTTGGTTTGGTATTTTACGGGCTTCTCGATGAATCGATTTCTCATCACGTCTCACTCTCTCTCTAAGCCAGCAAAAGAGAAAGGATATTATGTCAGAAATAAGCAGTTTAACGAGCACCCTCGAACTGACGTAATCGTATATTGAAGCCTCTAAAAATCACACCATTCAATGTGGGTGAAAGATTGTCACGTAGACAACTGTCCAAGATCTATACTTTTATAGGGAAGACTCATCAGCACAGTCATCCAAGATCTTCTAGTAAATACACATCAACACATCCTACTCCAAAATGACGGAAAGTATTAGGATATTAAATCTGAAGATGTGCCATTTAACGGCACATATTATTGGATTTGGTACCATCATCAGACTTTGATGATGTTGACCTTAAAACTTAGATTTTAAAACATTTCCATAACAGTCCTTGTGTCTTTTTATCAGCTCAGAAAAGATAAAACTGAATGTGCATAAAAAGAGAAAGAATGACATATATTTGAAGAACACAGAACTTTGTTTTCAGACATAAATAATTTCCCATCCACAATAAGTTTTTCGTCAAACTTAAGAAAAGAGCAGCAAAAAAATGTTCAGATAAATATTGTAAAGTTGTTGAATTTGAAAATAAGTGATAACGAGAAACAACACGATAATTTTGTTCTTTATAATCTTGTATGTGAATTATTTTGAGTCTTAAAATGTACGAATGGCTTGTAAAATATAATCATGTCAAAAGCATTCTAATATCTGTATGGAATTGTCCGCACAAGTTCAATAAAAACAAGTTATGTACAGCTTGAGTAAAGAAACTTGGGAATGTTTCGACCAATAATAAGTCATCTCAGTCGAGTCGCTACGGTGGTATGTGTTGTGCACATGACATCATTTGGTAAACAATGTTCATCTATATGCAATGGCGTTTACGGTAGTATGTCTAAAGTGTTTTTCTGATTATTGGCGGAAAGACCCACGTGTGTTCTAAATGGGCATAGTGTAGCGCTGCTTTGTGCGGAAACATGCTGAAAATGAAATTACAACTTAACAATAACATTAAGATTCGTGCAGAAAAGTGATTTTAAAAGGTCTTGTTTGTGACAAAGCAATGAAATGTTGTATTATATCACACGAATAGCTATTTCACTTTCTACTTAAATAGACGTATTTTCTCTTGTACACATCACCGTACAATGACAAAACCGAGTGCAGTATGGTCATTTGGGTACACATATTAGACTTATATAGGAGATTTATAAAGGGGAAGAATCAACATATTACTGTAATATGTTACATAGTGTACGTATCGAATGATATAATTGATATAACAATTCAAACTCCATCTCATAATGTTGATATTAAATGTATCTATTAACATGTAATGCCATCATGCAAGAAAGAAAAAAATCAGAAGAATGCCTGATCACCCCCCCCCCCCTCCGCCAAACCAACATCAGCCATTACAAATGAATAATTACCATAACTTTGCAATTTCAGGTGCAGTGACCTTGACCTTTGATTATTGGATCGTAGACTCAACGGGATTTGACATTACTCAAGTGTAATGTGTTATGTATGATGTTTATATAATATTATACATATTTCAGAAAATTATAAATGTTTCTTGAATTTAATATTTGCTCAAACCTTAATATTATATATCAGGTTTACATGTTTAGCTATTGTCCTTGAATTAGATTGTTTACTTAGTATTTGAGTTCAAGGACAGTTTTGGTAAACACGTTGATGATTCAATTTGAGGTCAGGGTTGATTTTGTTTACAGATAAAACTAGAATTTCCTTTAGAATGTGTTAAAAGTCACATATACCATATAATTTCTAGAACATTCTGTCATGTGTCCTATCTTTATATATACCATGTTTAGTGGACAGTTTTCAGTTTTGACCTCACCATCAGTCTGTAAAGAGTCATTACAGTTATGAAAAATCATTCCAAATTCAGAGAGAGGAATTATTTAAAATATTCATTGGATTATAAAAGTGTTCATAGACTTTTGGATTTTAGATTTTGAATTGATGATTTGGGATTTATGTGAACTTTTTCAAAGATATTCTGGAGTACTTCATTTTGGCACATCAGCACATTAAAATGAATACTGGCACATCAGGACATTAAAGACTATTGGCACATCAGCTCATTCAAGGATACAGACATTCACTCGGAACATTCTATATTTAGGACTTGTGATTAGGACACTTAGGATTATTGGATTATTTGGATTTGAATTCACGTTACTGTAAGTGTCTTTTGATTTTTATTTTAATTATCTGGAAATAAATTGCTTGTTGATTTTCACTTGATTTGTTGGTTTCACTTTCTTTCTGTTACATTTTTCTTAGACCATAGAGTCGTAACAAATGCAACAAAGAAGTTAATACAAAATTGGGGTGCGAGAAACTTGAGGAAAGTAGACTTATCATGTTGAACCCAAAATTATAGTGTTAGCTTCTGTGACCTTAACCTTTGACTTCTGGGCCTGAGAATCGATCGAGTGATACCACTGCCCAAGTGTAGAATACCTGTAAAGTTTGATTAAAATTGGATATAGGAAAATTGACTTATCGAGCGGAAGTAAAATAAATACAATGACCTTGACCTCTCTCCTCTCGGCCTCAGAATCAATAGAGGGCTGTCCTTGCCCAAGTGTAGTCTAACTATGAAGTTTGATGAAAATCAGGCCAAGGAAACTTGATCATGGGCCTATCATGCAGAAAGAAAAATCAAAGTTTCAGCTCCAGTAACCTTGACTTCGGACTTAGGAGCCCCAGACTACAGACTTTACACATGAGTAAGGAGCATATAAAGTTTTAAAAAAGACCTCAGCAAACTAAAGTTATGTTGCTGAAATCACCTTGTGCACGGACGGACATACAGACATTGTTATCGCTATATCGCCCTCCCCCACCATCAGTCGGGGGGGGGGGGGGTGCAAACGCGTAATGATCTTGGCACATAAATCTCTTTTAAAGGCTCCTCGATACACAATTTAAAGTTTTTGAACACACGATTTGTCATTTGATAAGTAAAATATAATTTGTACTTTTTAAATAACATTTATGAAATTCCTTTAAAGGTTTTAATCTTTTCAAATAAAATCAGTTATCATCGTCTATTTGCACCTGCAGTTTTCTTTCGCGAGTCTTCTTATTCTGTACTTCGATCTAGACGCTTGGTGGACACAGATATCACCAGAAGACCTGAAAAGAAAAAGAATGAGGTAAAATCACCAGAGGAATTATTATCTGCCTCAGATGTCACAACGACTGTACTCTGAACAAATTTCTGAATAAAAATATAATTTTTAATTAGATTATCTCAGGCACCAAAAAATAAATTGGTTCTCTTTATGCTATTTTTAGCTATAAAGAAAAAGTGCCTCATTCCCATGAGTTTTATCTTCAGATTGTTCTCCAGGATACTCTATGATATTGAACTCCACCAACCCAAACCCACCCCGGAAGTAAGATCTGTAGATCATTTTCTTGAAAATCTCGACATCAATCATGGAGATGTAGTCATATTGTCATTCTTACATTTCAAATGATATTTATGAAACTATTTGAATGGTTTCTATCTACTGCGAACCTTGGCGATTAAAAGATTGCAATTATTCAAAACTGTTCACAAGTTTCATTTTAAATGAACTTAAATGAAAGATTATATTTATCATATCACGAAACTAATAAATTATGTTTTCTTGAAGAAATGTTTGAAAAATTAGATTGTTTGAGTCCGAAATTTAATCGGGCACTTTTAGCATTACACACTTACGTAATGTGATGTCACGATATGATGCAATTACCTAGCGTGACGTCACGTGCAATATTCTACGTAAAAAAAAATTGAAACGGGTCAAAGCAACGTAATATTGGTGTCGTCATCTGAAAAATAGAGGTTCTCAGTACAGTAACTTGATCTGGGTGCTTGTATCGCATTGAGTTTGATAGCGAAGGGACATCAAATCTCGCGAGACCCGATGGGTCGATTGTGATCCGATGTTCTTCTGCTATCAAACGAGACCCAATACAAGCACCTAGATCAAGTTACTGTACTAGCAGCAGTGTAAGCGAACAGACTATATGGTGGGAGGCGTCCCAACCAAGCTACAAGCCTCCAACCACCCTTTCAGACCCCCAAAAGCGTCCACAACTATATTTTGTAAAACGGCTTGCTGTGGCTCCCAAAGTGGAATAAAAATAAATAATAATAATAATTTTTTTTAAAAAAAGTGCTTTTTATGACCCACCGCGAATCCTGCAGGAGAACAAAAACTAGGCATGGTTGAAAAGATGCTCATCTTTTGGGTAGAAACATAAGGGCCGGCCCACTCCCCTTGCCGGACCGGGTCTCTATAGTGTCTTTACTTTTATAAAAAAAAAAAGGAAAATAAATTTCCTAACGAGGCACAGACGTTGGTGACGCTAAGATATTTAGTTTGTGTCTTTATTACCTTTTAGTTCATACAACTATTTGGCAATTTTTTGCGTGTTTTTAGACACATAAAAAACTTTCTGTGGGAGATAGTGCTGTTAAGTAGTGCATCATAAAGATTAACAAGGTTCTGATTATACAAGTCGTCAAGTTTGATTGTTTCATATAGCATATAGCTCGTTAATGGTTTTTAGGCATCTGTTTGCAAGTCTAAATTTACGTTTAGGCCTGAGATTTAGTACCGCGGTTCCCTGATCACGCGCATATTCATTTTTATAAACAAATAGCCCTTCGTTTGGTTGTGGCTTAACTGTAATGCCCATAAGTCTCAGAGTTACAAATCCTTTTTTGTCATACTCGTCATCAACATCTATTCACTGCTGCAGATCCATTGCGCGTTTTGTTGTTGTTTTTTATATAAAAAAAATCCATATTTAAATGGAACGCGAGGCAAAAAATAGATGTTGTTGGGCTCACCGAGACACCCCTCTAAGCCAACTTAAACTGTATTTTTACGATCGTTGCGCTGTGCGCAACAACTCTTACCTTACGCTGTTTAGTCCTGACAGACATCCGTTTTTTGTCCGACAAACACAAAAGTGTCACAACATTTACTGATTGACTCTCGGTCATACGTTGCCTTATAACTAACTGTCATGGAAGTAAAATACCACAGCAACACTTTGCAATGAATGTATTATGCGGGCGTTAGTCAGGAATATTTTTACTGCGTATATATGTGCAATCATTTAGAAATATAGCAAAATCCGGGTCGTTAAACACTATAAAGTTTATGCCTTGTGCGAGGCAGCCCGTATTTCATTTTTCATGGTTGTGTATTTGTCGACTTCATCTAGGATAAACTTGAACTCTTTCCTCAGAGATGGCTTTGTTCCGTAGCGCCTTAGATATGTGATCTGCGATTGTATTGAGCTTTGTTTCATCTTGCTTTTTGGCTTTAATGGATAGTCGCCGGCTGATAAAATTTACAGCCACAGAAATCACACCTCAGCTTAAAGCTGTGATCTCAATGGCAATCGCAATGGAGGCAGCAATGATTGTTGACATTATTCCAATTTCTGCCACAGCAGTGCCCAGAGACACAGTCGTCAGTCTAGTGACGGCATCATCCACAGCATTTACTGCGCGCTTGTACTTTTTGTACAGAGCACGCCGCTGTTCAGCCTCTTCCCGTAAGGAGATTCCAGTCTAACATATCTTGTTTAGGCGAAAATCTTGTAGGTCTTGGATCTTTGGGTATAGCGACATTATAATTGCTCTCTATAAGCAGCGTGATATGAAAGTTTAATTGATCTGGAGGATGCGAGATTTGGCTCCCTTGCGGACACTCATCTCTAATCTGTCGCCATGGCGATAATGTCAAAGAAGGGGTCAGTTTGCTTGATATCACTAGATCTGGAAATAACACGGTCTTCAACACGCCGCCAACACGCTCAACAATGGTCGGTGAGCGTGTTGCTGACCCGCCCGGTCGCTGCGTTCAAATTTGCATTCATTACAGGAATGGCATCTTCTATTACATTTTGAGGGTATTTTTGTTGTAATACCCATCGGGAACATCAACGGCTACTGGCTAACTGATTGGAGTCGATCTCACAATACATATGTTGTTACCAAGCGCAGATAAAACGTTATACCATCCTGGGCTGAACGAAATCTCTTGGAGTCCTACACGGGTACCAGGATACCTATTCTAGAGCCACCAGCCCAACTAGAGGATTAGTCAATACAACTTTCATTTTCAAAACCAGCACTAGTGCGTGAGCGATGTTAGTACCACAAAAACTTCTTTTAAATAGCGACGCGAAATCAGTTTTGGTGGCGTCTTTAACGATAACGATGCACAAAGAATGCAGATCCACGAACTGTAGCTCAACCTCAACATGTTTAACCGGGATGGTGTCTCGTTTTGGACCAAATTTATTGACATAGCCGATAAGTACGTGTTACCTCTCGTCAAGTAGAAGAAAATTGTGGAAAATTGGTACTCCGGAACGGCAGACGGCGATATGAAGTTTTGGCAAAATCAACAAAACTTTGTTGTCTGGTGTGCAACCACCCGTTGTGGCGTAAGCGTTCTGGACAAGGTGGAACGCGCTTTAAAACAGCATCGACATGGTTTTCTAAGAATGCGTTTGCAACGTGTTTGATATCGATAAAAACTCGGACAGGAGTCAGAAGCAGAGCAAAATCCAAGACCTAGGTACGATGTATAACTATAGTGCCAACAGCGGCTACCAGCCGATCTGTAATACATGGAACTCCAACACGTATGTGTTTGACTGTTCAAATAGGCACAAAGTTGACTACTTCTCACATGATAGCCCAAGCAGCGGGGCTAAAAACGGCTGTGTGTATTTTATGCTGGACTAGGAGAAAGACTTTACTGGAGCCAGTGTAGAGCGTCTCAATGATCGCGTTCGGACATATTTTTGGGCAGTCCTGGGTGCGCAAACTCAAATAAAAAATACTCGATATTGGAGTCTGGGAAGGCCCTTGATGCACAAAACAGTTGCTTGCAGACGTTGAAGATATGACAGGCTGAGCAGAAAACATCCTGGAGTCGATGGATAAGTACGAGGAACTGATTGGATACGCCAGAAACAAAATAAAGTACGTCATTGGGAGTGGCCTATACGTAGTCCCAAGTAAAATGGCGATTAATACCATTTACTATGCCGGTATAAATACAATCAGCTTACGGCTGATGACAACATGTTGCTAGGCACCAACGTCGATGTTAATTCGAAAAAGAAGCCCGCACAAGTACAAAGCACACCATATTAACAGCTGGCAAAATAGCATGAAGAGGTTGGCTTTGACTCCCCCGTGCAAGACGTGTCAGCAGCACAAACCAGCGCTACGCAAAATGTGCACGCATCAAAAGACGCCGAAGACCACGATGCCGATAAAACAGCACTAGTCGTGGGTGTGATTACTGTGGGACTTGCGTTCATCTGATTCCTACGCTCTTGAACGACAAGCATCATGTCCCGCGCTGTCCTAGCGTTCGATATGATGTCTGCACGTGCTAATGCGATATCTTCTAGCCTGCTTGTGTTGGTCGGGATCTTTTCTCGAGCTGAGGCGAGTTTTTCTCGTGATTAGGCCCGTAGCTTATTCTCTTTGGGCCCTATCGTATGGAAAAACTGAGAGCCCAAGAATTTACACTGTTTTTGTATGTTAGCGAGATCAAGGTTTCACCTCCACTTTACTATGAGGGCTCCGGACTTATTTGCTTTAAAGTTGAGATTGATGGTGCGTTTTTGAGAGACATCCAGTGTTTTGCCATACGCATCTAACTCGACTAGGTGTTGTTCTAGTCCCTTACTATAGACATATCTTCGTGCTTCCACTAAATTGGCAATTCATCACCATCCACCCAAGAAGCGGTTTCTGTCTGTAGCTCTTCTGCCTCATTAGCTTCGGTGGTTTGTGTGGTTTCATCTTCCTCGGGCAGATTCTCTTCACGATTACCAAGGTCACTCATTTCAAAGTCACCCATTGCAGCTGGTATGATTACATATAGACATGCCAATTTTGAAAAGAAGCACAACTGACAAAGGATGCGTCAGCAGAACCGAAGACGGATGCGTCAACAGATCAATCTCAGGAAGTCAGACAGGTCACCAAGGTTAAACACGCAGGGAGTTGCTGCTGGCAAAAGACTTGCTAAGGTGATGACACAACGCCTGGCTGAGAAAAAGCGGATACTGCAAATATGCACGCCCCTCCCGTTGCTCAAGATAAACAGCAGGCGATGCCATCTTATGTTCTTTGCGGCTGCCCAGCTTTGGTGGCTGACCTTCTTTACACCTCATGCGCGCTAGGACAAGTTTGTGGAACGCAGGTGCACGAGCAGCCAGTGTGTGTTGCGCTTGTCGTTTAAACAAAATAACATAAACTTGTTAATTGCGGAACGTAGTTACAAAAAGTGTACACCACCGTACGTCAAGAACCTGGGAAACCTCCTTTACCATGGAGCGGTACTTGTAGGCCTGTTGAGTATTCGATGATTGCAAAACGCTTGTTGAAAATGAACCCGGCCGACCTTGGTCGTCTAGACTTCGAAGACGCAGCAAAGGCCGTAACCATCACAGCGCTGGGCCTTTGGACGCAGAACATGCTAATTAAACAAGGCATCATTCCTGCTAATATCATCAAGTCCGCCTAAAGACAATAATGACCTCTGTTGCTCTCATGACCGGCGGAGCCATTTTTAACGCCTTCGCATTCTCTGACTCAAACTTCCTTTTCTCTTCGCTGCAGCCAGATGCGGCCGAAGTCGAACGCGCCTGCCACGACAAGGCGATGGAAGATCTCCAAGCTGTGCAGGCCGAGTACCAACGTAAGCGCAACGAGCATCTCGAGTATTTCAATGAAAGTCTCCATGACGAACAGCTCGCCAAAACGACTTACGGTGACGTTAGCTATTCTGTATGCGAGTACTACCTGGTGAATGGCGGAAAAAACACAACAGTTCACAGACCGGCGACTAGCCCAAGCTTTCTGATTTTTACACGCCCTCACTGGGGGTGTACGTATGTGTGTGGGTGGGGTTGGGTGGAAGTGGGGGAATCGCCGCCGTCGGCTACGTGGAGTTACAACGAGAGCTGCTTTTGTTTGTAGCTAAAGAGCTATAGAACGACAAAGAACGGCAAACTGCTAAACAGGTCAATCTCACATTTCCCTTCGAGTGTCCCCTGGGTGTTGTCCAGGAGGTCTACGCTGAACTGCTGCGTGTAAATCTTTTTCGCATATTATCAAGCTATATATAAATCATTATTTATCAATATTTTTAAATAGTCTATCACTATTAGCCTTGAAGGGTGCACACTTTAAATATCCCTTTTCAATCCACAATACAGACTACATGTCGCTCCGAAAACACGGCTGAAAATTTATCTTTACTGCAAGGTAATGCTTTTTCTCGTCACTTTTTTATATCAATCATGGCAGGATGTCTTGGATAAATGTTAGAGATACAGCAAAGTGAATGTCTTTAAAAGAATGGAAGTCTGTCTCTACTTTCAGATTCTCTCGTGCAATTGATAAATCTATTACAATGTATTTGAATTCATGTATTATATTTGTAACAAAGAAAGTTTGTCAAGGCGGTTTTCCGAATTATTGCACATACAATTACATAAATTAGGTTTATCTTACACTAATAGGTCTCTTTACAAAATGGCCAGGAATGCTCCGAAGCAAACAGAGAACAGGATGCATGCTTCTGTAGAGGTGTATAAATTTGCTGCTCTCTCCATCGCTGACAAACCCAGATACCAATCGATATGTATGTTGGTCTTATTTAACCCACAAACACATAGAAACCGCCCTAAATATACCGCTCATCAGTGTTATGCAACAGTGGTCGTGTGTAATTTACCCACAAAAACATAGAAACCGCCCTAAATATACCGCTCATCAGTGTTATGCAACAGTGGTCGTGTGTAATTTAACCACAGACATAACCCGTTCTAATTACCACGTATCACTGCTTTAATAACACCTTTTCTTACTATGTTCACTTTACATTCATATAAACATATTTAACATTCATTCAGTGCCATACTAGTACCTAAAGCTACGATTTTATATCAAAATGTTCTCAGTTCTCAACTTGTTTCACTTAATAATAAATTGCCCCAAATTCAAATATCGACAGTTGTGCTGTTCCAGTATACATTAAGGTGTTTGTGGACACGAACTTGAGTATTCTGTCTTTTAAAATCAAATTCCTTATCTGGATTTCCTTTATATATAAACCTATCTATCTATTTTTCAACCTACCTACCAACATATCTATCTATCTATTTCTCTATCTAAAACTAAATTTTAATGTGAATATTACAAAAAAGAATGTAAATACACGTTTTATTATTACAGTAAAATTGTTTTATTTTATTTTACTTTAAATTTATTTAAAATCAATGAAATCAAGTCAACCCAACAACTATAAAGTACTCTCTTGACGTCTCTGATTTTATGTGGAGTGGATGAAAGTACCCGTCTACTGTATTCTGGTCACAGCAGCTTTTATACTAGCATAGAGCGTGTTCATAGATTGTCTGCTTGTAGAAAGGTCATACTTGATAATCCAGATCGATCGGAGGAGTACATTTTACAATTTAGAGAAAATTTGTCTTGAAAAGAACGACTTTATTTTTAAATTATTAGTGTACATTAGAGACGTACAACAACATTTTGTCTTGCCTGGGTTCAGTCTACTTTTTTGGGTTTTGCCAGAAGGCGTTGATTAGTTTTGTTGGGCAACGAGAGTAAAGTTTAATGAAAACAAATATCTCCAAAGAAAAGGTACAGCTATGGGGAACACATTTGCATCAGCTTATCCAAACATTTTCGTATCTGAATGAGGGAAAGAAATATTTGCTACGGCCCTAAAGCTTCCATTTTTCTATGTCAGGTTTATTGATGATATTTTCTTCCTTTTGACACATTTAAAAGACGAACACAAAGAATTTAATAGCTGGATCGTTAACCACCATTCATCAATTAAAATTAAAACTAAAATTAGCAAAACAAGTGGAGACTTCTAAGATGTAACAATATTCAAGGGAAATAACTTTGCAAATGGGGATATTCTGGATACTAAGGTATTTTCAAGGAAACTGACACTCATCATTTGCTACATACAAATAATTTTCATCCACGTATACGTTCAGGAGTATTGTTAAATTCCAAATACTGACGTTCCGCTGGATTTCTAACAGTGAACAAGACTTTCATGACGCTTGTTCATTGCTTTTCGCAGGACTACGAGAAAGAGGTTACAAAATCAGGGAAATAAGAACATAGGGGACATTTTAGTCAGATCCAAATTGCCCAGTATCAACAAACCTGTTTGCTTTAAGTGTGAACCTAATGGCTGTAAACTGTGTGATATTCTAATTAATATAGACTAATTAAAAAATCTTGAAAACAGGTAGAAATTTCAAAATTAAACAACACATTTCATGAGATACACAAAATATGATCTATGTATTGACTGCACTGTAAAAATCAGTATGTAACGGAAATTGAAAGACATTTACGTGTCAGGATGGAGGAGCATTTTCCGAACATACGACTGCAAATACAAATAAAACATCTGTCTAAACATTTTAGTAAAAACTGCAGTAAAGATCATTTGCGCAAACGTTTTTTAAAAGTCCGTTTGCTTGATTAATGTAAAATTTTCTAAGTATTATATTGTTTTTGCGCCTAATAAATAAAGGGTTAGTAAAACCAGTTGTGATGGGTACAAAAATCAGAGAGATCTTAGAATAAGTTAATCAAGGCAATATTGTCTGTTTAAATTGTGCCAATAATCACGGCCTCACAAATTAGAATAAATACAAATGATTTCTGTACTGAAATTCGCTGTATGTTATAGGACTGATTCTAACAATTTTAATGCAGTTAGTAAGATTAAATAATTATTTCTCATTGGTCACCATGTAATGTATTCTTTGTGATCAATTTACATTTATTGTAGGTTAAAAAATCAGTCTTCCTCTATGCATATTCGTTTCAATATACTGATCAACAAAGTCCGGTATCAGATTAGGTATGCTGATCAACAAAGTCCGGTATCAGATTAAGTATACTGGTCAACAAATTCCAGCATCAGATTAAGTGTGCTCATGAACAAAGTTCGGCATCAGATAAAGCATTATCCTGTATCAATCTGTAAATTTTGAAAACTATCTTCTCGATGGCAAATCACAAGAGGTACCCAAGTTGGCTAACAGCATGGCTTAACGGTTTGATAGTCAAAGATAGTACAAATAAAACTTGCTTTTGTTTTGCAACATTGTTTAAAGATGTGTATATTTCCATTAAGTACGGTTGACTACCTCTGACAGCTATTTTCATTTTCATTACAAAGTTTCGCTTATGTTTATGTTTGGCACTGACTTGCGTGTCAAAATCTTGCAAGAATCGCGACAAAAAGATACTGTGTGTGCTTCTGAATCATTTTCTTCACAAAAAAGATGTAAAAACCTTTTGTACAATAGTAATAGTCAGATACCAAATAAAGTCTTTATGTCTATTTTATATTTGAACACACAAAAAATACGTTTCAAAGGAGTCTTGAATATTCAATATATGTCTTTAGTTGTCATTCATGTTACTCGAAGCCATCTAACATAGGGAGTAGTATTTAACAGCTCCAGTTGTAGCCCAGCAATTAATTAAGAGCGGAAGTTTAATAATTGATAATTTTAAGATTCCGTTTGGGAAAGGTATCATTTATATTACACGAAGCCATCGAACCTGGAGCGTCGTATTTAACATCCCCAATAGTAGCCCAGCAATTAACAGCGGAAGCCTGATAATTGAATCATAATTGTCCGTAAATACTGAGTTAAATTTATTGCTGAAATGAATAATAATGTGGGAAAATAACGATTTCGGGGGAGGGGACACTAGACTGCCAGTCAGACACTGCCTTGTATTCATCTGTTGCTATAGTCGTTTGTAATTCTTCTGCATCTCTCTCTCTCTCTCTCTCTCTCTCTCTCTCTCAAATGAATATGATGATTCGATAAATTGTATATCTTAGACAAAAGACACGTTGCACATGACTGCAAGCGAATTAAGTTTGTGTTCATCACAAAGGGATCAAATATATCATATGGTTATTTGCTTGATTAAAATCGTAGCCTCATTTATATCAAGGCAGGGGATTTTTTAAAATAATGTTTGTTAAGTCAATTTCACCTATAGTACATCAAAAAGTGCGGCGTTCGTGCAACATTTATCAGAAAGGTGATTATTCACAAGATTTGATTCAGTTATTCGTTTTTAATTGCTTTAAGTAAATTTCATATCTATTACTCTGTATTCTACATTACCTTGCCAAACGATAAGCATTAAACAACAACAACAAGTCAGGAAAATGATATGCATATAGTCAGACACAATTGAATTTTTTAGTGTCACACAAGAAGGTGACATCTTTACATTTTTTATTTCCAAGAACTTCAAAGCTGGGTTTATATTGTATATGTAAACTTTAAAAATATGTTTAGTCCCCGAATTTCTCATCCTTTTGGGAAAAATACAGTTTTACAAACTTGGCCTTGAATGCATAAAGCTGTAAATACATACTCTGAAAATTTGTTCCAAACTTTATAATTAAATGTCTTTATAATTAAATGTCTTGAGGTTTAAATGTCTTTATAATTAAATGTCTTTAGGATTAAATGTCTTTATAATTAAATGTCTTTAGGATTAAACATATTTATAATTAAATGTCCTTAGGATTAAACATCTTTATAATTAAATGTCTTTAGGATTAAATGTCTTTATAATTAAATGTTTTTAGGATTAAATATCTTTATAATTAAATGTCTTTAGGATTAAATATCTTTATAATTAAATGTCTTTAGGATTAAATATCTTAAATGGTCATAATGATAAGGTCATAAGACTTTCAATACTTGTTACCTTTCTACCTTTCTTTAATAAAAGATGTTAGCAAAGCTAAAAAGTGTTTTTCCTTTGATGGAAATTACCACGAATAAGTGCTTTTGTTGACAGTGTCAAAGCTATTGCCATCGAATATGTTTCTCTGGAGCAATAAAACAATATAAAAAATAACTCCCTATAATTAAAGACTTATTTTAGCTAGAGCAGTTGAGCTGGAAAATAATTTACAAAGAGTGAAATTTATCTCTCCAAAAATATGTTCATTGATCTATCATGCAAATAGGCAGCAGCGATTTGGCACAATTACAAACAATGAACATAAATTATACAACTCAACCCAAATTGACCTTTCTGCTGTGTTGCAATATCGACCACTATGCAATATTATGAGACCAATGTTTATTATGTCACTTCAACGAGAAAGAGGCTGTTGTTTCTCACCTTTATAAATTGGACGTCTAACATTCATGTGTCGATTATTTCAGAAAAAAAAAATTAAAAAAAAGATAGTTTACATGTGTTCAAATTGATGGTTTCAATTGAATCGTTTTGGAATAAAGTTTTCTTTGTTTAGACAAAAATTGAATTGTTGAATATGCATGCCATATCATCCTTACTAAACAAATGCTTGAATATAAGGTTAAAGACAAGATAAATGAATGAGTGATTACAGAGGAGATTATATTTCACGCCGTTGCAAACAAATTTTTTTTTATTAATAAGCAATTATCTGATTATCCCCAACTGACAAAAATGTTTGTGATTTTAAAATCATTTTAAGGGAAAAAAGCAACAAATTATTGTTACTGTAATATTGTCAGTGCCTCTGTGGTTGTGGGACATTATTCGTCCATCCCCAATCGCTGGTTTCATTAGGTACTCAGCGCCAAGGACAACTCTATACTTGTACCTTTGTTTCATGAAATATATATTATTTTTTTTTACCTTTGGTTGTATTCAGAGCAAGACACAGTTTAATTTCATCATATGGATTACGTGTGTAATATATACAAGACTACAAGCAATTTTATGAATATCTTTTACATTAAAAAAACAAACACAAATTAGGTGTTTTTCTTATGTCAGTATCAATAGAGGATATGACAATAATTAACACAAAAAAAGGGTCATGGGTTCAGCCATTGGAAGCAAGAGATGAAAGTTATATGTTATTGAAGCAACACATTGGCAACTCTCTGTATGCCTGCCTCTGTCTGTCTGTCTCTCTGTCTCTCTCATCGTGGCAAGCGTATTCTCTATGCCATAATTGCAAACCTTTGGAAACTACCAGACGCGGTTAAATATTGTGACGTATGCACTAAACTTACCATGGGTTTTATTTCCGTATACAAGACAATCATGACTACATTCATTTTTTTACCCGTAAGTAAATCTAGTCTTTACTCAAGTCTTATTTTACACTAGACATGATGATGACTATTTTATACAGTTTTTAAGACAGAGATTCAAAACAATATACATCATTCACGATAACTTGAATTCAATATCTGACACAAAAGAAACATGTATATTACATTGGTTCCACAGCAAAAGTTTCATATGTTTTGCCCTGAATTTTACGCTGGGGGCATTCTAATTTTTTTTGTTTGTTTCTGATTAAATGTTTTCCGAACGACACTGATCTTGCCTGCTCCAGTTATTGAGAACCTTCGTTTACACTGATTGAACACAATTTTCTCCCAAGTAATAGAAACAATCAAATGTCCATTTCTATTGTATAATGTCTGACTGCATTATAACTGTCATTTCCAAGCATTCTCAGTATGATGATATAACATGCATAAAGATTCATTATTAGATAATTGCACATTTTTGCATAATATTCTATTTATTATTAATTTTAAATAAATGGAACTTAAAAGAATAACTGGTTTGAATCAATATGTAATATACAATATTCAAATAATGTCACTTTACAGGGCAAACTATTATTTTTTTCTTTGAGTAATGCTTATCTTATGTTTGTTTTCTTTCGATTTTCAACTGTTTATGCATCTTCATGATGGCCCTTGTAAAGTGTCTCTGTTGAGGTTATGGAAGGGTTGATTTACTGCGGATTTTGCAGAAGAACAAAGCGGTATTACAATTACATCCGTTGCGTGAAAAGCAATTAAAGTTCGCTCACTGATGAGATGCAGAAAAATGAAAGTTTATAGTTTTATTTGTCCGTTGCCTTCAGTCATATAAGCATTCGTTTGTATTTCTGTAATGTACGAATCACATTCACAGAAACGTGTTTAATTCAATGAGGAGATAATGATACCCGATTGAGGGAATAGCGCTTCCTTAAGAATTTATCGCAAGTGTTCATATGCGTAGTAATTATAAATTGAAGGAAAAACTTGACAAATGTTTGCTATTCTTAGCAGTTCAAGCAAATAGATCATTGCAGTATTTTCCGTTTATAGTATTCATAATGACAGTAAATGCGATATAAATTGGTCATGCTTTAAAATACTAGCTTCATAATTTCAGCCAGATTCGTTTTCTACTCATTTAGGTTTTTATAAGAAATAATATCACGTCGAAACATATTGTCATCAACACTTTAAAAAAAAGTACTTAATGTATTCCTCATACTTTGAGCCAGCTTAGTAAAAACAAAGTACTTACTATATTCCTCATATTTTGAACCACCTTAGTAAAAAAAGTACTTAATGTATTCTTCATACTTTGAGCCAGCTTAGTGAAAAAAAGTACTTACTGTATTCCTCATACTTTGAGCCAGCTTAGTAAAAAAAAAGTAGAACATTAAAGTCAGGTTTATTTTAATTAGTAGTGTGAGAATAATTTAGACTTTTTAGTAGATTTTAAAAATCATATCCTACTGCTGTATTTAAAGATCATCACTTATTTCAGAAGAGAGAGAGAGAGAGAGAGAGAGAGAGAGAGAGAGAGAGAGAGAGAGAGAGAGAGAGCAAAAATGGTAAAAATTAACTGCCTAATATTTTTGGTAAGAACTAACTGTCCTTGCGCTTAATGGATTTATTGTCTTTCTAAATGCAGTACTCTTTAGATTATAATAATAATAATAATAATAATAATAATAATAATAATAATAATAAATAAATAAATAAATTGGTGATTATAGTTAAGATGGTATAACCTATAAATCTATTATTTGCAAATTGAAAAGGCAATCTAGTTTCGCAAAGACAACAAGTAATTGGAGTATAGTTGACTTCTCACATTAAAAATTCAAAATATAGGCAAGTAATCACATGCAGACTGTCTTGCAGTATTTAAATAATCTACGTGTGCTAACAAAGAGACCTTTGTTTCATGAAATATCTTTTTTTTTACCTTTGGTTGTATTCAGAGCAAGACACAATTAGTCTCATTTCATCATATGGATTACGTGTGTAATATATACAAGACTACAAGCAATTTTATGAATATCTTTTACATTAAAAAACAAACACAAATTAGATGTTTTTCTTATGTCAGTATCAATAGAGGATATGACAATAATTAACACAAAAAAAAAACGGTCATGTGTTCAGCCATTGGAAGCAAGAGATGAAAGTTATATGTTATTGAAGCAACACATTGGCAACTCTCTGTATGCCTGCCTCTGTCTGTCTGTCTGTCTGTCTCTCTCATCGTGGCAAGCGTATTCTCTATGCCATAATTGCAGACCTTTGGAAACTACCAGACGCGGTTAAATATTGTGACGTATGCACTAAACTTACCATCGGTTTTATTTCTATATACAAGACAATCATGACTACATTCATTTTATTACCCGTAAGTAAATCTAGTCTTTACTCAAGTCTTATTTTACACTAGACATGATGATGACTATTTTATACAGTTTTTAAGACAGAGATTCAAAACAATATACATCATTCACGATAACTTGAATTCAATATCTGACACAAAAGAAACATGTATATTACATTGGTTCCACAGCAAAAGTTTCATATGTTTTGCCCTGAATTTTACGCTGGGGGCATTCTAATTTTTTTTGTTTGTTTCTGATTAAATGTTTTCCGAACGACACTGATCTTGCCTGCTCCAGTTATTGAGAACCTTCGTTTACACTGATTGAACACAATTTTCTCCCAAGTAATAGAAACAATCAAATGTCCATCACTATTGTATAATGTCTGACTGCATTATAACTGTCATTTCCAAGCATTCTCAGAATGATGATATAACATGCATAAAGATTCATTATTAGATAATTGCACATTTTTGCATAATATTCTATTTATTATTAATTTTAAATAAATGGAACTTAAAAGAATAACTGGTTTGAATCAATATTTAATATACAATATTCAAATAATGTCACTTTACAGGACAAACTATTATTTTTTATTCTTTGAGCAATGCTTCTCTTATTTTTGTTTTCTTCCGATTTTCAACTGTTTATGCATCTTCATGATGGCCCTTGTAAGGTGTCTCTGTTGAGGTTATGGAAGGGTTGATTTACTGCAGAATTTTGCCGAAGAACAAAGCGGTATGACAATTACATCCGTTGCGTGAAAAGCAATTAAAGTTCGCTCACTGATGAGATGCAGAAAAATAAAAGTTTATAGTTTTATTTGTCCGTTGCCTTCAGTCATATAAGCATTCGTTTGTATTTCTGTAATGTACGAATCACATTCACAGAAACGTGTTTAATTCAATGAGGAGATTATGATACCCGATTGAGGGAATAGCGCTTCCTTAAGAATTTATCGCAAGTGTTCATATGCGTAGTAATTATAAATTGAAGGAAAAACTTGACAAATGTTTGCTATTCTTAGCAGTTCAAGCAAATAGATCATTGCAGTATTTTCCGTTTATAGTATTCATATTGACAGTAAATGCGATATAAATTGGTCATGCTTTAAAATACTAGCTTCATAATTTCAGCCAGATTCGTTTTCTACTCATTTAGGTTTTTATAAGAAATAATATCACGTCGAAACATATTGTCATCAACACTTTAAAAAAAAGTACTTAATGTATTCCTCATACTTTGAGCCAGCTTAGTAAAAACAAAGTACTTACTATATTCCTCATATTTTGAACCACCTTAGTAAAAAAAGTACTTAATGTATTCTTCATACTTTGAACCAGCTTAGTGAAAAAAAGTACTTACTGTATTCCTCATACTTTGAGCCAGCTTAGTAAAAAAAGTACTTACTGTATTCCTCATACTTTGAGCCAGCTTAGTAAAAAACAAGTAGAACATTAAAGTCAGGTTTATTTTAATTAGTAGTGTGAGAATAATTTAGACTTTTTAGTAGATTTTAAAAATCATATCCTACTGCTGTATTTAAAGATCATCACTTATTTCAGAAGAGAGAGAGAGAGAGAGAGAGAGAGAGAGAGAGAGAGAGAGAGAGAGAGAGAGAGAGCAAAAATGGTAAAAATTAACTGCCCAATATTTTTGGTAAGAACTAACTGTCCTTGCGCTTAATGGATTTATTGTCTTTCTAAATGCAGTACTCTTTAGATTATAATAATAATAATAATAATAATAATAATAATAATAATAATAACAATAAATAAATAAATTAATTGGTGATTATAGTTAAGATGGTATAACCTATAAATCTATTATTTGCAAATTGAAAAGGCAATCTAGTTTCGCAAAGACAACAAGTAATTGGAGTATAGTTGACTTCTCACATTAAAAATTCAAAATATAGGCAAGTAATCACATGCAGACTGTCTTGCAGTATTTAAATAATCTACGTGTGCTAACAAAGAGACCTTTGTTTGATGAAATATTTTTTTTTTTACCTTTGGTTGTATTCAGAGCAAGACACAATAAGTCTCATTTCATCATATGGATTACGTGTGTAATATATACAAGACTACAAGCAATTTTATGAATATCTTTTACATTAAAAAACAAACACAAATTAGATGTTTTTCTTATGTCAGTATCAATAGAGGATATGACAATAATTAACACAAAAAAAGGGTCATGGGTTCAGCCATTGGAAGCAAGAGATGAAAGTTATATGTTATTGAAGCAACACATTGGCAACTCTCTGTATGCCTGCCTCTGTCTGTCTGTATGTCTTTCTCATCGTGGCAAGCGTATTCTCTATGCCATAGTTGCAGACCTTTGGAAACTACCAGACGCGGTTAAATATTGTGACGTATGCACTAAACTTACCATCGGTTTTATTTCTATATACAAGACAATCATGACTACATTCATTTTATTACCCGTAAGTAAATCTAGTCTTTACTCAAGTCTTATTTTACACTAGACATGATGATGACTATTTTATACAGTTTTTAAGACAGAGATTCAAAACAATATACATCATTCACGATAACTTGAATTCAATATCTGACACAAAAGAAACATGTATATTACATTGGTTCCACAGCAAAAGTTTCATATGTTTTGCCCTGAATTTTACGCTGGGGGCATTCTAATTTTTTTTGTTTGTTTCTGATTAAATGTTTTCCGAACGACACTGATCTTGCCTGCTCCAGTTATTGAGAACCTTCGTTTACACTGATTGAACACAATTTTCTCCCAAGTAATAGAAACAATCAAATGTCCATCACTATTGTATAATGTCTGACAGCATTTTAACTTTCATTTCCATGCATTCTCAGTATGATGATATAACATGCATAAAGATTCATTATTAGATAATTGCACATTTTTGCATAATATTCTATTTATTATTAATTTTAAATAAATGGAACTTAAAAGAATAACTGGTTTGAATCAATATGTAATATACAATATTCAAATAATGTCACTTTACAGGACAAATTATTATTTTTTATTCTTTGAGTAATGCTTATCTTATTTTTGTTTTCTTCCGATTTTCAACTGTTTATGCATCTTCATGATGGCCCTTGTAAGGTGTCTCTGTTGAGGTTATGGAAGGGTTGATTTACTGCAGAATTTTGCCGAAGAACAAAGCGGTATGACAATTACATCCGTTGCGTGAAAAGCAATTAAAGTTCGCTCACTGATGAGATGCAGAAAAATGAAAGTTTATAGTTTTATTTGTCCGTTGCCTTCAGTCATATAAGCGTTCGTTTGTATTTCTGTAATGTACGAATCACATTCACAGAAACGTGTTTAATTCAATGAGGAGATTATGATACCCGATTGAGGGAATAGCGCTTCCTTAAGAATTTATCGCAAGTGTTCATATGCGTAGTAATTATAAATTGAAGGAAAAACTTGACAAATGTTTGCTATTCTTAGCAGTTCAAGCAAATAGATCATTGCAGTATTTTCCGTTTATAGTATTCATAATGACAGTAAATGCGATATAAATTGGTCATGCTTTAAAATACTAGCTTCATAATTTCAGCCAGATTCGTTTTCTACTCATTTAGGTTTTTATAAGAAATAATATCACGTCGAAACATATTGTCATCAACACTTTAAAACAAAGTACTTAATGTATTCCTCATACTTTGAGCCAGCTTAGTAAAAACAAAGTACTTACTATACTCCTCATATTTTGAACCACCTTAGTAAAAAAAGTACTTAATGTATTCTTCATACTTTGAGCCAGCTTAGTAAAAACAAAGTACCTAATGTATTCCTCATATTTTGAGCCACCTTAGTAAAAAAGTACTTACTGTATTCCTCATACTTTGAGCCAGCTTAGTAAAAAAAGTACTACTGTATTCCTCATACTTTGAGGCAGCTTAGTAAAAAAAAGTAGAACATTAAAGTCAGGTTTATTTTAATTAGTAGTGTGAGAATAATTTAGACTTTTAAGTAGTTTTTAAAAATCATATCCTACTGCTGTATTTTAAGATCATCACTTATTTCAGAAGAGAGAGAAAGAGACAGAGAGAGACAGACAGGCAGACAAACAGAGAGAGAGAGAGAGAGAGAGAGAGAGAGAGAGCAAAAATGGTAAAAATTAACTGCCCAATATATTTGGTAAGAACTAACTGTCCTTGCGCTTAATGGATTTATTGTCTTTCTAAATGCAGTACTCTTTAGATTATAATAATAATAATAATAATAATAATAATAATAATAATAATAATAATAATAATAAATAAATTGGTGATTATAGTTAAGATGGTATAACCTATAAATCTATTATTTGCAAATTGAAAAGGCAATCTAGTTTCGCAAAGACAACAAGTAATTGGAGTATAGTTGACTTCTCACATTAAAAATTCAAAATATAGGCAAGTAATCACATGCAGACTGTCTTGCATTATTTAACTAATCTACGTGTGCTAACAAAGAGACTGCCATTTTCTGTACAAACTTTATTTAGTCATTTGATTTCAGTAAGTTCTTCCATGTCTTATAACGTGTGACTGAAGAGTTAAGGCTGACCTATTTTATGCTATGAAAGTTGACATTCGACATCAAAAAGGTGTAAAAACCCCTTTGGCTTAGATTCATTGATGAATGATCATCGAAATTAGCTTGTGTGATGAAGATAAACTATTTTGATTTTAAGTAGCTTGAAAAAATTGAAAAAGTTACTGTCAGTTTACTCATCATGGAAAGATATGAAATGACCGCAAAGTTCTAAATATACTAAAGGAATATGCACCATTGCTATTGAGCATTTTGCGGTCATAGATTCTCATACATATCATAGCAGTCATATTTATTATATCAATTTCCAACTTTGGGTGGGAGATAAGTTTCTATATTCTTACATTATAGCGCAGTTTAAGGTATATGCTCATTTTGACAGAAATAAAAAACTGCCGTCAATTTACTTATACAAAGAGGTACAATGCCCGAGGAGTCAAGGACTTATTAATAAACTCAAGGAATATGCTCAATTTGGATACAAAATTGCGATCTTTGATTCCAAAATATACCATTTAAGTCATACTGATTATATAAATCTCCAATTTTGGATAAGAGAAAGTTTCCTTTATACTTATATAGTCGTGTAATTGGAGTAAATTTGCTGTATTTTTGTGCATTTTGGTATGTTGTTTGTGATAGATCTGTGTGGGCGACAATTAATTCTGTTAAACGTCCTTGAACCAGGAAAGCCGAAGGGACTTAAAGATTCCACCAATGAATAATTAGAATAAATTGGGGATTTTCTCCATTTTAGACAAGCAAGAAAATCTTTATTGAACAAGTATGTGATTGTTTATAATTGAAATTTGTACTTGATTGAATTGTTGTTATGCTGTTCTTGTCTAACTTGAGAAAAAAAAAATACGGCTTGAAGTGAGTAATACTGTTTGGTATTGCTTAAAGTTGAATTGAATGCATTTTGTTTTTGTTGCACGTCCACAACAATGATGTGAAGAAATCGATTGACTTTGTTGCATGTAATTGAAAAAGGACCATAATTCCTATTCCTACTATAAGTTTAGCACTTTCTGTACAAGGTGTAAATTCTTATTGTCAAAAAAAACCCTAAAAAGTTCAAGCAGCTAGCAATATATACCGCCTATACTCGATTATAAGTCGGGTCCAACTGCAAACAACATAGATTCTGATCTGCCGTCGCATGATGCACCAGCAAATCTGGGTGTATGTTGTATTTTGTACAGATTAATCCAAACAAACTACATAGAGCCTGATCTGCCGGCGCATTATGCAACGGCAGATCGGGGTCAATTCAGTTTGCAGTTGGATCCAACATATACCCGAGTATAGACGGCAATCCCTTCAAACTTACTTTTTAAACTCTAAAGTTTAAGTCTAACTTCAGATTTAACTTGAAACCATGCACTCATGAATAAAATTAAAGCATCAACTGATAGTGTTCGTATTGTTTGAAGCAAATAAACTTAAAACGTTCTAAATGCGGTGTAATGACCTCGATAATCAGCCAACATTTTTTTTCAGGGTGGAAGAATGACCCAAATATTGGTTTTAAGCTGCGTTTAAAAAGAGACGAAAAGAAGAACAACTCTACATACGAATTTGTCAAAGGGATTGTTTTCTATTTAATCTTTGTCAACCATTAGAAACCTTCACCAAACGCGGCTAAGGTATTTGCACAATTTTAAAACAATGAATTACTAATCAATCGAATGTTGAAGTACTTGCTTATGTGTTGCATGGTTAGATGCTATTTTCCCGTTGGGAGTTGGGTTCGAATGCAGACGATGGATTATTGCCGGTGTATACAGAGGGAGTGAATAGTTTTACTAGGGAAATACTGATGGGACGTCCTATTTCTGAGTTCATACTTCATACTTCAGATTTCAAACCGGTACGAAAGCCCTCGAAGGGCTTTACACTTCAATCTTCATCCTTTGGATTTCAGACTTTAAACTTTTACAGAAGCACAAAAGGGACTTCAGACTTCATACATAGGACTTCGGATTTCGAAGTTGAAGTCAGAATTATTAAGTCTAAAGTATGAATTCGAAAGTATGAAGTGCCTCCCGTGCTCCGTGCAAGTCTGAAGTCTGCAATGGGAATATGAAATAAGATGTCCCTCCAGTGCTTCCTTATTCTTCTCCCTTTATACACTGATAATTATCCATCCTCTGCAATCCAATTCTACTCCGGATTATGAAGTTTTAAGTTTTTCTGCGGCTTTCGTACAGGTACGAAGTGCGAACGTATGAATTAGGAAGTTACAAGTCCCCCAAGGGCTTCCGTATATTACCATACTGCTGTAATACTGACAGTCATCAGCTATTCAGGCGATTAAAAAAATAATAATGGGTTATTAAAAATCAGTTTGAGCCTATTGTTCACATGAGTTCCACAATGAATTCTGCAAGAAGAATATTAGCACTCAAATTATTTGACCAATAAACTAAGACTATGTTTATGACTTCAATTATAATCATTTTTTCATTGTTGAAGAAGGTATCATAGGGTTTCTGCAAATAAACCACAGATAACAATTGACTTATCCTTGCCAGCAAATAATATATATATGTCTGATTCAAAGGACTATGTCCAACAGAGAGAATATTGATTTGATTTTTTTATGATTTAAACTACTAGTCTCAACGTCTCAATTTTTAATCTTATTTGCCAGCTAAAAGGGGATCTGGTATTTTGCCGTTGATCTGACGTTCATTAAAGAAGTTTTGTCGTTTTTTCACCTAATTGTACAATAAAAACAATATCATTTGATTTACACAGGTATCGTATACTGATTATCGGAGGTGTCTTTTAAAATTGTTTGAAATTTAAAACTATACCCATCGCACTGCAGACTAACGAGTGCATATTGTCTGACACATTAAATTTCTGTACTTTAACATACTTTTGTTGTCTTTCAAATTAGCTTAATGTTTGCACTGCTAATGTTTTACAACGAAATGTAAATGTGTTCACTTGTAATCAATTATCTGGTGTCCATAAAGCAAAAGTGCCACTTGTTATCGTTAAGAAAAATATATCCTGCACCATCTTGCTTCTTTCTTATTATTTCCCGAGTTTCTGTGTACAGAATGATTTGCAACAAAATATTCGCTCTGCGCTTTATATTAAATTAATACCTCGTAGGCTGCAATTTTATAGGCCATCAAGTGGAATCTCTTTGCACTACATGTTGTTAAAATTATGAACAACTTAATGTAAATCCAGGAAAACTTTATGTCGACTGGACTCGAGAATGTATAGAGTTATTGTGTGACAGATATACTGAATACAGAGTTACGTTGTGACAGATGTACTGAATACAGAGTTATTGTGTGACAGATGTACTGAATACAGAGTTATTGTGTGACAGATGTACTGAATACAGACACGAGATTTATTTTACATCATTTATCGTGTTATTATAGGATTATGTCGACATGTGTCATATCATTGGAGGACTCTAATGAGAAAGGTCAATGGCCAGAGAACATCAGCCACAGTATAATGTCGCTTCCCAATTTCTCCCTTTTATTTCAGAAATGGCATATTTCTCTTATTATGTGATACTTCATGTGGCAAATACTATATAAAAAGTGAGAAATACCCATAGTTATTATATACGCATGATATTTTACATTTAAGTAACAATATTTTTTCACTATGATACTTCTGTGCGCTCTCTCTCTCTCTCCCTCTCTCTCTCTCTCTCTCTGCGACTGGAGTACACATGCAATCTACCTTGCAACATTTTTTGAAGACAACACAGTGGAATAAAGCCAATTTTCGTGTCAGCTTAATTTCCCGCTTGCTATGCAAGTTAAAACTAATCAATCAATATTTCAACCATATTGTATAAGTCTGCGAAAGTTTATGAAAATTTGCGTGGGCAAGACTAAATTGCCGCTACTTTGTCACGGACCCAGACTGAAATAATAAAAAACACATTAAACATCACTCACGACTAAAAAATATTTAAATTAGTGCATATGGTTTGAGTGGTCAACAAGGAAAAGGCATGTTTACGTTTCCATTATCTGATTTATCAACTTGGAAAAGAACTCGGTCAAATATTCACATGGTAAATGTGACTTTGAAACTTACTCTTTAGCTTGAAGTTTGTTATTGATTATACAGCACAACCAATCTAATTAAATAGATCTGCATCCTCGTTAGAATTAAGTTTTATTGAATTCATAATTATCTGAATTTCCTAATATGCAAAAAATTGTTGCACCTTTATGAATCTCGCTTTTAGTCTTGTGATTATACAATTTTCTAATAACAAAAGTTAGATACAAATTGTTTGAATAAATAATTAAAAAGAGCAAAAAAGACTAAATGTGAATTCTAATTTATTATAAACTAGTAATATAAATATCATAACGGTGTTATGTGTGCAAACGTTTGCCGGAGCACGAACGGAGACTTGAGTCTGGCAAACGTTTCCACAGAGCAAGACGTGTATGATAGTACTTAGGAATATCACAGAACGAGGACTTTAGTAAGTCTTGCTGGACTAGTACTCTTTTAATTTTCATTTTTAATGTTCTTGTACCCTGTACGAGATAATGACACACACACACACACAAAATAATAATAATATGCGTGTACCAAATCACTCCTTTACTACTTTTGATCTTTTCTCTACATCAGGGGTCTCCAAACTTTTCAACCCGAGGGCCGCATTAACTATCAAACAGCAGTTCGGGGGCCGACTACACACTCGAGGTCCAAATAAAAAAGAATCAAAACATGGATGTTGTTTTTAATTATTTATTTAATATTATTTTATTCAGTTATTATTTAATAACACATTGATACACTACACATGAACACCTGTATTAGTGGGAATGGTGAAATTGTTTCCTGGATGCCAAAATAGCAGACATTTCTGGCTTTAGATTTGATGTCCCTAACATCAACAGTGACCTGAGATTATCATCGGACAAGTTTGTTCTCAAATTGTTCTTCACGTATTTCATTCTTGAAAATGTTTGTTCACACAGGTATGTTGTTCCAAAGATTGAAAGGTACCTTGATGCAAAAGTTTTGACATTAGGAAAGTCTTCCTTGGGCAAAAACTGGTAAAAACCCACCAGTCCTTCTTTGAACTTGTCCCTAAGGAGGTCATTTGCTTGCAACTCAATGACCTCCACCTGCAGTTCATCTGGGCAACTGGCCACATCTGCTTCAAATGGGTTTTGAAACAGTCTCACTTCTTCTGCCTTTGAATCCAAGTCAGAAAACCGCTGCTGAAACTGCAGCTGGAGGTCTTTGATGATCTCGCATGCAAATGACGTGGGGAACTCAGCTGTTGCTTCAGCCATGAAGACCTTGCACTGCTGAAAGTGCGTCAAGTTGTTGGCCTGTACTTGTTCCAAAAACAAGACAAGTTTGGATCTGAAGGCCTTTAGGTGGGTGTATAGATCAGAAACTAGATTTTCCTCTCCTTGTAGTTTTAGGTTCAGAAAATTTAAATGACTAGTTATGTCTGCAGCAAAGGCCAATTTCCATACCCACTCTTCATCAGACAGTAATGGCTGTGGCTTGCCTTTACTTTCCAGGAAGTCACCTATTTCCTTTCTTAACTTAAATACTCTGCTCAGAACTTTCTCACAACTTAGCCATCTTACTGCTGTGTAATATGGTAAATCTTGCGATTCTGTGTCTGTATCTTTCAACATGTCTCTGAACTGTCTATGGTTGAGCCCATGTGACCTTATTAAATTCACCATCTTCACCACAGGATTCAGTACACTGCTAATGTCCATATATTTAGCACACAAAGCTTGCTGGTGAATAATACAGTGCAGGAACATTGGTTGTAGAATGTTTTTCTCATTACACATCTGCTTCACTTGTCCAACCAAGCCTTTCTTTATGCCACTCATGTTCTTTCCTCCATCAGCAGTCAGGCAACTGAGATTAGTCCAGTCCAAGTTATAATCAGCAAATGTTTTTTTCAACTCATTGAATATATCCTCTCCGGTAACAGTGCCATACATGCTATGTAGGGAAGCCAGCTCTTGTGTTATGTTCATGTCTTCATCCACACCTCTAATGAACACAAGCAGTTGAGAGGTGGAACAGCTGTCCAGCGATTCATCCATTGCAATTGAAAAATGGCGAAACTTGCTTGCATTTTTCGCTATTTGAGTCACAATGTTTTCACCCATGTCTGCAACACGGCGGGCAATGGTATTTGCACCCAAAGCTACATTTTCAAATTGTTTTGACTTTTCTGGGCAAAGTTCCTCAGCCACCTACAACAAACATTCCTTCACTACTTCACCATCTGTAAACGGTTTGCCACTTTTAGCCAGGACGTAGGCAACTTTATAACTGGCCTTAGTTAAGGATTCATTTTCATTTGAGGATTTACTGAACAATGTCCTCTGAGATGTGAGTTGATTTTGTAATTTAGAAAATTTTTCGGCACGGACTTTACCCTCCAACTGTGCATATTTCTCCTGATGTTTGCTTTGATGATGACGGCGCAGGTTGTATTCTTTCATCACAGCCACGGTTTCGTTGCAAATCACACACAATGCTTTCTCGCTGGATTTGATGAAGAAGTATTTCAAACTCCATTCTTCTTGAAATTGCAAACACTCATCGTCTATTTTTCTTTTCCTCTTCTCGGCCATCGCTGTGATCAAAATAATCAAGTCTTGAACAAGCAGCAAACCATTTAAAAACTCCGCCACTAGATGGCGTTATATCATCTCATTGACTGTGAACGGAAGTAGAAAAAGTAAGCAGCGAATAAGGTTTTGCAATGTAGTGATCGGTTGGAAAACATAACGCACTACTGCGCGCCTCTATTTTAATTCGGTAAAAACATAACGTCCACGTAAGCGGCGGCTGATCTTGGCAGGATACACGTAAATTTCCGTAATTTTTTTCCGTAGACAAAAAGGTCTCCACGGGCCGGATGAGAGGGCCTCGCGGGCCGCATCCGGCCCGCGGGCCGTAGTTTGGAGACCCCTGCTCTACATGGTTGATTACTAAGTGCATAAACTATATTACAACATACCTACAAAAGGAGTTTTTAAACAAAACTATAAAAAAAATGCATACACTTGCAATTCCTATGTGTAAGTTCAGCTGAAGTCACAAAATCGCATGCGTTAAACCAGCCAATCCAGTTTCATCGTTCAAAAAGTTGCAATATGTTCGTGTGCATGCTCTCCTGATTTATTAAAAAGGCGGCTGTTTGATTTGATAAACAATAAGACCCGGTTAATTTCGAATACTTAGAACATGTATTTTTATCTTATTCTATCTCTTGTTACGGAATATGTAGATACTATGCTAATCTGTACATCTATTCGTGCTGCGTGCGCGATAGCATGTACACTTGTGTGTGAATAATCTCACACAATTGATGCTAAACTGCATGGTTGCAAGCCACGGTGGACGATCCACTACGATCCTTTAGGACTCAAGGTACTAATTCAGCTCCCATAGTAAACCTATGCAAACACCATGATATATAATTATTCAATAACTTTATATTTCTGAATGCTCATGGTCAAACCGATATTTATCAGTATAGACACATCCTTGATGCAAGCTTCTCTGCATAGAAAACAATATGAGCCGCGGCATTTTCTGGATCGACATGTATTTGAAACATATGCTTTCAATTCCGCATCAAAGAGTCAGGTGCTAATTTCAGAAATGAGTTTTCCAAACTCAAGTCTGTAAAAGGACAGAAATGCCATCAGTAAAACATGGTCTCTATTTTTGTCAGTTACAACTAGGATAAACTCTCAAAAGATTCTTTTCACTGCAATTTTACTTTCATTATCAACCAATCCTGGCCAGCCAAACCCATATATAGTCTATTTTATCTTCACCCATTTCTTGACTGGTTCCCATTCTTCCCTATAATTAGTACCGTGAGTCCTATTTCCACCCTTGATTTAATTGACAGGAAATGATGTATGATAGTAAAATGTGTAAGTAAGGAGTGAGCATAGCACTGCTTGTCAAAGATTATATTAGTGTATATTAAATCATATTCCAAGTTCATGCATACCAACAATAGCAATGGTGTATTTCAGGGAACATTGAAATATCTGAGCTTCATTTCAGAAAGTCAGAAAAAATATTAAAACAAATCTGTCGAATTAAGAGTTACATTGTTTGCTATTACCATTTATCTCTCTTCAATTTAAGGTTGAAATATATTATCAACCTTGTCATATTATGCAATAAATGAGTAAAATGTCACCGTGACCATCTATATTTGTATGTATTACTTCAGAAAAGGAGATTTAAATGGCAGAAATTACTTGAAATTCCTCCAGAACACATATAATTTAAAAATAAAGTACGATAGGCATAAACCAATTAAAATACAAAATATGAAGTTCCAAAACTTTCACTGAATGAAACTGGTGGGACACAAAATCATGAGGGATCATCACCATTAAGCATTGTGATAGAGATCTAAGTGATCATATCTGAAGCATAATGTTTCAAAACACAAGTGGGAAATATCAAATTGGTGACCATAATTACTTTATATATAGTAAATTGTCTAAATTTTTATATATTTGATTGAATAAATAAAAATCAATGTGCAAAACATCCCACCTTGCATAGTAAAATCTTCACTTTCTATAGCACTGCACCTCCATCTCCCTTTCATGGCAATAGTTGTCATGTCTGAAAGTGTGTTAAATATTCCACTGAAAATCACTCTGAGGTAGTCAAAAGGTATTCATTTTGCCTGTTATGCACAAATAGAACCATAGTTTTGCATTTATAGTAAAGTTAATTGTACATGCATATGTGGAACCACCGTAGGGCTGTTGTTCTCTATAGGACTCACAGCACTAATTCAGCTTCCATAGTAAACCTATGCAAACACCATGATATTAAATATTCAATAACTTTACATTTCTGAATGCTCATGATCAAACCGATATTTATCAGCATAGACACATTCTTGATGCAAGCTTCTCTGCATGGAAAACAATATGAGCCGCGGCAATTTCTGGATCGACATGTATTTGAAACATGTGCTTTCAATTCCGCATCAAAGAGTCAGGTGCTAATTTCATAAATGGGTTTTCCAAACTCAAGTCTGTAAAAGGACTGAAATCCCATCAGTAAAACATGGTCTCTATTTTTGTCAGTTACAACTAGAATAAACTCTCAAAGATTCTTTTCACTGCAATTTTACTTTCATTATCATCCAATCCTGACCAGCCAACGCGAAAATTTACTCTATTTTATCTTCACCCATTTCTAGACTGGTTTCCATTCTTCGCTATAATTAGTACCTTGAGTCCTTTATCACCCATGGCTGCCTGTCCTGAGATTTACTAGTTTTTAACGAGTACACATAAATTAAAGTACGTCATCAGCAACACAGCGTAACAATCTTCTGGACTCGCGGTACTTATATAGATAAATGGGAACCAGTCTATAAATGGGTGACAATAAAATAGAGTATATATGGGTTTGACTGGTTGATAATGAAAAGTAAAATTTGAGTAAAATGAATCTTTCGAGAGCTTATCCTATTTGTAACTTTAAAAAAAGAAGAAAATGTTCTGTTGATGGAATTTGAGTCCTTTTACAGACTGGACTTTGGGACACTCAATACTGAAAATTAGCACCTGATTCTTTAGGTGCGGAATTGAAAATACATGTTTCGAACACATGTAGATAAACAAAATTGCCGCTGGACATATGGCTTTCTCCACACAGAAGCTTGCATCAACGATGGGTCTGTACTGTTAAATATACGTTCGATCATGAGCATTTAGAATTGTAACGTTATTTTCAATTGTTTATATCATGATGTTTCCATAGGTTTATTATGGAACTTGAATTAGTTATGTGCGTCCTATTCGAAACATCAGTGTAAGTATCCGTTTTATCAATCGATAAGTGACTGTGTTTGAAAGAAAACTTTGATTGGCTCATTCAGACAGCGTGAAAGGTCATGTTGGGTCACAATGGAAGAAAATATTACTTGCGCTAGCAGTGATAGGTTAAACAGGTTGATGCATATTCATGAGAAACGAGCGATAAAGAAGCGTAGCGGATTGTTGCCCGTGGCTTGCGACGATAGGTAAACTGATAATGCGAGATACTTGTTTATACATTTGCTTAAAGGTTTTAAAATTATTATTTAGTCTGGCGGCAGGTTGGGGAGATGGTGCGGGTATAATTGACAAAAGAATGGGGACAAGCAGCTCTGCAGCAGGTTTCCTGTTTTACCACGATATTAGCCTATAGCCTATAGGTGCATATTCTTTCTTCATACCGATACTGAACGAACGATAAACAATTGCCTCTTAAAATGATTTTCTACGCGTATTATGAAAGTAGGAGTATTATAAAAATGTAATGTACAAAATGTAAAGAACGTATCATTCTAAGCAGTCTAAATCAAATGACCTGATAAAACTTTAGCTAAGGTCGGGAAAGTTATTATCCTTTATCAACGTGATCTTGACGCCACTAGGACGATTCGCTTTACAAAGTATAACTTCCTGCAGAGATTTGGAATCAAACATCATCATCCAAAATAATTATCTTCTACTTATACAAAGAGGATGTCGATGTTGTAAAAAGCAGATTGATTTGCGGTTTTTGACAATTACAATTACAAAAGCAATTGGTGAGATGGAAGTTTTCTTGATATGAACAAGAAGCCTCTCGGAGAACTAATGAGTTTTCATATTTTCGTGACGAAATGTCTGAATTTATGTTCAATCACGTATTTATATGGGAGTATGTTTTGTTATGAAATAAGATATGTTGTTTTCATACCAATAAAACACAAAGGATCTGAAAAAAAAAATGTGTGTCTCGCGAGAGAAATCGCTACAGTAACAAGACATGCACAGCGGGAGCGGAAATAGAATGTATTACTTCTCATAATTGTAGTATTATTTCCCTAACTGATCAAACTGTTGCAATCCACAAATCAATATATTTGGCATGTAGCCAAATCTAATCATAACCAGTTAATGTCGAAGTTCGCTTATGACAAAATACTAGTAACTGTCTCAGATGTTATTGTACGAAGGAGTATTAGGGCCAAGTGGATTGATTTATCCTGTCGAATGTAACTCGAAATTTCGAGATATTAAGTAGAAATTTCGAGTTACTATTTTGAAATTTCGAGATAAAAACTCGAAATTTCAAGATATTAACTCAACATTTCGAGATATTAAATCAACATTTCGAGTTACTACGTCGAACTTTCGAGAAACTAACTCGTAATTTCGAGATGCTAAGTCAAAATTTCGAGATAATAACTCGAAAATTCGACTTATTTTCGACAGGATAA
>JAQPZY010001660.1:600000-845000 GCA_029931535.1 Margaritifera margaritifera | reverse complement strand
CTACTCAAAGACAAATCCTTTCTTTCTGAATTCTGTCGACTGTCCCAGTTCTGTCATCATTCATACATCCAACGATAAATGTTAAGGAATGCTTCGCGGTTTGTTATGTGCAAATGTATGAATGTATAATGATTCATGCAGCAAGTTCCATCATTCTCTCATAATTTAAGATACAATAATGTGCAAGTATACTGTGTCAATACTCAAATGCTGGCTGTAACATGTTTCTGCTGGAAATTATCTTCCTGGCGTACTTCTACTACTGCTGAACAATGAAGCAAGGTGAGCTGTCACTGCCTTTATACCGCTAACTTTGGCTGGCGTCAGGAGTAGAATCAATATTGAAGTCCTGTTTTCGTGAAAAGTTTTTGCACTACAAATGTATGCAATATTCGGTTCTTTGACGATGTATCTTAAGATTGAATGTAGGATCGGGCTAGGCAAAACCAAGTAATTAGAAATAGGCTCTTAATATATATATGCTGATTGACAAAATGTATTTCAACAGTGCCAAAGAAAACCATAGTACGTTACCCAAAAGGGAATTATTTAGATCTTAAAAACCTATTTCGAGAGGTAAAAGAAACCAAAAACTTAAGAATTTAATTTTAAAATCATTACACATACGTAGAAAAGCTAACGATGTGTTCAAAATACTTTTCAAGACATGACATTGTTTAAAGACAGCTTGGAACGGCGTGAATTCAACAGAAGCGGACTGCAATTAGACAAACAAACCAAGAAAGAAACAACGAAACTTAAAATACCTAAATCATATACGTGTATCCTTATCTACTAGATAAATCCTTTTCCCTGGATCTCATACTTTAAGTAAGAATATGTTATCGTATAAAAGAAATTGACATAAAATGACACCGTAATAATCAGACTTTTGGGAGATTCATAATTCGTTCCAACCTGGAAAACAACATGAACTGCGAGTAACGGTTCCTGTCGCCTATCTCTCGTGCATCAATGTCCTATACCATTGGTTTGATTTAAACAGTGCTTATTTCAAACATCATCACAGAAAGTACATAAAATATAACATCAAGAAATAGAGATGACGGAGCAAAATTCTAAAGCCTATTGCGAGCTCTGTCTTCATTAACAATAATCCATTAGCTGCACAATACACACGTGTAGTTTTAACAATAATCCATTAGGTGCACAATACACACGTGTAGTTTTAAAAATAATCCATTAGGTGCACACATACACACGTGTACTTTTAACAATAATCCATTAGGTGCAGACATACACAGGTGTACTTTTAACAATAATCCATTAGGTGCACACATACAAACGTGTAGTTTTAACAATAATCCATTAGGTGCACATATACACACGTGTAGTTTTAGCAATAATCCATTAGGTGCACACATACACACGTGTAGTTTTAACAATAATCCATTAGGTGCACACATACACACGTGTGCTTTTAACAATAATCCATTAGGTGCACATATACACACGTGTACTTTTAACAATAATCCATTAGGTGCACACATACACACGTGTAGTTTTAAATAATGCTCCTGCTCATTTGGTTTTCTCAGCATATAAGCATATACCAAAGATGGTTCTACTATGTAAGATATATGATTGGTCCTAAGTATTTAGAAATTTTAAGATACTGAACTTTAAACCTTATGGTGTTTCCATATGTTTATTATAGGAATTAAATTAGTGCCGTCTACCCTATAAGTAACAACAGCCGTACAGTAGTGGTACACATTGACTTTCAATAGTCTTTAACATTGACTAGTTGTAATATTTGACAAGCAGAACTAATCGCACTGTTTACTTACGCACTCAACTGCTACATAAAGGTCTGTAAAGTAAATCAAGGGTTAATATAGGACTCGCAGTACTAATTATATAAAATATTAGAACCTTCCAGAAACGCGTGAACATAGAAGGATATACGGGTTCGGGAGGACATGATTGGTCGATAATAAAGAAAAACAAAATTAAGTAAAATTACCTTTTCAAAGTTAATCCTAGCATTGATTGAAATGAGACAAAGAAAAGGTTCTACTAATGTACTTTAAGTTGCTTACTAGTTTGGTTTAGGAACTCCAATAATAAAAGTAGCGGTTTATTTTTTAGGCACGGAACAAGTGACACATGTTTCAAGCAGGTGAAGTTATTAAAAATGCCGCGGCTTATTGTTTTCACAACAAAGAAACGTACATGAAAGTTGCTTCTACGCTGTTAGATATAGGATTGGACCTTTGTATTTGGAATTTGAGATACTGAATTTTCAATATTGTCGTGTTTCCATAGTTATTATAGAAATTGAATTAGTACTGTGTGTCCTGTAGTGAGAACTCGCCTCCACAAAGCGACCATCATATATCATGCACTGTGCTCTCAGTTTGCTATATTTGTTTGTTTGTTTGTGTGTGTGTATATATATATATATATATATATATATATATATATATATATATATATATATATATATTGTTACGGAATTATATATAATTTTTCTTTTAATAATGGTATAGTTTATTAGTTTATGATCTCTGTTCTTAGTCTAACAGCTGTCGTCTTGCCGTGAGCACACATACGGTAAATTGGATCGATATGTCACTAAAGCCTTAGTCATATCACGTGTTTTAGCGCGTGGGGGAATGAACTTCTGACCTAGATTCTATGAGTAAACACTTTATTCAATGTTAAAAACGTTAGTACACTGGTACTTTAGAGATGTCACGGATAACCTAGTTTCTGATTGGTTTGAAGAAGGTTGTTTCTAGAAGGATTAAATGGGTTTTTATTTCGATTCTGCGTATTAAGAGACTATATAATCGGATTTATAGTGCATTCTAGCATTCCTAGCACAGTTTGACAGCCTGAGAGGTCATAAACGAAATTTGTTCTTTTTTGAGTGTGGATATTCTACTTTTGTGATATATATATATATATATATATATATATATATATATATATATATATATATATATATATATATATATTTGTCATATATATTCATACAGTACATTCTGGATTAGTACTGTTTCTTCAACTTTAGTAATTATACAGTTCCGTGGAATTATCGGAAACATTTCTAGAACTTGTGTTATACCCTATTCACAAGGACTATTTGGAATTTATAAAACTTGGATATAACTGTTTCTTAATAACACATCAGTACAGCAAAGGTTTCATTCGGAACATACTTCATTCGGAACATTTGGATTAACTTCCGGATCAGTGAACTTTAGAACAATGTAGGACTTTTACAGATTTTCTATACTGTAAGTTATTTTTAATTCTTTCACTTTGATTGTTTGTTGAAAACTGTACACATATTTCTTTGTATCTATACACATAGATCGATAGATAGATAGATAGATAGATAGATAGATAGATAGATAGATAGATAGATAGATAGATAGATAGATAGATAGATAGGTATTGTAAGAGTATACCTTTTAAGGGTTTCGGAGTATGTCTCTAAGATGGTTTGCATATTTCAGGCGACAGAAAATCCCTAATATAAAGGAATAACGTGTGCTTTATTATATAAAAAAACTTACTTTAAAACTGATGTCATCAATATACGTCATTCATACTTTGACAATTAGTTCTAAGAACAAATCTTTCGCCATGTGTTACTTAATATTTTCCACTTATTTCTCCTTCGTTAAACGGCAAAGCAAAAATGAAAATGAAAACATTTTTTTAATTATAATTTCTTTATTCTATGACAGGCGACGACTTCTTTTGCAATCTTTCTCCCTCTCTCCCTCCCTCATTATTAACCCCTATTAATATTGTAAAGTAATTTGGTTGATGTTGCAGTCTTTCTCCCTCTCTCCCTCCCTCACCATTAACCCCCCCATTATCATTGTAAAGTAATTTGGTAGATGTTGCAGTCTTTCTCCCTCTCTCTCTGACTCACCATTAACCCCCATTATCATTTTAAAGTAATTTGGTAGATGTTGCAATCTTTCTCCCTATTTCCTTCCCTCACCATTAACCCCCATTATAATTTTAAAGTAATTTGGTAGATGTTGCAATCTTTCTCCCTCTCTCTCTCCCACACCCTTAACCCCTATCATCATTGTAAAGTAATTTGGTAGATGTTGCAGTCTTTCTCCCTATCTCCCTCCCACACCCTTAACCCCTATTATCATTGTAAAGTAATTTGGTAGATGTTGCAGTCTTTCTCTCTCCCTCACCATTAACCCCCCATTATCATTGTAAAGTAATTTGGTAGATGTTGCAATCATTCTCCCTATTTCCCTCCCTCACCATTAACCCCCTTTATAATTTTAAAGTAATTTGGTAGATGTTGCAATCTTTCTCCCTCTCTCCCTCCCACACTCTTAACCCCTATTATCATTGTAAAGTAATTTGGTTGATGTTGCAGTCTTTCTCCCTCTCTCCCTCCCACACCCTTAGCCCCTATTATCATTGTAAAGTAATTTGGTAGATGTTTCAGTCTTTCTCCCTCTCTCCCTCCCTCACCATTAACCTCCCATTATCATTGTAAAGTAATTTGGTAGATGTTGCAATCTTTCTCCCTCTCTCCCTCCCTCACCATTAAGCCCCCATTATCATTGTAAAGTAATTTGGTAGATGTTGCAATCTTTCTCCCTCTTTCCCTCACCAAATAACCCCCATTATCATTGTAAAGTAATTTGGTAGATGTTGCAATCTTTCTCCCTCTTTCCCTCCCTCACCATTAACCCCCATTATCATTGTAAAGTAATTTGGTAGATGTTGCAATCTTTCTCCCTCTTTCCCTCCCTCACCATTAACCCCTATTATAATTGTAAAGTAATTTGACAGATGTTGCAATCTTTATCCTCTTCTCCCTCCCTCACCATTAACCCCCATTATCATTGTAAAGTAATTTGGTTGATGTTGCAATCTTTCTCCCTCTCTCCCTCCCTCACTATTAACCCCCATTATCATTGCAAAGTAATTTGGTAGATGTTGGCTAAATCTGGATCTCAATACTATATCAGCGTTTCGAAGGACTTAATTGCAATATGCTTTAAAGAAAATGTAGAATAACGTTACTCGCAAAGCTCTTAAGGACAACTCCCTGTGGGACACAGTTTAATTGCTCGATCCATCTTCTCTGCGCCTTTCTTCTTCAAGAAAGTGACAGAATATGAAATATTTACTCTTTCTTTTTTTTCGATCGCAAGTTGTGGATGTATGTTGGACGAAATAAAATGTTATTTTTATTCAATGTGATTATTCCGTCTACGGTAATGGATGGTCCACTCTTTCTGGAATGATGTCACACCTAACAGCAAATCAAGCGCATGTAGTGGCGGCGCGAGGGTTCGGGTTCTAGGCGCCCGGGGGTAATGTTCTTTAGTGGTGCCCCTACTTTGCCACAGAAAACAGTTTTTGTCAGTTGCCAATTTCCAAACCCGCCCCCCCCCCCCCCCATCTACGCTCCGGTTACAGTTGCAAAATATAAAAGCTCTCGACGGCGCCCCACCCCTCGCCCGGCGCACAGGGCAATTGACTCCACCCCCACCCCCCTCGCGCCACCACTGAGCCCATGTTACGGGAAGTATTGAAGTCGGTAAATCTGGACATTTTAACTCTTCGTAATTTTGTATTGCTCAATTACGGGAATACAGTGGAAATAAATTGCACCAGAGAATCGTTTTTCTTAATTTTCCCATATTGTTCTGCAAAGAGCATGGACCATTTTCTCCATATCTGACGTTTAAATTATGTATATGTATATATGTATGAATGTATGTATGAATGTACACAAGGACTGATGCATAGATAGATGGATGAATTGATGGATTGCTGGATGAATGGATACATGTAGAAATGCATATATATTTGTATATTTGCATGCAAAAACGACCCTATGTCTCTCTATCGTCATATGTGTAGCTATGCAATCACGTATTTGTGAACAGAAACTAGTCCAGAGATGGATTCCCCTCTATAACTCATAAACAAATCGGACAATGGAAAATCTAAGCAATGGAGACTTAACTGCTTATTTATATGTTGTATCACTGCTTTTCACAAACAATGGAGGGTTGGTTTAAAATGTAGAGAACTGTCTTGTGAAATAGTATCTATCTATCTAAAAAGGATTTAATCTTCAAAGCTTCGATCCAGGAGTAGTATGTGCATATAGTACAAAGGAAATTGTCGTTTGCTGATTTAACGGCACCGAGTATATTTCATTTTGAATTATAGAAAACATATATTGCAACTTGTAGCTTCGCTTAATGCTAAAATAAAAAATATATCCACATTGAACGTAGAAAAGAAATATATTTTCTCTTTATCACCTTTAGCATATATATATATATATATATATATATATATATATATATATATATATATATATATATACATACATACATACATACATACATACATACATACATACATACATACATACATACATAGATGGATCAAGATTGGAAAACGAGGTTGGGAAAATAGCAAAGTTTCCCTACTTTTGTATCTATTCGACCTTAAGCAAGGTCTTTCTAAGTGGACAGTAAATAATATACACAGATACAAACACACACAAAACGTGACACGCATAGAAGAATACATATTTTCATTTTGGCACACATACATAAATTATCCAGAAAAATAAAGATGTCTAAACTAAAGAAAAAGAACAAAATAACAGAAGAAATTTTAAAGGAATATATTATCTATGAATTATGCGAACAAGTTCGGATATAAGCTATAATCATTTAAGTACTATACCGTTCGGATATAAGCTATCATCATTTAAGTACTATACCGTTCGGATATAAGCTATCATCATTTAAGTACTATACCGTTCGGATATAAGCTATCATCATTTAAGTACTATACCGTTCAGATATAAGCTATCATCATTTAAGTACTATACCGTTCGGATATAAGCTATCATCATTTAAGTACTATACCGCTTGGATATAAGCTATCATCATTTAAGTACTATACCGTTCGGATATAAGCTATCATCATTTAAGTACTATACCGCTTGGCGCGGGTAAATATTACAATTATATAGGCCAGTTACACGAAATAAATGTATAAAGAATGACACCGATATAATCAAACAGGCCATATTGTTATAATTCGTACCATGCAGAAATCGATCCCGTTCCTCAGAGTAACGGCACCAATCGATTTATGCACCAGCACCCTGACCCACTCAACCATGCGGTCATCATCAGAAAGGATGTTACAGTGTCAAAGGAAAAGATTCGAGGTGAACGAGAACTCACTCTCTCAGCAAGTGGAATATAACAGATTTAATATGTACAAATCCACTGGATTTCTATTTAGAAATACAAGGTAAATACATGAAATTATAAATGTTTAAACACTCTTTTATATTCTAAAGAGAAAAAGAAAGAGAGAGAGTAATACAGAAGAACATACATTCTGGAACTGCAATTTGGCCACGTTTCAAGTCTATATATGACATAACACATATTTTAGCAAATAACAGAATAGAAGATATACTCATTCATCGATATCATGCATTTTCTTCTTTTTGTTCTTTCTCGTTTAATTCTTAAATTTGTTCAAGCTTTTCATCAATTTCTTCTTTATCTTCCATAATTTCATCATCATCGGCTCGTTTATGTTTCACATCTGTGAAGAAGACAGCAATTTGGAACCTCTGGGATAAAAATTAAAATTAACAGTAAATAGTTCTATAGTGCGCAAGCGCTCTCGTTGTTTATAATATTCAAAATAGAAAGGTTACACAAAGCAATATTCAATTTGAACAAAATTGCAATTATATCAGATGGTATTCTAACAACATCCTACACCACAAAAACTATAAAGGAACTAAATTCTCACATGGTAGAATGTAACATGACTACGCTACATTACAAACGTTTTGTATAAAATGTAAAACGTTGCATAAATGGTGAAAATAAAAGTTACAGAAAGATAAGGCTTTGAAAAGGCTCGATGCCTGATGTATTTTACCTCAGTCACAGTTAGGCTACAATCCGTGCAGTTCTTGGTAAATTGAAAAATTCACGAAGGCAGTAACAGCTTAAACAACTTGGCAATAGAGACCTGAGAAAGTGGCACTATATTTTAGCCTACCAACATACATGACAGTATGCTGTAAGAAACTGCAAAACATTTTCTAATCACAAGTGGTAAATGCAACTTGTATGTTCTTGTCTCTGTCATTTATAATACACAAATGTGCAACATGTCAGGGATGTAATGGGAGCTTTCTTACTGTACGTCAGCTTCGCCTGAGTGCCTTCTTATGAGCAGAATTTCGAGGTTACATTTTGGTTGAAACAGATTTATTACCAAAAGTTGTAATAAATCAAGGCAAAGTTATTGGAAACAAGGTTCACAACTTACAAGTTTTTCTTCATTATAAAGTTACATATCTAGCATGCACGAGTGAGGTATATAAATCAAATTAAACTATTTATGGGAGAGAGAGAGAGAGAGAGAGAGAGAGAGAGAGAGAGAGAGAGAGAGAGAGAGAGAGAGAGAGAGAGAGAGAGAGAGAGAGTTGTGTGTGGTTATATTGGTAAAACTATGATTAGACGTATACAGCGCAATATAGACAGATCCAGTGGCGTACTAAGGGTAAATGGTGCCCGGGGCGACGATGATGGCCTAAAGGGCCAGAAGAAGAGGCCCGAATTTGTATCAGCTGTTTTGGCGCCCCAAGACCTCAGGCGCCCGGAGCAACTGCCCCGTCCGGCTCCCCTCCCTCATTAGTACGCTACAGGATACATTAATATCCCAATTAAAGCACGAGCGACAATATGAGATAATACATGTGTAAATCTGTTCCTTGTTATTAAAAATGTGTTTATTTCCCATTTGTATTTATATATTTTGTGCTGTAGTATATAAGCCATTTTCGACAAGAAAGTATGCATGTCAATATTGATATTTACGAGTACAAATATCCGAAAAAGGTTTATATCGCATGTTATTATACAATCTGCATTCAAAAAGGTGCAGAGCAGAAAGGATCAGCGATAAGGTTTGCTCTAAATAAATCATAATTGAGTATACTATAGTTATGTTCAATTAAAGATTCTCGTTGTTGGATAGTTTCGTGGGCTTAGAGAGATAGCTCATTCGATGTGTTAATCATGGTTAAGAGGAAAGTATTATACTGGTCAAATGATCAAGAGCACAGCAAAAGACATTTAAATTCAATAGACATTTACATAGCTTCTGAGCTATTCTTTCAACTGATCCTATGCGCATAGAAGCAATAAAAAATTATTATCTTTAAGATATTTTCTAGGACACTCATTTCTTAAAGTATTTTCAAATATCAGGTCGAGCAAAAGAGACATTCAAATTTAGTATGCATGTTCTAGATAACCAACATCGCATTTTCCAACATTCAAAATTATTAATGAAACAATTATGTAGAACACACATAACAACACACATAAAACATAATTATAATCATACAGAAGTCTTTCCAAGCTCTGAATTCTACATACCTAATATGAGCTTTATAACGCGATCACAATATTTAGCGGAAAAGAATTAAAGTGTAACAATTTGTGACAATTAAATAATAGCCTTCGGATTTAAAGGACTAAGAAGTACAGTAACTCATCCTTGGGCTATAACCCAGTTTAACGCTCCAGTAAATAAAGACATTAGTAAGAACTAGGTAAATGATAACGACAAAGATGGTGAAAGAGGTTTTGAATTTCTAACCTTTCTTGTTGCTTTGTCTAGAACAAGTGAAATGACATGACCAGCTAAGAAAGAAACATTCTGTCCCGCTGTTTTCAAAATTCAGCTTAAGGAATGTTGTTGCTGCTTTTTTTGAAAACTAAAACCAACAGGAAGAAATATTTTTATGCCTTGTTTTGACGTTATCTACGAAATAATTTTATGCTACCTATTTCAGCAAAACTTATTCTCCTACCAGCACTTGTTCCTTATCCAGCAATTGCTTTACTTCTACCACTTGCAGCTAAACCTTTATCCAAATTTGCCACAAACACAGGAACATCTTATATTGTCAGACCTATAGCTGTAATAATAGTTGCAATGCCTACTGATTTTTCTTTGAATAATTGTAATAGTCTTTCTCCAAGTGGAAATTTACTTCTTATCGCCAATTTTATTTTGCTATGTTTAACTTGCAAATATTTTGCAACTATAAAATATGTTCAAAATATGTCTATCGTTATATTTGTTAATGTGTCTTGTTCATTGTGATATATACTAATCGGTTTCTTCTTTAATTTTGTCTTAAACTTTTGTATCTCTTTTGTCATTATGTTCGGGATCTTATTTATTTTAAAGGTTCTATTTTGCAGTATCAACTTTAAGAGATTTTTTATAACCTCTCATCTTTCTTTCATGCTGCTGTGAAAATAACATTAGATCAATTCCTTCTCAGTCTGTATCTTTATTAGGGGAAGACACATGCAAGCAGTTTTGTTTTCATCTGCAGGCATATTACAGGAATACACCTTACTCAAAGTTTAGATCACATTAAGCAATGATTCACTCAAATCAGCATTTCCATCATGCAGTAACCTACTTATTTCGTTTACATCAGTCAACATTTCTTCCATTATTTTGATATTTGTTTCCTCACGAAGTAGAAACCTGACTGACTGAAGTGTTTGGATACAGAACAGAATCAGCTGTTTCCATTAAAATCAGTTTTTAAGACCAAATAACTTTTAATTATAAAGTGAAAATATTTTATATCGTTCAACTATAAAAAGAAAGATTCCGATGAAGCGGTTAAGACGTAAAAATAAAAATGTCTATTGTTATGAATAGACACACTAGACCACGTATCTATGAAAAATAAACAATAGTTTTGCGTAAGCTTCTTCCTCGATGATATCCTATCATTCCTCCATGCAATCTATGTTTTCCGTGCAGTTCATTGTAAAAGAAAGGTCTTTTGTAAAAAAAAATAATTGTATCAGAAATAGGAACAGTTTCAAAAACAGGCTACTGGTGACGGTGCTTCATATACATGTCATTCATACAGAGTATCATCGGCAATGTACCGATTAGTTCTTAATAGTTAAAAACATGTACATAACAGAAGGTAATAACATATTGTCGCAAAAAATCACACAAAATATGAATGGTAAGTTAATCAGTTTCCATGTGTGATAATCCATCCTAAACATAGGGGAAGTTTAGTTCTAATAATCTAAATTTTACATTTCCTGTTGATTATTATTGCTCAATTGTTTTATGAAAGATTTAACTGTTAATTTGTTGCCGCTTGTCATAATTAGTATGTCAGCTCTCCCCGTGTTTTTATTGACTCTTAAGTCGACTTTTGGATTTAATATACAATTAATTTAAAATAATGGATGACAGGAAACACTAGATCGACTAATTATCATTTAGATTTAAACTGAAGCAAACTGATTTTCAGCATGGATGTATCTGCGCATTTACATTATAGTTTTGAACCGTTTGAAGAACAAACATATTCTCTACTTTATGTATGTGTGGTAATGTGGCATCATTCATGAAATAAACTTTCCATGATTATAGTACATGCGATTCCTCTCACCTCAATGGCCTTTTTTAAATTCTTTAAACCGTCCCAGTTCCGTCAATATTCAATTCATACATCCAACTGAAAAATTTAAATGAATGCTTCGTATTTTATAATGTACAAATGTGTGAATGTATAGTTGTTCACGCAGTAAGATCCACCATTCTCTAATAATTTAATATACAACAATGTCCAAATAAGTGTGTCATTACTTGAAAACGTGTCCTCCGCATATGCTCGGGAAATGATGTGTTTGGCATACCATCAACTGCTGCTGAACAATCAAGCAAGGTCATTGCTACTATACCGTTAATTTTGTCGAGGGACAGAATTTGATAAAATATGGACGTCTTGTTTTCGTTAAAGGTTTTAACACTACAAATTTCTACAATGCTAGATACTTTGACGATCTATCGTAAGTTTGAATATATGATAGGGCTAGGCCAAAGCTCTTAATATATGCTGATTGACAAAATTGTTTGAATAGTCCCAAAAAAGGAGTGTGTTACGCAAAGGGAATTATTTAGATCTTATAAACCTATTTCTCGGGTTGAAAGAAACAAGCAAACCAAGAAAGAAACAAAGAAACTTAAGAGGCCTAAGCATATCCACGCACCGTTATCTGTTGGAGAAATCCCTTGCCCGGGATCCCATACTTTTATATTTAAGAAATTTGCATAAAATGACACCGCTGTTATCAAATATATTTAAAGATTCATGAGTCGTTACAATCTGGAATTGAATCTGAACCGACAGTAACGAATCCTGTAACCATCTTCTATGCAACAGCGCCTTTACCACTCGACGATAAGCTCACCCCACCCCCAAATAAAAAACAAAACAAAAAAAAAAAAGAGAAACAAAATAGGAACAAAGTGAAAGGCTTGCAATTATCGGGGTTTAATCATGACGTGACCGATGTTTGCTAGCGTGTTCGTTTTTGAGCATTTCAAGACCTTTCTTTCGTTCCTGTTGATATCTGTCATGGGATGAGTATATGCGATGCATGGATAAACGCTTTCCTTTCTGTTTAGTATACTACTGACAATTCCTGATTATATCTTGCATTTTTAAATATAAATCCAGGGGCTTTGTTCATATAGCTAAAGTGTTAATTTTCGTTGCCTAGCGAAATGGATCTCGTGTACCTTGTGCCCTTGTCGTAGACCCTGTTCCATACTTTTTCAATGATGGGAGTTTGTTCGAATGCTAAAGGGCGCTGGTACATAAGAGCTAGATGATAGATCATGTTAATCGTTTCACGGGTTTCATTCCTGGTTGGAACCAATTATAACTCTCTTGCATGATTTGGTATGTTTGGATCGTGCTACTATATGAATCTCCTGCATGTAATCATGAATCTATGGGGTTGGCATTTTTACGTTCGGTCTGTTACACACACACACACACACACACACACACACACACACACACACACACACACACACACATATATATATATATATATATATATATATATATATATATATATATATATATATATATAATACTTCAGTGAATTGAACAAAAAATATTCAGAGTTATTACACAAAGAATTTCGTTCTCTCATCAAAAATTGCAATTTATTTATGTCTCAAATTCAAGAACCAAGTAGTATCATGTAGTCCTCTGATAAAAATAAAGTATTTCTGTAGGACTTCTTCTGTGCTTCCCCCTCCCAATTTTCATTCAGGAAATGTTTTGGAACTTCATTTACACTGGCTTATGCCTATCTTACTTTAATTTTAAATTATACGTGTTTTGCAGGAATTTTAAATAATCTCTGACATATAAATCTTGTTTTTGAGTAATGCATATGCATATAGATGGTCACATTGACCTATTACTCAATTTGAGTATTGCATATGCATATAGATGGCCACGTTGACCTATTACTCATTTTGAGTAATTTTCATATGCATATAGATGGTCACGTTGACCTATTACTCATTTTGAGTAATTCATATGCATATAGATGGTCACGTTGACCTATTACTAATTTTGAGTAATTCATACGCATATAGATGGTCACAGTGATCTATTCCTCATTTTTGAGTAATTCATACGCATATAGATGGTCATGTTGATCTATTACTCATCTATTGCAAAACATTACATGGGTGTTAATATATTGGAATGTTAAGGTGACGAAAGACAAATGATGATCTCAAAAAGTGACTCTTCATTGGAAAGGTTTAATTTAATGCTTGTTTCTGATTTTCTAAATTGAAGCTCAAATACTTTAATGTTTCCTGAAATGTACCATTGCATAATGTTGGTAGACATGACTTCGAATATACTTTAACATTCACTAGTGCAATCTTTGACAAACAAAATTATGCGCAGTGTTTACTTGTGCACTCAGCTATCACATAAAGGTATGTCAAGTAAATCAAGGGTGTACATAGAACTGGCGGTACAATCATACAAAAAATATTAGAACCTTTTAGTAATGGGTGAAGATAAAGGAATATACGACTTTGGGAGGCCATGACTTGTTGATAAGGAGAAGTAAAAATTGGGTAAAACATTTCTTTTCAAAGGAGATCCTATCAATAATTGCAATGAGATGAAAAGGTTCAACACATATACTGTCATTGTTTTTACTTAGGAACTCCAATAATGCAAGCAGCAGTTTATTACTTAGGTGCGGTATAAGTGACACAAGTTCTAAGCACGTGTGTGTTTCTTGCATGAATGTTTGCTTCTACGTTGTTAGATATAGGATGCGGTAATATATGGTACTAACATTCTGCTGTTGTAGATGTTCAGACAATTACAGGTCACATAAGGTCAGCTCCATGCTTCACACTCAGTTGTATTTCCTATACATGTCTTATGATAACATTAGCGTGAGAAACTGGAGTGAGTGTGTGTTCTCTGTTTTTATCCTGTTGTAATCTAGCCTTTACATTAGTAAGATCGATTCTCTGTGTTGTGTTATCATGGAAAGCATAACATGGTGTATGAAGTGAAAAATTTGGAATAACTTTGGTTTATACCATTAAGAAGTGAATCTCAATGCTGAAATTTTTGGATACACAAGTTAATGTGTTGTGACATCATAGATAGGCTCGATCAGTCACATGATATGGACTTGTCTTCACACCACCTAGCTGAGAAATGGAGGAGGTGGAAGCAGACTATGCAGCTTTACAAAGATGCTGCACTCGCAGATAAAGAAGACAAAGCAAATTACAGGGCTTTTGTATAGAAACATTTACAAAACTGGTTTTAGATTTGAGGAATTTATTAACTTATCAAGAAGTCTGAGGAATATTGGAATCCTATTTAGAACATTACGGTATAAAGACACAAATTTAATACAAGAATCCAACAAAAGAATGAAACCATTGACTAATATATAATTGAACTTAAATTTTGTTTTTGATTGCCAAGGACTACATGTTTGAAAATCTACAGGATGAAATATTTCGAGATAGAATTGTTTGTGGGACTAATTCCTAAAAAGTAAAAGAAAGGCTTTTACAAGAAGATCAGCTGACAATAAAAAAGTACTGGCTATCAGCAGAGCAGACGAAGAATCCAAAAAAGCATATTCAATATATGCAAACTAAAGCAACTGCATCTGAAGTTCATGGTGTGAAAAAGAAGAAAAAGAACAAGAAATGGCACAACCAAAGCAAGAAGCAGAAATGACAAACATGAAATCAGGCTCAATATCATTCAGCGGTGGTAAATGTGGCTAGCAACATGCAAAGTTAGATGTGCAGCCTTTGCAAAAACTTGCTACAGGTGTTGCAATATTTTATAAAATGCTGCAAGACGAAACAAGTGAAGAGGAACACACATCTTTTGTTGGAACAGTGACAAAGGCAAACACTGAAATCAGTGATGAGGAATGCTACGTCCCTCTGACGACGGATTTGACCTTCTAAGCTTCGATTCAGTAGCAATACTGGCATATAGTACGAAGTGCATTTTAGTTTGCCGATTAACCCTATCGAATATATTTCATCTTGTGGCACAGAAAGGATATATTTGAAATCGTAAATGTTAAAATAATACTTTTCTTTAAAACACAATAAAATACCTGGCATTAAGGCAGAAAAAAATATATTTTTTCTTTATCTCCTTTACACACACACACACACACACACACACACACACATATATATATATATATATATATATATATATATATATATATATATATATATATGTATATATATATTAACAGGAAAGGCATGGCAAGGAAAATAACAAAGTTTCCCTGCAATTCTACCAAAAGCAATGTATTCCTCATGAGACAATAAAAGACATATACACAGACACACATGCGCAGTTTGCTATTCTTGTGAACCATCTGAACGGGAACCGTGTTATGGACACCAACTTACTGTCATAGCAAATAAACGCTTTATAGGATAAAAATGCACCGTATTACTGCTTTTTATGACAATCTGTGATACACTCTACACGAAAAGAGCTATGAAGCTTCAAAATTATGTAATTGTGGACACTAAATTGTATGTTTGGACATCGTGTCCTTAATGCGTGTTTGTATTATCGTGCAACCAGTTGTAAACCGTGTGTCCAGAAATGGAATGAAAAATCAGTGTATTATAATAAATGATCATTAATGTCATTGACGTAGTGTGATCTTTTGCTGAGAAAAATCTTCATAAAAACGTTCAGTTTCGTTACGAAAACGTGCTTCTGTCATGAAAAGTTATTTTCATTACGGAGATAGGCAACTTCTTTGCTAAGAATAATCACCATACCATTTATTTTTTAAAAAAATGATCGATTCAATTGCGTTTTTCCTTGGCCAAACATAAAAAGCGAAGTGGTTCTTCGTGAAAATCCTTACTTTATTTTTTTCACGCTATAAGTAAAAATATACCGTGTAGCAGGTAATTTGTAATGTGAAGAAATTGTAGCAATGTAATGGTCTCGGAGTGAGATCGCGAAAAATATCCCATCAAAATCTATTACATTATAACCTTATATATGTAATCTCTAAACTTTTACTAGTAAAAATAATTGATAACCCGTATTTTTTCTTCACAAAATCTGGAAAATTTCATGACCGCGAAAACTCCCGCTGTACTGTATATCGATATTTTATTATAATCATAAATATTAGTTTAATACATGCTGGAAAATACTAGTGGTGGAAAACTGGTTACCATGAATTTCGTCATTGCTAGCCATTGACCAAGTAGAATAAAGTGGATCTACAACATGGACTAGCGAAGATGCACAATGTAAAAAATGACCTACATCTTCGCTTAAATAAAAAATGACAGTTTAAATACTAACATGAAAAAGGAAATAACTGCATCTTGATAATTAAACTGTTAATTTTTCCTATTCATTTTTATTATATTAATATGAACCATTGAAACGTGACCTTGGTAAAATGACTCAGAATAATTTTCTTAGTATTTGAACATCATGGACCACCATATACATGTTGATAGAGATAGATAGATAGATAGATAGATAGATAGATAGATAGATAGATAGATAGATAGATAGATACTTACTTTCTTTTATGAAATTTTGCACATGTAGTCGCCTGTAAGGATAGATAAAATCGCATGATTAAATATAGAGTTTCCTTTTGTTAGAATATCATCTGCATGAACTATTTCATGAGCGAATGCATTTTCCCCATGCCGATCAAGGGTAAAACTTTTGAAAACAAAAAATTACTATCTGAGCTTCTTGCCGTTAGTTTTATGAGCCAGTATACAGTTTTGTTACAGTACTGCTTTCACTGTTGGAAATATTCCTTTGTTCATCTGTATGCATCGACACATACTATCAATACATAACCTCAACATAATATTTTCTTCCATAAAAGACATCGAATATTCGCAAGCTGTTTTATTTAGCTTGTAAAAATAGAGAAAATATCCCATAAGGTCTATTAAGATATACATAACCCTTAACTTAAATGAATTATATAATAATAACGGACTACAGAGATGTGTCAACCTTCTAAAGTTCATTTTGAAAATGTTAAAAAGTTTCTGAACTTATTACTGTGGATATTTGTAGACATAGTCGCCTATGTATGACAGATTTTTCAATATTTAGATCTAGAAATACATTCTGAAAACCTGTAACTGATGTTTTAATAAACTTAGGTGAAATCCATAACGGTTCGGCAGTTTCAGCACGTGGTTTCTTAAACCTGAGTTTTCTGTCCATTAGTCAGCTGCCCTCTCATCATTTTCTTCCCACACCAAATGCCTACTGAATATGGTTTTGTTGTAACGTTTATATAGTTGTACGATTCTTCCGCTCTTTCTCTTTGTAATAGCAACACATAACACCAATACATGCATTATCTGTTACTAAATGATTCTTCTTTTATGAAATAGCCAAGTCATACCGTATTGCACTTCACAAGCGATTCAAATAAACTTAAGCATGTCTATTTGGAAACAATATGTTCAGGAGAAACACTAAGAAATACTGCAATGTTCCTGTTTCACAGTTATTGAATAAATGTATGAAAATGAAAAAAGGTCAAGTGTACGTACAATATGCTATATAATAAATTCCATTCAGTAACGGAATAGCATCTGCACATAATAATAAAAAGGAATTTTTTTTTTCTTTTTTTACCGGAATAGGTAATGACAATTGTAATTTTGTCAATTATGACACATAACGCATAAAGATAATTGCAAAATGAAACTTTTATCTTTTGAAGTCGATATTCCTACATTTTCTGTGTCAACACCCGTATTGGCAATTCCTAGTATCATATGAAAAGAATCGCTTTGGACCCCTTGTCTACAATGTTTGCACAGGGTTATATCAAACGAACTGTCATTGTATCATACTAAGAATTCCTGGATATTCATGTCATGTAAATAATTAGGCAAAGGAAAATAAACATGGATGGACACACATTTTTGTTCAATGGACCTTTGTGCATTTTGAAAAAGCATTAATGGTATTTAAATTGAACCCATATTATACAACTGAACAACTGGCATAAGTTAACTTACAGAAAACATTTCCTTGCTTGAAAATTCATAGCAAAACTAACCTTACTTAAGGTGAGTTGTATTATAAACAATGTTGTGAGAAAATATTGGTCTAATTAAAAAATATAGGAAGAGAAGAGTTCAAATGTGTCAAATCAAGTGTCTTTTAAAATCACTCCTCTTTATCATTACAAAATCACCTAAATTGTTAATTCCCGAAGTATTATTTGTGGGCATGGTGTCCACAGTGTTTAAACATGCATAATTGTCAAGCAACAATTTAAATACTACATAAATAACGTTATTTATATGACTAATTTTTCAAGTGTCTCCACCAGATAGTTCTCTTTGTTGATATTTCTACATATTTCTTTCATTTAATTTCTCGTAATAGTAATGTTCAGCATCACCTAGAAATAACCGCTTTGGACATGTTGTCCACAATATTTACTCAGGTGAAATCAAAACAGCTATCCGCATTTCACATATTATATCCTGGATCTTCCATTATATATAAATTATAGATTAAAAGAACACAAATTTTAATCAACCTTAACTGCCACAAAATGAATTAAATTCAAATAACTATCTTCTTATATCCAGACATTTTAATGATTGTGCTCTTGAAGAATGGTAATCTTGTATGGACCTAAACAACAATTCATATCAAGTGACATTTTTATAAATACGTTTGTTAAGAGTATTATATATTTTGCTCATAAAAATATAATCAAAGGCTATAAAACTCATACGCAGTTGTGCAATTCACGGATCAGAAACTAGAAATTAAATAGAACTCGTAATTCTTCAAATAACCAAACAAACGGCATATAGTTATGTCGCATGAATTATTTCCTTTTTGAAATTAAATGACAAATCTGGATGTAAGTAAGCTGCACAAAATATTGATCTCGTTTAAAGTATATTACAAAATACATGTAGTGCAAGCAATTCGAAAATATTATTTTTTTAAAAAAGCTTTCATTTGTCTTACTCATCTGTCTGTGTGAATTCTCAAATAATTTTTTGCCGACATTTTGTCCACAGTGTTTATACACCCGTAACTCAAGCAGGACATCTTAAAGAAAACACTGTAAATACTAAATGACGTTCTTTCTATGCACAGTTTTAAACTCTATCCACTTGCTGTCTTTCTCAGATAGTATTTGCATATTACTTGCATCTTAGGATGAAATATATTAGTGTAAATGTTTGCTAAAAAGTAAGTTATTTTTTCAACTGACTCAGCTTTACCTTCGTACAATATTGTTTGTTTGTGTAAAGTGCTGATAGATGCATACGTGAAACATGCTGTATTGAAAAAACTTTATATATTCTACATAAATAACGTTATGTCTATACATTATTTTATACTTTCTCTACTGTATATACCTCAAAGTCAATTTCTCAATGTTTCTTTCATCTCAGCTCCCGCATTGGCAATGAGTATCATCATGTAACGAGAATTGCTTTTGACTCTTTGTTCAGAACGTTAAAAGGGATTGAAATGAAACGTGTTTTACTTATTTCATATTAGTATTTCCTGGATGTTCCAGATTTTTAAATTATAGGCCTGATGAAAATAATCATTAATTGACCCTAACTGCTCTAATCAGCATTAAATTTCCAGGAGCATGTCCTTATATTCAAACAACATTTTAATTATTTTCTATTTGAAATGAACACTGTTACGTCAGCTGTATCAATTTTACACACAATTAAGTTTACAGTTCTTATCAACACAATTGCTGGGTATATAAGGCATGCTTGTCTACATATATTTTCAAAAGCTCTAAAATTCACATTTTCAGTTGCGATTCTGAAAAGACCACAAAGCAGCATTTGAATGCTGCTCATTCAAGCACCCGAAGAACAGGAAAATAAAATGTAGAACAATCAACTGAGACAATGTTAAGTTCATTCAAAATATCCTACCGAAAAGGTGTAAATGCTGTATCAAATCAAACCTTTTAGCCCTCTTTCCGACTTGGATTTGTCCCTGTGTTTTATTCACAGAGTATTCTTTGTGGACATGGTGTCCACAGTGTTTCAATGTGGAATCGGCACACAATGTATTTAGACATCATTAGAAACAATACTAAAATAACGTTCTTTCTCTAAATCATTTTAGAATTTATCTACTAGAGATATGTTTAGACATATTTCTCTATTTCGGACATTATATTTTGACATTTTTCTTTCATCTCTTTTTCTGAATTGGCAATCCCAAGCATCACATCAAAAGGAATCGCTTTGGACAGGTCCACAATCTTTGCGCATTGTTGAAGTCAAACGATCTCTCCTTGTTTCAGCTTGTTATTTTCTGGGTTGTTCTTTAAATAACACGTATATGCAACGAGGATACCAATTGACACAGCAAATGGTGTCATTTATTCGTGGACTATATGTTGCGTCTTTACAACGTTGTATCTATGTTGTGTTAAACATACAAATCTGAAGAGGAACCATCAGCGTTTCGTACTTTTATCAGTGTCATTTCCAAAAGAAATAATTGATTGAAATTTGCAACTTGTGTCGGAAAATATTTTGTTTGTCAACTTACATGTTTACAAACATGAAGTATGATCTCTGCCTTATAAAATTGTATGAAACTATCAATCTAAGTTTGTAGTTCTCCTGGAACCGGCAGGACCACACTGTGGTTGTAATATGTGCTGTTTTCAACTGTTTTGAACCGTCGAGGTATGTACATTGATCAACTGATTTATAATTCGTATCTAGACCTCTAGAAAATAACGTTTCCATTGTGATTGAGAGGTTATTTTTTACATTGATTGCGCTACAGAAGCTATCGTGCACATGTGAACACCTTGCTAGGCGGCGTAATTTTCAAACAAAGAAAGGTATTTGCCAAACTGCTCTGCACAAAAAATGATATACGTTCTTGGTGTATTTATGTGACCTTTATCCGACTCGCATAGACATGTGTGTACATATAAAGTGTATGGGTAAGATGAAAATGTGAATTTTTGCAAATAAAATCGCCGAAGGGCTGTATTGGGAAAATGCCAAGATTGAAAGAGCTTTGAAATGCGCATGCTTTTAGAGTACGGATCTAAGATGTATTGTTCTTGACCAGAATAAAAAAAATCAAGTATAATGAAATACAACGAAATAAAATAAAAGAGAAATAGAAAGGAAAATAGAATCATTTATGGTTTAGACACATGTATACATGATGATATCTACAAACCAAAAGATAATTCATATTTGTTGATTACGAATATTAACGAGACCAAATAATATAAAAGTGATCAAATGGGATTAAACAATATTTATGATATTATAAATCAATTATATTGGGTTTATATGATCAGAACTGAAAGAAAGTAAATTATAAGTCCATATTCAGTCAATATGCATCGAATATAAGTAATATATTAATTTATGCGTGGTCCAGTTAAAAAAACGAAAAAAAAAATTTAAATAAAATAAACTGAGACAGCCAAGTGATAACAGTGGGAGCGATAACTTTAAGATAAGACCATTTTTTTCATTTTAACTGTTGAATATTCAAACCATCTCAGACATTCTTGAGCGATAAGATTTTCAAAGTAACCGCTGTGGCGGCTATATTGGATATAAGGTAGTACCATTTTCATTTAGGAGTAGCAATAACAAGAGTTTCAAGATGGCCGCCGTGGCAGCCCTATTTGATATAAGATTGGCTCCGTTTGCATTTAGGACCAACTGGATATCATAAGAAGTCTCTTGGTGAAAGCCTTCTGTCGGTATGATCATCAATTCTGGAGTAGTAGCGATAGTAATATTTTTAAAATGGCCTCCATGTTTGCCATATTGGAATTCAGATCGACATAATTTTCATTCAGGACTTCTGTTGAAAGCCCGATGTCGATCTGACTTTCCATTTAGAAGGAGTAGCAATAACAAGATTTTCAAGACGGCTGCCACATTGAAAGTCCGAGCGGCACCATTTTATTTTAGGACCAACTAGTCACCAAAAGACATCTTCAGGTGAAAATTCCATATCAACATGACTTTTCGGTCAGGAGGAATGGCTATAATTCGATTTGTAGGCATATTGGAGATCAGATACACGCCATTTTAACTCAGACCTAACTAAACAGAAGTCTTTTAATGTAAATACATAGTAGTAAACTAGAAATATATATATACACGTATACACCTGACAGAGCGGATAGTGCTATCCCTGGATACTACAGGATGATGAGTAACAATATGAAGCGAAATTATATATGAAGAAAGAGCATTATCATACAGGTTACATTCTTTTTAATCCGCTACTGAGGTTCGAACCCCCGTCCGCATATATCGGCACCAGTGCGTGACAATAAGTGAAATTATATATGGAGAAAGAGCATAATCATACAAGTTAGACAATTTTTAATTCGTCCCCTGCTGAGATTCGAATCTGGGTCCGCGGGTTACGGCACCAATAGCCTTGCCTGTACGCATCAACTCCCAAACCCTCAGTCGTGGATATAGGCATTCTTGCGTAGCAGACACACTCGCATGGCGACCCAATAATAATGTACAAAAAGTAAAAATAAATGTTGCTGCTCATTTGCCATTAAAAATCACTGACACATTCATAAAATGCAAAAATTAGCTACATTTTGCATGAGTCAAAGTGCACATGTGACTAAAACTGTAATAAGGTCAATAAGTTTGGAAAAAAGGAGACATTTTGTGTAATATCTTTGGTACCGACTGGCAAGTAGAAATGGTTCACATCTCTGGTTTGGGTGCATGCAGTAAACTAGATTTTCTTTTGATTTCTTTCCTTTTTGATAAAACGAAGTTATATGGAAGGATATGAAAACATTGCATACATTGTATAGATAAATAGACAGAAATACTTGGCCAGTTCAGGGGGACAGCCAATCGCCTTAACTAATATCATAGATGATTAATATTTAATTAGTCTCTATTAATATTAATTAGTCATGTGATCATAATTGACCAGTGATTAATTGTTTGTGATTAGAAGCGCTTCTCGTTGTGTGCAAGCACTTATTGTTCTTTACGTTGATTGTGCAAATTAATGCACTCTTTTCTAATCCTAACTTTTGCTTTTCATATCAAGACTGACATTTTTTTCTTGCTGTATATGGTGGATAATTTTCTATGATGATAGTGTGTGTTATTCTGTTGAATTCGTCGTAGTATACATATTATATGTCATATACATTTTATATCATCGAGTACAAAAAAATAATGTACAAATTTAACTTGAACATGCAGTCTTCTTTGAATCAAGTCATGAATGTTTAGATCTCTTTAATTAATAATTTGTATGAGAACAAAAATGTGCTCGATGTCTTGATGATTACTAATTCCCTTACCCACATATATTTGATATATATGCTGTCAGGTAATAACATGTATAATCAACACAAATTTATTTTATTTCCCTTTGTTTGCAAAGGTTTATTTGGTTTACTATTAAATTTATTTGCTAAAAATAGTCGAAACACAACAATCCTACGTATTCCGTGGTTCAGTTAAAGGTGCAACTGTATACATAACTGCTCGCAGCATAAAGGCCCTAAATATAATAGTCTGTATACAGGTAAACAAAGCCAGTCTCCAAAATACATTACTAAGATTCATTTAACTTACTTTGGCATAATATTAGCTCAAGTCAAACTTGTGTAATCATCTCCACACACACACTTCCCGCCCGAAACAAAACGTTAAGTTGCATAATTTAATGTTTCATATATTTGCAACTTGTTTGATTTAGATTTTAAAGAGGAAGAACATTGTAAATTGATCTATTTTTACATAGTTGCATTGGCTCTAATTGTACCATTGATTTGCTCATACAAATCAAATTAAAATATATGTAATCTGTAAAGGTAAATGAATTTAATTCATCTTTGAGAAAATTATGGGGAATAATACGGTAACAGTGATATACTAGATAAAGGACATGTACATTATATTATAGCATGCTTCCAAGGAGACTATAATACTTACTGGAATGGCAACCCGATACCACAGTCTTTGTTGAAAAATGCTAAATCACTGTTACATAATATGCAGAGACGCAATAAATATTTAACAAATGATAGGAACTTAATTTAAATAACCGTCTTTTCATAAATATATTATAACAAATATTAGGGTAAAGTTTCGTCATTAAGTCGTTTTCCTTCATCAGTTTTTTTTAAGCACATAACATTTCAATGTTGGATACAAAACCTAATCCCAGACCTGGATTAAAAAAATGTATCCGTGAAAAAGAAGTCAAATGGATCTGATAAGTCAAAACTGTTCGACTCGACTGTCATTACTGGAATGACAACCCGATACTGCAGTCTTTGTTGCAAAATGCTAAATCAGTGTTACATAATATACAGAGACGCAATAAATATTTAACAAATGATATAAACTTGATTTGAATAACCGTCTTCCCATATATATATATATATATATATATATATATATATATATATATATATATATATATATATATATATATATATACATATAACAAATATTAGCGTAAACCTTTGTCATTAAGTCGTTTTCCTTTATTAGTTTTTGTTGTGTTTTTTTTATAGAATCACATAACATTTTAATGTTGGATACAAAACCTGATACCAGGATCTGGATTAAAAAAATGTATCCGTGAAAAAGAAGTCAAATGTCTCTGATAACTCAAAACTGCTCGATTCAACTGTCATTACTGGAATGACAACCCGATAATGCAGTCTTTGCTGAAAATGTTAAATCATTGTTACGTGGTATGCAGAGACGAAATAACTATCTAACACATCATAGAAACTTGATTTAAATACCCGTGTTCCCTTAAAAATAGTATGGTAAATATTAGGGTCAAGTTTCGTCATTATGTCTTTCTTTTGTAAATGTTCTTTTTCTTAGCTCTAATGGTCATAGACCAGAAGAGCTTATGCGATAGTCTGTTGTCCGTCGTCCGTCCCTCGTCTGTGAACCATCCGTCCGTTAGCACAAGATTGTTATCGTTACGCCTCCTAGACTACTTAGAGGATTGCCTTGAAACTTTACACACACATTCATCCCATCGAGATGAAAATAATGCTGCTCGGAGATCCAAATTGCCGCTATAGAGGCCATCTTGAAAATATTGTTATCGCTACTCCTCCTGAATGAATGAACATATCAACATGGGGTTTTCACTGAAAGACTTCTTATGATGTCTAGTTAGTCCTAAATGAAAATGATGCTGATTTGGTGTCCAATATGGCCGCCCAGGAAGCCATCTTGAAAGTTTTTTTTCAGGGCTACTCTTCCTGAATGGATGATCATATCAAAATGGTGCTTTCACTAAAACACTTCTTAAGACGTTTATTTAATCCTAAATGAACATGGTGCCGATCTGACACCTAATATGCCCTCCATGGCAGCCATCTTGAAAAGCTTTTTATCGCTAAAACTCCTGAATGAATGGTCATATCAACATGGAGTTTTCACTAAAAGACTTCTTATCATGTCTACTTGGTCCTAAATGAAAATGGTGCTAATCTAACATCCAATATGGCCGCCACGGTAGCCATCTTGAAAATATTTTTATTGCAACCCCTCCTGAACAAAAAGTTATATTGACGCGGGGTTTTTAATAAAAGACTTCTTATGACGTCCAGTTGGTTTGAAATGAACATGGTTCCTATCTGACCTCCAATATGGCCGCCACACAGTGGCCATCTTGAACATTGTGTTATTGCTACTTCTCCTGCACGGAAAGTCATATTGGCATGAGATTTTCACCAAAAGACTTCTTATGAGGTATAGTTGGTCCTAAATGAAAATAGTGCTGATCTGGGGTCTAATATGGCTGCCACAGTGTCCAGCTTGAAAATCTTGTTTTCAATACTTCTCGTGAATGAATGGTAATATCATCATGGGGTTTTCACTAAAAGATTTATAATATGTTGTTGATCTTAAATTAAAATGCTGCTGATGTGACATGCAGTATGTGGCCATCCTGAAAATCTTGTTTTAGCTACTCCTCTTAAAGAGAAAGTCATTTTGACATGTTTTTTTTTCCCTAAATGAAAATGACTAGCCCTCAATATGGCCACCGTGACTGAAATACAAGCCGTAGATCCACTGGTTCTGGCATATAAGACGTGAAATAAAAGCCTTCAGACACTTGTGATAGTGACAGTTCTTCACCTGATAGCAGTCTATTACAATAGTTAAGAGGTGAGTGACCAGTGTGAGTTGTATCAATTAAAATCTATGACTATACACTACCCAGCCGACACCACCTCATCAATGCAAATACAGTGAAATAATTTATACAGTAATTTATCCTACAACTTAGGTACTAAACGTAAAAGACTATGGTGATATGGTTATTCCGTCTTTAGCAGTCAATTTAGATACATTAGTAAAACTCTAAAACTCTACTCGTACAGTCGTACAGCACATACCTTTTCCGTATGGAGCTAAGTGAAGTTAACGAAAAGGTCGTGAAATGGTGGTGATTTTAAAAAAAAGGTTTGTGTGCATTTGTTTTATGTGGCGCCATCATAACCAGGGAGTCCTATAGCTGGACAAAACTGAACTGTCAATTTGACATTTCAGTAGAATGATATTCCTTAGGACCCAGTGCACTTGCGAATTAGTCATTACGATGCATGCATCTCGCTTACATGTTCTCAACGAATTACTTCGTGCGCATCCAGTGTGAATATTGGATGCATACCAATGTATACTTTTGTTCAGTAGACTAGGGCCTGATAACTATTCTAATGAAAGCTTAAACTGTCAGGTCAGACTTGCTGAAATAGAGTAGTTTGCAGCTAATCAACATATGCCAGTGGATCGTAAACTACTGAGCAGAATTTTATCAAATTTTCTTTGATTTAATTTTGTATAGATTTTTCTCTACTGTCTCTACTATGCTATAAAACTTCAGTGACACTTTTAATTTGTCCCGTCAAGATACATCTTTAATTATATCTATCTATCTATCTATCTATCTATCTATCTATCTATCAACAGACCCTAAAGTGTTTATATACCCCAAAAATGCAATTACAATGAGAAAGCGAATGATCATATTTTGTCAACGATTTTTATCCGTTTCTTTCATCGTCTATGGTTTATCTTTTATAATTTATGGCCGACCGCTTAGAGTTTATTATTGTTCGCCCTGCGACGTTTCACACATAGCGCTTATCGTTCGTTCTTCGTTCGTTTACCGTTCATTTTTCGTTCGTGTATCATTCCATTTGCATTTCAGAGAGGTACATATATGTTTCTTTCTTTCAGTGTCTATAAGTATGTATGTATGTATGTATGTATGTGTGTATGTGTATGTATATATATATATATATATATATATATATATATATATATATATATATATATATATATATATATATATATATATATATATATATATATATATAAGGTATTTGCGATGACAAGAAACACCGCCATTTTCGTTCACGTGTACAAAATTGTGTTTACACAAGGGGACAGGACATGGTACACATTTTCTTCCTTCATACAATCATATGCTGATCATCAAAGGATCATATGTTTGTTAAGCAACATTATCTCTTCCAATATACAGCTTACATCTAATATAAGTACTTGTATCCCTAACAGGTCTTCTAATTTGGTAGTCTTTACATCAGTGGACGAAACAGATAACTCCGGTGGTCAAAATAGTTTTCAATATCCCTGGTGGGATGTTAGGCCTAGGTAGAACCAAACTTTTGGAAAGGGACAAGTGCACATTTATGCAAATGGTGAACTGGCTGCACTTAATCAACTAGCTACCTATATTTTGAGCATGCAAAGTCTTAACATAATCTATATGGCTAATAACACTAACATTGCTGATGATGGGAGAAATGTCATTTTCTAGTCAAAATTAAGATTATGATGAATATTTTTTCACAGCGTGACTAAATGAAACATCCGCTTTTCTAAAGTGCTTTGATTCATATGGAAGTGACCAACAACTTTTTTCCAGTGTGTGCATTTTCTTTTGTGGTACTTGTCTGTCAGTTTCCAGTGGGTGCATTTTACAGTACTGGTCTACAGAGATGTATCTGTTATTTTCCAGTGCGTGCCATTTAGATGTGTGTGTCTAAATTTTACAGTGCGGGCAATTTCCGCCACGGTTATTCATTTAATTCTGTCTGTTATTTTCCTGTGATTTTCATATCAGTAATTTACATGCGTGCAATTTGAGGCGACACTCCCATAAGCTCTTCTGGTCTATGACCAGTAGAGCTAACAATTGTGCCGAAAAATCAACTGGATGCTCAAAAAATCGCGCATTATATTTTCAAGTCCTACCTATATTTCTCATTAAATTTCTCCTTTGTTCAGCGAATCCCCCTGATCAAATAGGAAAGGGGTTGGAGAGTCCCTCTAAAATGACAGTTTTAGAATATACCCTGGTATGTTGTCTGCCAGATTTTAATGTTGTTAACTTGTTACATTTTATCAAGTTGTGCAAATATATTTGCATGCAGAACCATAGGGAAAAATATTTTTAAACATTTGTTGTCAGCCTAGATATAGTAATGACATTATTATTATTATTATTATTATTATTATTATTATTATTATTATTATTATTTTACATTTACTACTTGAGTTACCTGGGTAGTTATTGTATCGGGGATAGTTTCCGAAAAATGATGAAAACTCTGGCCGGAATAATCTCGAGGACCGTAATGGGAAGGGTTCTTTTCATGCACTTAAGATCAGAAGTATGATATGACTTCCAGTTTCTATTTTTCATATTACTAACCACAGATATTTGAATGAATGGAAAAGGCACTATGTTTCTCTTCACATATGCACTGCAACCATGTAAGTGTAGAATAACTTCAAACCAAATTCAACGAACGTGTTTGACAAATATTCCACTAACTATTGATGACAGTTAGAAAAATTCCATTTCTCCATTGTAGCGAAACTTATTTTAAAACGTATCTGTGACTCTTGCATGGACCTACATGAGAAGCAATGACAAGGCCAAGGAAGTTGAAGAGACAATTTTTGAGACTCTCAAGTAAACCCCAACCCAACCTGGAGGGAAAAATACAAGGTTAACAGTTTAAGTTCTTCCTTCGTGAAAATTTGGTTTGATTTTGTCCTGATATGTATTTTATATTTCCAAAAGTATCTGTGTTTCTAAATTACAGATAACACTGAAGATTTTCCTGTTTTCCGAGACACACAAAAGTTGAGTTTGGAGAGCTATAATTTAGATCCAGCTTGTCCGATAGAGAAAGTGCTTTCACGTGGATTTTTATTGAAAGTAAATTATTGGGGCAAATGGCTTCACCATCCACTTGCCCGAACGGACTAGTAATTCTCAAAGTTAATGACCAGCCCTGCTGACGTATTTTAATGGAAGCAGAAGTATAGCGAAGAAAGTTTGATTATACTTGTTAACTTGTTAACTATACTTTTAGATGCAAATGGTATTTAAAAAGATCTGAATATTAGTGAGCTGTACAACAACGTTCTCCGTTAGTGAACAGTGCGTCAGTGCATCCCCTCAAAGTACTCCCCATGCACCTCTACACTTTTTTCTCCATCTGATTATCCAATTATTAAATGCCATTTGTATTCACTTTTTGGTACATTGTTGATACACTGAAATGCACAACTAACTGCATGGCTGCTTTTAAATCGTGTGCCCCCAAGCGAATCTTTGATAACGTGATTCAGCCACAAATTACTTGGAGCTAAATCAGCGCTGTATGGCGAATGTGGCACAGTTTGGATGCTGTGCTCCTTCAGGAAGTCTGTCATAACAGCGGAATTATGCACCGGAGCGTTGTCATGTAGTAGATGGATACCTCGGGTATCGGTGCATGGACGGGTGATTCGGTAGTGTTCCACAATTTTGGAGGCATACAAATGTCACGTGACACTAGCAGAGTCGGGCACAGGTATCTGGACGACCGGGCATTTTGCACTGAAAAATAGTGCGTATAACACTGACTTGACAGACCGACTACGTCGAGCGATTTGTGGCCTCTTCTCATATTCGCCGATCCAAACATTATTATTTTGTCGCGAGTCGGGTTCAAAATAGTTTTTTTTTCATCACCTGTGATAATCTCATTAAACCGTCTCTGCTCACTCTTTTCATATTTGGCTTGTAGCTGTTCATCGAATCCAACCCGATTCTGTTTTTGATCACCCGTCAACAAATGTCTTCCACAGACCTTTCTGAGCTTTAAATGATTCTTCGCCATTTCAAAAACAGCTAAGGATGAAACCACCTGAGAATTGCAGGATATGACAGAGAATTACATCCGTAGACCTTATCCAAGTTGACCTTGATATCAGTCAGAGAGTATCCTAAGAGCGACCGGATTTTACAGTATGCGCTTATCTCAGTAGCAGAATTGTTCTCTCTCTCCGACATTTTCAAGTCACTGTCATTTACCTATGTTACGTCACACAAATATATATGCAGCTGTCCGGCGTGCTGCACGTTCAGCTACAGATCATTTTAGAGAACGTTATTCTGAGTATCGATCGGTGTTAAATTTATTTACAGGTTCAAAGAAAAGAAATTATAACCAGATATTCAGACATTTTCAAATACCCATCGTATGTAAGTAGTGCTGAGATATATGACTTCGTTGAAGCATTAAAATTAGTTTTCAGGAGCCCCAGGCAGAACAGAAAGAAGACTCAGATTCACCTTTCTATTCTGGATGCAGATTCTGAGACAGAATCTTATTAAATTCCAGGAAATGAACAGAAAGAAAAAACCAAAATGAAGTCATAGTTGAAAATATGCTTTTATTATTTTTTTAGCTCCTTATCTCGTCTTAAATACAGCTATGTATATCTTCGGTCTGTAAAGCCTGCACAGCTTGTTAGCAAACCTACATGCTAAAATATTTTATTTTATGCTAGACCGTGAATTGCTAGATTTTCTAAGAGAAATAAATGAAGATAGCAGCCATCGTCAACTTATTTCGTTCAGCTTTATCTTTATGATAATAGGAAATAAAATTGGACATTATCTTTATGATAATAGGAAATAAAATTGGACATTATCTTTATGAGATTAGCAAAATAAACTGGACAGAATCGTAAGTTATGTTGTCTTATTTAGCGTTAAATTCACATTTCACCCATACAAACTCAAATAAGAAACCGAGCTCTTGCGACTAATTCTAATCATACTATAAAAACCGTTTCTTACCTTAAGAGTCCGCAGATCGTTACTCGACTGCTGCCACTTCGGGTAAGTTATCTGCCATCATGCTTACGCGCAGGCGATAATGTCCAATAGGAAGAGAGCAATCGCAGTATCCAATGGAGCTGACATGCGCAAACCGCAGTGTGTGCATGTGGGATGGGTTCACACAAACTGGCTGCTGAGCGGGAGCATGGAGATATACACACACGTGGCGCAAAATGGTTCACAGAGTCGGTTTGCATTTTTGTTATTACCGTCATCTAAGTTGACCAAAACAATTACTTCCCTGTGTGTACCCTGTGGACACTAAATTTTGGTGTTCACGATGTAAAATGTGTCCATAAGGATGGTTTAAACTTTGGAACGGTGTCCAAAAGGCAGTAAATCTGAATGCACACAGTTACACGTGTAGAACAATAAATAGTTACATTTCTGGCACAGGAAAACATACTATGCAGAATAATGAAGATGTCTAACTAAAGAAAAAGGAACAAAATAACAGAAGAAATATAAAAGGGACTTATTAATATATGAAAAGGACGAACAAGTTTGGATGCAAGCTAGCAATTAACATTAAGCTCTATGCTGCTTGATATGGTAAATATTACTATATATATTACATGAAAGTTTACACAAATTGACACCTATATACTTAAACAGGCCACATAGTTATAATTCGTCCCAGGCAGAAATCGAACTTCTACCGCGAACACCAAACCTCCCTCCCCCCCGCCCTGACCCACTCGACCATGCCCCCATCCTCAAAAGATAATGGGACCATGTCAAAAGAAGGATTCCAGGTGCACGAGAAACTGTTCTCTTACTAGGCGAAATTTAATTGATTTAATATGTACAAATCCACTGGATTTATATTTAGAAATAAAAGGTATATACATGAAATTCTAAATGTTGAATACTTTTAGTTTTAAAGAAATAATGGGATACCACGGCCACGTTTCAAGTCTATATATGATGCAACTTATACAAGCAGAAAACAGAATATTTGTTATAGTCACTGATTCAAACAACATTTGTTTCTAGATTTTCATCGAGTTCTTTTTTATCCTCCATAATTTCATCATTATCTCTTTATGTTTATTAGCTGCAAAGAGGAGATAAAAGGTCAGTGACAAATTTCGCCCTAAATAAATCATAATTGAGTATGCTACACTTATGTTGTGTCATCTAATAAAAATAAAAAAAAAGCTCGTTAAACAATGCACGCTATAAATAGCTGGGGATTCAAATATATGTTTCATTGTGTCATTTGTAAAGATTATGGTAGATGGACAGCTTCGTATAGAGAGGTAGCTGATTCAATCTTTTAGTATAAACATATTTTATTGCATAAATTGTTTGTTGCAGATTGCAAGACGAACATACAGAAGGCAAAGGATTAGAACTAGAGTCAATGGCTTATAATATCCTTCTCCTTTCACGATACTGAGTTTTTAATCACATTTTATAATTGTTGAATAGTCAAAGTAGTGTCTCTTATTTTATAATTGTTGAATAGTCAAAGTGGTGTCTCTTATTTTATAATTGTTGAATAGTCAAAGTGGTGTCTCTTATTTTATAATTGTTGAATAGTCAAAGTGGTGTCTCTTATTTTATAATTGTTGAATAGTCAAAGTGGTGTCTCTTATTTTATAATTGTTGAATAGTCAAAGTGGTGTCTCTTATTTTATAATTGTTGAATAGTCAAAGTGGTGTCTCTTATTTTATAATTGTTGAATAGTCAAAGTGGTGTTTCTTATTTTATAATTGTTTAATAGTCAAAGTGGTGTCTCTTATTTTATAATTGTTGAATAGTCAAAGTGGTGTCTCTTATTTTATAATTGTTGAATAGTCAAAGTGGTGTTTCTTATTTTATAATTGTTGAATAGTCAAAGTGGTGTCTCTTATTTTATAATTGTTGAATAGTCAAAGTGGTGTTTCTTATTTTATAATTGTTGAATAGTCAAAGTGGTGTCTCTTATTTTATAATTGTTGAATAGTCAAAGTAGTGTCTCTTATTTTATAATTGTTGAATAGTCAAAGTGGTGTCTCTTATTTTATAATTGTTGAATAGTCAAAGTGGTGTCTCTTATTTTATAATTGTTGAAAAGTAAAAGTAGTGTCTCTTATTTTATAATTGTTGAATAGTCAAAGTAGTGTCTCTTAATTTATAATTGTTGAATAGTCAAAGTGGTGTCTCTTAATTAAACATTCGTATTTAATCAAGGAAATATAAAGCACAAAGATGAACAACAAAGAAGTTTATAAAAAATGACAATAAAGAAAAGAAAAAGATATTAGGAGAAACTGTTAATTAATATTTGTAGAACATTGTGTATACAGTTGAGAAAGGAAAGAGGAAAGAAATAAAGGGAAAGAACAAAATAAAATAAGACAAATGCCAGATTGAAAATAAACAGTGCATCTTAGTAGAGTGAGACGTTGCAAAAGCGATGACAAATCATTTGGAAAAAAGGGAATTACTGTACAGCTGCTCATGACCCGTAGAGGTGTATGCGTATTAGTAATAGGTGCACTTAAGTTAATATTGTTTGACTGTTAAATAAATCTATGAACGGCATCAAAAATGCGAGTCCTTACTATATATGGAAGCGTTCTACCACCGTACCAAAAGTTATTTGAAGTTAAAATGGCATATGGTTTAAATGATTTAAACAGTTCGACGTGTAGTTCTTGTAAATAAAAGCAAGAGAATGTTACATCATGAATGTGTTCCTCGTGGTCAGATTTTATAAATGAATTATCAAACTCTCTTCTACCATCTTCTGTTATGTTCACACTATTTAAATGGTATACAAACAACTTGAAGAAAAACGAGATTTCATTGAAGAAAAAAATAACAGTAGCCTCACTTACCCTGATATTGAAGAAAAAAATAACAGTAGCCTCACTTACCCTGACGTTGAAGAAACAAAATAACAGTAGCCTCACTTACCCTGACATTAAAGAATAAAATAACAGTAGCCTCACTTACCCTGACGTTGAAGAAACAAAATAACAGTAGCCTCACTTACCCTGATATTGAAGAAAAAAATAACAGTAGCCTCACTTACCCTGACGTTGAAGAAACAAAATAACAGTAGCCTCACTTACCCTGACATTAAAGAATAAAATAACAGTAGCCTCACTTACCCTGACGTTGAAGAAACAAAATAACAGTAGCCTCACTTACCCTGATATTGAAGAATACGAACAAGCGTTAAGATTCATACATGCATACATGAATGCATACATACGCACAGACATACATACACCCAGAGACACAGAAATATGGGATCATAGACACATACATACATACATGCATGCATACATACATAGTTACATCATACATACATACATACATACATACATACATACATACATACATACATACATACATACATACATACATACATACATACATACATACATACATACATACATACATACATACATACATACATAAGGCGTGAAGGATACTGGACACCAAGGCGATACCCCAGGCCAATACAACCTGACTAGGGCCAATAGGAGAATCAAGAACGTTTAATTATAAATTGAAAATATTTAATATCGATCAACAGCAAAAATAAAATTTCACATACAGCGATAAAAATGTACAAATAAAAATAGCTGTTGTCAGGAATAGATGAACTAGACGACATATCTATAACCCCCCCCCCCCCCCTCGAGTAGTTTTGAGTACGCTATTTCTTTAGTGATATATATCGTTTCCTCCATGCAATCAATGTTTGATATACAGCTTATGGTTACAAAACAAAGGTATTTTGTATTTTTTTTTCCATGTGATCAGTTTGAGAAACATGCTAACTGGTGACGATGCTTTAAAGACAGGATCCCTTCATGCAAATAAACATTTGAAATGTACAAATTAGTTCCTAAATATTGAAAACATGTACATAAAAGAACTTAATAAGAAATCGTCTTAGTCGCCAAAAAAAAGTTATTAATGGTAACTTAATAGGTTTCTATGATAAGAATAAACATAGACTTCTCAAACATACGTGAAGTTTTGGTTCTATCCATGCCAGTTTTACGTTTCCTGTTCATTATTTTTGCGCATTTTTCCAAGAAAAATTTAACTGTTAAATTATTGCCGCGTTGTCACAGTTAATATATCAGCTCCCCCCATGTTTGTTATTGACTCTTAAGTCCACTTTTGGATTAAATAAATAAATATGTAAAATAATGGATGACATGAAACACCGGATCGACTAGTTATCGCTCCGATTTGAACTGAAGATAATTGATTTTCAATAGGGATGCATATACGCATTTACATTATTGGTGCAGCTCTTTAAATACCAAATATATTCTTTACTTTGAGTATGTGCTGTAATGTGACATTATTCTTGGGAGAAACTTTCCATGCTTACAGTATGTGTGACTCTACTCACCTCAATGACAAATCCTTTCTTTCTGAATTCTTTAGACTGTCACGGTTCAGTCACTATTCAATTCATGCATCCAACTGGCAAAGTTCAACCAATGATTTGTGCTTTATCATGTGCAAATGTATGCATGTATAATTGCCATTGTAGCAAGTTCTATCATTCTCACATATTTTAATATGCAAATATGTGATAATATATTGTGCCAATGCTCAGATACTATCGGTAACACGTGTTCTCAGCAAATGCTCTGGAAATGACCTGCTTGACGTACCATTACTGCAGCTGAACTATCAACCCAGGGGAGCTCTGAATACCTTTATACCTTTAACTTTGGCAAGCGCCAGAAGTCGGATCAGTATTGATTTTCCTGAAAGGTTTTTGCACTACACATTTCTGCAATATTCGGTCCTTTAACGTTCTTTCGCAAGTTTGAATGTAGAATAGGGCTAGACCAAGCCAAATAACACGATATAGGGAAAAAAAATCAACAAAGTAGAATAGTATGGCTCGAAGTGATCGGAGTTTGTGCACGCGAATCGTATTTCTTAGGCAGTTGGTTCTCGTGCTCTTCAAGCCGTTTCTTTCGTTCTTGTTTATTCATTTCTTGGGATCAACATTTGGGAGCTAGGCGATAGGTGCCATTACTTGCGACACAGGTTGAGTTCATGCTTGGAACGAATCATTAGTCCCTAAACAGTTTGAAATAAACGCGTTATTGTAAAGTCATTTTCTTTCATTTATTCATTTGTTCTTACTCAGACTGTGGAATGCAGGAAAAAGCGATTTCCTCTCTGTTTGGTATATTAATGTCAACTCATGAATATATCTTGCATTTCAAAATAGAAATCCAGGGCTTAATTTTCATTGCCTAGCGAGCTGTATCTAGTACACATTGAGGCATCTTCTTCGACATTATTCCATCCTTGTTAAGGATGGGCGCTTGTCCAAATGCTATAGGGCCCTGGTGCATGAGAGCGATGTCAAAGGTGTGTTAAACGCGTCACGGGTTCGATTCCTGGTCGGAACGAATTATAACTCTCGTACCTGATTTGATTTTAGTGGTGTCTTTCGATATAAATGCCCTGCAGGTAATCATTGAATCTCTAGGTACGGTGCTCTTCCTTCTGCCTTCCGTCTGTTATATATATATATATATATATATATATATATATATATATATATATATATATATATATATATATATATATATATATATATATAAGAATTTCGTTCTCTCATAGAATAATAATATATTTATTCACGAACTAAATAATATAATGTAGGATTTTATATTTGTACTTTTTTCTCTGTGGAAATTGTTGCGATGATGTGTTCGTGGCAATAGGACTCACGGTACTAATTATAAAAAAGTATTAGAGGCAGTACTGGGTGATGATAAAATAGGGGATATAGGGGTTTGGGGTCTGTGAATCGACGATTGCTTGATAGTGAGAAATAAAAATAAGGATAATTATCTTTTTTAATGTGATCCTATCATTAATTGAAGTGAGATGGAGAAAAGGCCCTGGTCATGCTCTGTCTGCTTTTTAATTGGCTTGGTTTAGGAATCCCAATAATGAAAGCAGTGACAGAATAGGTGACACAAGTTTTAGGCACGTATAGTTTTTAAGAATGTCAGGATTCATATGTTTGCTTTTTTAACACAGCAGCATGCATCAAGAATGGTTCTCAGATATGAGATATAGGTTTGGTGCTAAGTATTTAGTAATTGAAAGACATTGAATTTTCAATATTTTATAGTGTTTCCATAGGTTCGTTATCTGAATTGAATTAGTACTGTGTGCAATATAGACAAAAACAGCCTTCCCATTGCTAATGTTGGTACACGTGATTTCAGATACTGCACATGTGCATTTTATAATTAGGTTACTATCTGTGCAGTGTTCTGGTTCTGTTTGTAGATAAGTAGGAAAATGAATACCGTTTGAAGAGGTGGATGGGATGTTTTACATAGTGGCTAATACCAGGCAACCGAACATATTAATTGTAGACAGTTTACCATTTGTCGAGTAATTATGGTAAAAATCTGATATCTGTTAGATATGTTTTGAAATGTAATGTTTCGGATTTGATCACTTAGGTCCAACACCATGCTTATTGCTGGTGACCCCTTCATGATTTTGTGTCCCGCCAATTTCATTCAGGGAATGTTCTCGAACTTCATATTTTGTATATACATTGACTTATGTCTACCTTTCTTTAGTTTTAATTTATATGTATTCTGCAGGAATTTTAAGTACGTTCTGGCATATGAATCTCAATTTTTGAAATAATGTATACACATATAGATGTTCACATTGAAAGTTTGCTCATTTATTGCAAAATATAACAAGGATGATAACATTTTTCAAAGTTAAAATGAAGAGAAATAAATGGTGATAACAAAGTAACTCCTTATTGAAGAGATTTATTTTAATATTTGTTCTTATTTTCTAAACTGAAGCTCAAATACTTAACTGTTGCCTGAATGCACCGTTGTTAATGTTTGACAAGCATAACTACACGCGGTGTTTACTATTGCACTCAGCTACTGCACAAAGGTCTATCAAGCAAATCAATGGCGGATATAGGACTTGCGGTACTACATTTACAAATATATTAGAACCAGTCTACAAATGGCTGAACATAAAGGGATTTCGGAGGCCATGAATGGTTCAAAATCGTAGTAAAAATCAACTACAGTTATATTTTTCAAAGCTGATCCAATTATTAATAGAAATGAGATGAATGAAAGGTTCTACTCATACACTTTCAGGATTTGTTTATTTACTGGCTTGATTTAGGAACTCCAATAATGAAAGTAGGGGGTTGTTCCTTGTGTACGGAATAGAAGCCACATGTTTCAGGTATGAGTCATTTTTAAAATGACCTGGTTCATATACTTTTCTCAACACAGAAGCACGCACTAAGGGTAGTTCTGAGCCTATTTAATTTTCAATATTATGGTGTTTCGATAGGAATTGAATTAGTACTGTGTGTCCTTTAGTGAGTATGTTCCTTTGTCAAAGCGACCTGTAATTTACGAAAGCTTTAGGTAGGCTACGCTAGATTTGCACTGTGTTCTCAGTTTGTTATATATATATATATATATATATATATATATATATATATATATATATATATATATATATATATATATATATATATGTGTGTGTGTGTGTGTGTGTGTGTAAGTGTCACACAGATAGATATCACAAGAAAATACTTTTTTAATAGATAGATATCACAAGAGAATACTTTTTTAAGGTTTCAGAGTATGTCTCTAAGATGGTTTGCATATTTAGCCGACAAAAACCGTCTAATAAAAAAAGGAAATGAGGAATAGAAGCGTACTTTATTATATAAATCCTTACCTTTAAAACTGAGGTAATTAATCTAGGTCCTTCATACGTTGAACGTGAGTTATAAGAGCAATGTCAGTTTATACTGAAAGAGCCATTAATTATCTCGGCCATTGAGCTGTTCTGTGTGTTACGACTAGGGGTAATGTAACAAAAAATAAGACTCAAACAAGCTTTCAAGATTTAAAACACAAATCTCTAATTTCCTAAAATATTAAAATATTTCAACAAACAATCAAAGTGAAAGAATTAAAAATAACTTACAGTATAGAATATCCGTAAAAGCCCTAAATTGTTCTAATGCTCACTGATCCGGAAGTTAATTCAAATTATTCCGAATGGAGAATGTTCCGAATGAAACCTCCAATGTGCTTGCGTACCAACAATAATCAGTTATATCCAAGTGTTAGTAATGTCAAGTAATCCTTGTGAATACAGAATATTACACAAGTTCTAGAGATGTTTCCGATAATTCCAACGGAGCTGTATAATTCTTAAATATCAGTAGTTAATCCCAAAAATGTACTGTCTGGAACGTATTTCTGAAGTAGCAGTACCAAATCCAAAATGTATTGTATAATAATATCTCTGACGCATAATATCACATACAAAGAACCAATTTCGTTAAAGACCTCTCAAGCTGACGAAACCATGTAGAATCACGAACGCTGCGATTACATATTATTTTATAGTTTCTGTACTGCGTCATTGAAATACAAATAAAACCCATTTCTTATTCCTTCTCAAATCAACATCTTAATATTACGATCTTACTATGTAACTTCTTGTCAGCAAAATGAATCATTCCTGAATTGCGAAATCCAGGTCAGGTCAAGTGCAAACCCCACTGGATCCCGTGACATGACTAATGCTTCACCGACAATATTGATTTTCCCAGGACCAATGTACTGGATCACATTGAAATTAACGTATATTTGCACTCTGCAAAACAACATCGATTTGACTATTATACAGAGGTCATAAATTAATAAAACTATACCATTATTTAAAAGAAATGACACATAATTCCGTAACATGTGCGTAAGAAACAGGTGAATGAAAATGGATATTATAACCTTATTGTTACCAACCGTCTACGACTGATAAGCACTGAGGTCAGACAAAGGTGTCTACTGTAGAAAAAGTTCAACTAGTAACAACACATGTACGGAAAAATAGTTAGGCTTTTTAGTATAGTGTTTAATGAAAAGACTGCTTTATTTCAACTCACTTTTTTTTTACTCTTGTTGACAACAGAGCAAGACAAATCACGACATGACAGAGAAAAAGGAATCACAAGTGGATCCGATATCGCTCATCTGTCATTTCTTACAGCAATTGACCTGTATTTGACATTCTATGTTGCCCGTTTCTGAATTCTTTAAACTGTGCAAATATTAGCCGATCTGCCGAGTCTAAACATAAATCGATTCAGGCATAGAGGTATTACATTGGCTGTGAAACGAATGGGTAGGGATCGATAGGTTAATAAATTACTTCACTTATTTGCATAAATTGTACGAAATGTTAAATGTAAAAAAGATCTTTTAAACAGAAAAGTATTTATCATTTTTCAAAACGTCTTCTCAGAGATAATTGACTTCGAGTGCAGATAAAAAATAAAATGACCAAATGCCAGAATACCTGATAAATATGTAGAAATTAAACCCGGAAATCAAACTGATCTATAAACTTTATTATACTACTGAAGTACTAAGTTTGAATACTCATTATTAATGTAAGACCTCTCGACAAAATGAATTTGCACAACTAAATGTTTAAAGGTAAATTATGGAAGTTTCTGTTTAAAATTAATTAGAACTTTTCCATTACCAAAAACTAAATAATCGTTGTTTTTATAAAATTGTGTTGCATAGTTCACGTAAAATGTATTTGTAAGTGCTAACCTCATTAAATTTAAACCAGGAATTACTTCCCCTGGAAAGATGTGCGGACGTGACCTACCGGAGAATAAATGCACTCGGTAGAGTAGAAATTATGACGAATGGGATTCGCGACAGGCCATGAAATTAACAGCGGCCTTCTGTAAATTTAAGAAATTGACAGGACTAATGCTAGACCTAGCTGTAATTAATATAGTTATTAATGGCTAAATATTTTATATAAAAAAGATTACAAGGGTTCGGAAGAATTACGACAAAACTGCGCATTTCCATAGAATAGAGTGATCTTGGCTTTTTCGGGATATAGTTTCTGACCTTTAAATTATATAAGCAACAAATAGAAAATAGGTACGTAATATTTCCAATTTTTGCATAAATTATCTCCGATAACTCATGAAAAATAAAGCACATTTGAGAATGTAACATGGGAAAGTCTCTTTAAATGTCACCCCTTAGCCACAATAATCTTTCGTCACGTTTTACTCAATATTTTCTACTTTCATTACTCCTTCGTTGAACGGTTAAGTACAAAGAAAATGAAAATATGTTTTTAATTATAATTTCTTTATTCTATGAGAGAGAGAGAGAGAGAGAGAGAGAGAGAGAGAGAGAGAGAGAGAGAGAGAGAATGAGTGATCTGCATCAATTGCGGTACAAATGACATGCTGACTTACTAACCAACACAGTGTGAGAGATAGAGAGAAGAAGACGGGTCTTCATCATTTTGATATTTAAAAATCATCGGTGTTAAAACCTTTATAGATTATAAAACAAAAAACAAAACAAAACATCAAACAGATTACAGTATATGTGTGCCGCCTAGCCCAGGAATTTTCAGTACGGATTCCTCGTCACGAGAGCTATTGCAACTTTGTATCATTGGTAACGTGTAACACTGTAGAAAACCCAAATGGAAAGTGAACACATCCCATTATAACGACTTGGGTTACTCTAGGTTACTTGGTGTGAGTTCATTTTCAAGGTTTTCATCCAGCTTAAATTCTGTTTTCAATCTCATTCCACATATTCCAATGTATTTTAGTCCCGCATGCCATGAGAGAGAGAGAGAGAGAGAGAGAGAGAGAGAGAGAGAGAGAGAGAGAGAGAGAGAGAGAGAGAGAGAGAGAGAGGAGGGAAACCAGAGGGGATTTCGAAGGAATCGAGTACAATGTTTAATTCATTTAGAAAACGCGGATTAATAATATCTCTCTCGTTATGTTCTTATTTTAATAATGATTAATAAGTGGAAATTGATCACTGATCTAGATACTATAGAAGCAAACTTCTACTGTTGATATCATACTTATATGCATATTCATCACAATTTGATATACCAACAGTATTTGTACATCAAATTGCATTATACCAACACTTTAAAAGCCATGTTAATTTTAATGTATATATATATATATATATATATATATATATATATATATATATACAGAGAGAGAGAGAGAGAGATGCGGGACTATTGTATGGTTACAGAAAGCTAATACAATTTCTTGGAACCGTTATTGGTTTACCTGTATACTTTTAAGAGTCAGCTAAATTTAAATTGTTCTTACTTTTAGTTATTTTTAAAGCCACACAAACTTACATGCGTAGTGCCTATCTTATTCCTAGCAGATTGCAGAAAAAATATAAAACTGGAAAATAATACAAAAATATTTGGCAGCTAAAACAGCAAACATAACAAAATCTATCACACAAAATTAATTTCAACACTTACAGTTTCTTATAATTTTAATATGCAAAAAAATTTAAAAATTACAATTGGTTAACCACATAATTTTGAATTTGAAGAGGCGACAAAAGTAATTATTCTCAGGGTTTTGAATTGATTACCTGATAGAAAATTTACTTTTACCATATACAATTGGAAGATATATATGTTGAAAAGCAACTTCCTATTTCATACATATAAATTGGAGAGACAACACTTGTACATTCAGCAGAGAATGGTAGTAATTTCAGATTGCACATATTATAGGGAAATAAAATGCTTGTTGATATTACTTACATTGTTTGTTTTACTTTCTTTCTGTTACAGATTTTGTAAGACCTAGGGTCGTAACAGCAAAGTATGCAATCAGGAGGAAAGTGTTCAACATGGAAAGACAAAACAATTAAGAATTGGAAAATACTATTTTACAGGAGGGTAAGAAATTAAAGGAAATGCTTATAATAAAATAGCAGTTAGCATTTTTTTTCATATACAAATAGAAAGCTATTCCTCGATAGAAGGACAAGCGAAGAAAGATATATATTTTACCAGTTTATTTGATAATGGAGATGGTAAACTATCAACCTCATTTCAAATAATCTACTTTGTTGTTGGTTATGACAGTATTTCAAACGTTTGAAAAAGCAACATATTCTTTTACAACAACGACAATAATGAAACAAAAACTTGTAATTCTTGGTGGTTTCTATAACCTTGAAATGTGCATGAAAACAGTGAAAGAAATCACAATAGCAAATAACGACAATGAAAAAAGTATTGAATCTGACTGATTAAAATACAGTTGAAACGTTCTAGCTGCTCCATCTAATAGTTACAGAGGGCACATAACTATTTACAACTCTAAATTATTGGGATTCAATAATCAGATGACTATACAGACATATATCTGAATCTGAAACAATTTGCAGGTTTTTGAAACCCACAAATTTATACATTTACCCAGATCAGATAAATAGCACAACAAATTAAACTAATGGTAATTGTTCATATTCGCCAGAGTCTCCCCGTTCTAAAAAATTTTTCTCTGTGACTTACTTTCTTACATTGTTAATGGCAATTACAATTAGTTAGAGGGGTTCAAAAATTAGACTAAATATCAATATTCGCGACGAAGATGGAGAAACTATAGACTTTAACGGAATGTCTGTAACACATTTTCCCTGCTAAGAACAAGTTTAGCACTGTAAAAGAAATTGTATTAACAGTTCCTAGTGAAAAAACTCAAATTGGCATCAAAATCAGAGGAAAAAACAATTAATAAGTCAAACATTAAATAATGATTTGAACATGAATAATAACCGTATTACTGTTTTAAGTGATCCAGGAGAAGCAAGTGATGCAGCTACTAGACAGTTTGTAAATGCACGTATTGGAACACAAATACTTATGACCTTGGAGAATAATAATTTGTACGATATCAAGACATTAGGAGAACAGATAGACAACATAATTTCTTCTATTGAACAGAGTGGTATTGAAAGAACGACTATAATTTACAACACCAGATTGATGACAACAGAAATAAGAGTTTAGATGCACATATTTTATGATGATTGGTTTCACTTTGCTCTTGTGGTGATTATTTAAACCTTATAATGATCAATTTTATATCTTCCGTTTCTGACCATAAGAAGTTTTCTTTCTTTTATTTTTTTTTTTTTTTTTTTTTTTTTTTTTTGGTTACATAATATTTTCAGCTGGTTTCTAATTGCTAATATAATTATCATATCTTTTCCCATTTACAAGAACCTATTTTTGTTTTACTATCTTTATTTTAGTTGTATAAATTGTCCAGTATGCCATACAGAGATAACTCCTACTAGTAAGATGTCCTGTCAATATTCTTTCCGGTTAAAGCATCATATTTGCATAAAACTGGATCGTCTAATATCACATTTCCAATTTTAAAACAATTTCTCATGTAAAATTAGGTAGGTACCTCTTTTAAAAGATAGATTTATATTTTACATTTCAAAGAATTTCTCTTATGTTAAATTTCGACAAATATATCAGTTGTTAGCAAACCACATAAATTAACCAAGACTTAAGATCTATGTTTTCATTGCTTAATTATAATATATAGTCATTCTATATGGGTTCACTTGTGGTAATATCTGCACTTCTTTTACAGAAGGTATATACAGTGTTTTTCCAACTTTAATACCAAAGAAACAATGTCTATATTTGAAAGTAATGTTTTACTACTTTGAAATTAAGATCGTGTGAACGTATTTGTCGAACATAGTCGTCATGACAATAAGGTGCCAGAAAATAAAAACATCATCTTGCCCATTTCCGACATGAAGAAGGATATTATTGCTGGTTTTAAAAAAAAGGACTGGAGAATTACAAATAACTTTCAGTGATAATTATATCGCAATAAGCAGCTCTTTTATTGTATCCAGTGAACAAATTTCAAACACTTGCAAATGTAAAATACACAAACCGTATAAATTGTATATTGGACACAGATACATTTCTGGGATCTTATTGAGTTTTACTTGTTAAATTTGAAGAACTTATTAATTTTAAAAAGTCTCTGCAAAATGAATCTATACAAAAAGGTGGAATTTATAGACACAAAGGATGAATTTAAAACTGTTTCAGGCACTTCTAACTATGAATTGATTCTAATTAATTCAACCTTAAAACAGGTTAATTTGATAATAATATGAAATCATTCATTAATTTTAATGGAATATAAAACGCTGCAAAATATTAAATGTTAAAGTTTCAATTATAAGAGACCACCATGTATGTCTCTTATTATCGCCTCAAGATGTTATGTCAAATGCAAAATACATATTTATTGGCTTTATTCCCTTCAAATGATTTTAATTTATTTTTGTAAATGGCTATTTGTTCTTTATATCTGTCTATCCCAGGATGACTCATGGAAATACAATAAAATAGCTTTTTTATGCTTTTATATTTGTATCCCCCTTAACTCTAGTTTTCTGGTAAAACGCTTGCTAAATTTATCTGTTTTATAAGAAGTAAAACTGCTTACATACATTAAATCAAATTAACCTTGTGTTATGCATACACCATGTGTACTTAATACTTGTAAAATCGACAGCTAAGTTGATCTCATGACCTCGTGACATTGTCAGGACTCTTCAGCGATAAGGTCATGTTTGCTACATATTGAATACAATTCCACTGTATGTCATGTATATCTCACATGTACTTCATGCCCGTAAAATAGACAGATAAGGTGACCTTATTAACTAACGAAATATTGTTAGGACCTCTCATAGATAACGTAATGTTTATAAACATATTTAATACAATTCAGCTATTTATTGTACTTATATCTGGAAAATACACAGCTAATTCTGACCTTGTAATCTCACGACGCTAGTAAAATCAGTTATATGTTCTTTGTTCTATTTTATTTGATAATTTTCATTCATATAAAATTAAAGTATTCATTACATAAGGTAAAATGTTACTAGACACGTTATCACGGTCATCACTAAATTAAACATCGATGATTCAAAAATGCTATGCGTAAACTGCATACAATGTTCAGCAAATACAATTATGTTTATATATAAAGTCATTCATAAGTGACTTAAATTTGATTGTACTTACAAATTATATATATAAATTCCTCTGCAATCCTTTCTTTTACTTAAATATTGTCAGTCTAATTCACAGTGGCTAACATATACATCAACCATCGTCTTTCTAGCTATTTCGAGAAAACGACTCATCACTCTAACTGGCTTACTTTGTTTGTTTTTTCTTTTTGTTTTTTTTTTTTCCTTTTTCGTTTACACCGTTGGTACCAGTCTAATTATACTAATGCTCAAATCAAAAGTTGCGATACCGGAAACAGTCTGTGTAATAAAGATTCCTGATAAAATATAAACTAAATTTCGTAATCGCGCTAACAAAAAAGCTCATATTATTTTGCTCCAATATAGAGCTTCGAAACACTTGTATATAATTATGATTATATTTCATTTGTTTATATATATATATATATATATATATATATATATATATATATATATATATATATATATGTGTGTGTGTTTGTGTGTGTGTGTGTGTGTTTATTTTTTATATATTTCTTGCACGAGATCTTTTCATGAGTGATTTTTGAAGATACATACTAATTTTAAGCTTTTCTTGACGTGATATTTTACAAATTTGATAGATGAGTGTTCTAGTAAATAGCTTTATGTTTTCTAACGTTTAAGACATCATAAATTTATCCTGCTTCGAAGCTTATCGGGTTTCTTCAAAAGTATAGCTCATAAGCACGATGCACAACTATACAACAACAAATATTTTGTGTCTGAAGAAGCATAGAGTAAATGCGAAACTAGTCGAAGAAATGTATCGGTATTTGATTTCCTTTTTCAAATCAATTATATATATATATATATATATATATATATATATATATATATATATTATATATATATATATATATATATATATATATGTGTGTGTGTGTGTGTGTGTGTGTGTGTGTGTGTGTGTGTTGCTTATTATCCCCCAAATGAAAGCTAGATTTAATTTAAACAATGCTGATTCGTCGTTCCGCAGATTTGTTTTTCGGTCCAAGGAAGGTACTACAACTAACGCGCTGTTTGTAGACAATAGTCTGCACAGCCAACAACGGCAGCCAAGAGGTTTGCAACGCAATTTCCTTGTTCAATTGTATAATTGTTTCCCATCTTAATTACAGACTTTTGTTTTCAGAGCTTCCTCTGTACAAGGCAAGTGAAAGATGTGGACAGGTACAAAGTGTAATAGGGAAAATCCATCCCCAAGCATTATCCATAAGATACCTAATTGTCATCCTATTTTACAGGTTTCAAATAAATACATTTACTTTAAGGCACGCCATTAGGATCTTATTTGATCTCAGGACATGTCTGTGATAAAGCTTTTGCATGGTGAAGGAAACTAATTTTTTTTTTTTACAAATATGAAAATTATATGTGTGCTTTGTTATATCTACCCCATCTAACGTGAAAGTAATTTAGTAAATTCAATTGGAAGTTGACACGAATTGTATCGATTACTATCGAGGTCGAGCGAAAAAGCCAGTAAAAGATGTAAGAAATGGGATAATTTTGATTAGGTAACAGGTGGATTCCAGTCAGGACATACATTAGATCCGTGCTTACTGACCATTTATAATACGGTGACCAGAAGAGAGATCTAGCAAACGATACGAGTCTGTAGAAGTCACCTGAGTACACCAACTGTACAAAAGTCTATGCAAACTATGTGGTCAAGGTTATATATTAAGACACATTTGAGACATCTCGTCCTTTTGCAATCTATTTGCCACAAAAGAACGACAAATTATGGAATTACAGATCAAATAAAACATAATGAGGTGACCACTGTGACTAATGACATAAGAAAGAAAGAACACATAATTACGGAAAAGAGAAAACTAGGACAACAAATTCAAAGGGCTAAAACTAAACGGATCACTTCTTCTTTGATTAAAATGTCTTATTGATTTAAATATGTGGACGAGGCGATATATAATCTTCGGTTTTTGTATCTCGTTTTCTACCGTCTGATGCTAAAAAGAGATGTTTCAAACAAATTTTCATTTTTTCCCTTCTTTATAACATAACATTCTTAAGGTGACGTAGTAATGCAATCAGTTCAAGCTTGAATGTACACAGCTAACATTTCCTTTGGCTATCCACCTCGCCATGGTATTGTATTTGAACTGATGTGCCCAAGAAGATAAAGTTTCATCTCTAAATATTTAGCCCTTCCCGAACTGGTAAAAATGTTGTCACCTTATGAAGTTTACAGTGTGATGAAAAAGTAACACTATCTGATCATTTATGTTATGGATATGATAGGATATATTTTAATAAGAAGTGTGACAATGGATACATTATCATTTTTTTAAAACACATAATTTATATGTACACCAGATTTATAATTCTTGATGATGCGCACTTTAGTGTTGAATGTAAACTGTAAGAATACTTAGAATATTGTTCGATCTACCTGTTACCAAAATTAAATAATTCTTCATGTAGACATTACTATATTTAGAAACAGATCTATTTTGGACCGCTTAAAAAAATCTAAAATAAGGTTTATGTTTATCATTGAATAAATTTAATTTAGAACACGTGCACAACATATCAAAATGAAAACTTACTTAAAATCATACTTTCATACTATATTTCCAGCCCGCTACCCTTTAAACCCGCCGCTATGCTATGCGCTTGTCCCGCTACGCTATTATGTTTCCCTGCTATCCTTATAAAATTAATCTCTTAAATAAACAGCTTTGCTAATTCAAAGCTTTATTACTTAAATGACACCTGTTCTTACCTCTTCTTGGGTATTTAATTGAGATAATCTAGGATAATTACTCACTCACTTACCCGTTAGTTTTTGTACCTGGCTTGCCCGACCTTAGATGCGTGCTTCGTCTTTGCACTGATATAGTCACATCATCGGCCAGCGATGATGGAGTCTGCTGGTAGTGTTATATATATATATATATATATATATATATATATATATATATATATATATATATATATATTGCGTTTACGGTAATCAAATTCTTGTGAAAAATGGACACACCACCTCCTTCAAAAATACGTAAAATTCATTAAAAGGCTCGGCTAGCCCCATGCTGGTCTGATGGTCTGACTGCAAAGGTCAGAGACTGGTATCACCAGTGGTGATTCCGATTCAGATAGAGTGATTTCCCCCAACGAAAGAGCTTAAGAAACGAAGGATGGGGTTCAACACTGAATGGAAGACTTCATATCCTTGGATGGAATTTGCTGGATCAGATGGTAAGTTTTCTATATTGCTAAATTTTTGTTCAGAGATTCAGATCTACTTAATTATCATTAGGTGAGATTGGGGTTGAAGTGGGGGTGCAATTACTCGGGCACTATTAGAATATAATATTTTTGTTTTTATAGTAGTAGCAGTAAACGTGGTTGTGATTGTTGTCGTTCTTATTATTTTCTGGAAAATGTGACAAGGAATGAACGTTGCATTTTATCCAGGGGTTGCACTTATATTTACATAGTAAAATAGTTTGATTAGAAGACCTTAACTTAAGTGAGTGCAGCCCTAAAAATTTCTCATTTCTTTATCTCTCTATCCAAGAAGGAAAAGGAGCAATTTTTATCTTCCAGTTTACCTGCTTGAAAACGCATAAATAAAAAATGTTGGATTATTCATTCATTTATATTTGAAATATTTTTCCAACAATAAACAACTATTTTGCAATTGGAATGTATACATTAAGTAGTGACTTCTGTTGTAGCAGGGTTCACATCTTGAATGACCACTTTCAGGAGAGTGCAAAGTTTGATGATGTGAAGGTGGAGTTGCACAATTTAAGGCAGTTCTTGATGCCTATCCAGGGGCCTGTATCGTTTAGACAGGTATTGGGAAATATTGCCTTTTTGAACAATATTTAGCTCTCTGACATTGATTCAATGAATAAATTAAACAATGACAAACACATTGATATATTGTTCTTAATGGAGCGAAATATGTAATATCTTAGTTATACTGTTATGATTATTTGAAAACACAACCCTGTTTTGACTCTTGAAGAATTTGTTCCTGGTAGTTAACTTAGGACTCAAGTAGTTTTTTTTATCTTTTTGTACATCCATTAATACATTTTATGTTCCATTTTGACCAGACTGTCAAAGGTCACTGCCATGAACAGAATCAAGAGTGTCTTAAGGAACAGGTTGACACAGAGGATGCTGAAATACCTTATGACAATTAGTACAGAAAGACTTTGCTTGACTTTCATTTTAATGTGGCAATCAAAATATATGGGAAGTGAAGAGACAAAGGATATCATTTATTTAAATTCAAAGATAAATGAGTTTGGCATTAAATCATGTTATAGGATAGGGAAATAAAGAATAATATGTAAATATATGTACTGCTCTTATATATCATTTATATTAATTGTTTCACTTTAATGTTTGTTTTAAAAACATTTTTGACGCTAACGCACGCTTACCCTGATGCTATCAAAAATTTCTGAGGAGATCACTGCAATTTTCCTCGTAACGACAGTATCTTGTTTTTAAAGCTAACTGTGCACCTGAACTACAGCATCTCTGTGTCACTCACTATTCTGTTGAGCCGGTAACTGGGCGGACAATCACTTAGCGAGTGCCATAATTGCAGTTCTTATTCATATCTTCTAAGTAAGACTTGGACGAGGTAAAAATCTTCAGCTTTCAATGGCGCTCATTTCTATAACATGCAAGGGACAGCAATCAAGTTGTCATCTTATTGCAGTCTTTTAAATTAAATCATTGGGTTTTTTTAAAATTCATTTCTTCTAGCTATAACCTTTAACATGTTTCTGTAAATATTTTCCATATCAGGTTTCCGAAAAGTTATGTATTTTGAATTTCCACACATTTCTTAATATATCCATCTGTTCAGGGTCTGATACAATTGAAATCAAATGAACAAAAACGGAAGGAACAAATTATGACATTTCAATAAGTTCCTCTCTTAAATTATACATTATTTTTGTCGAACATGTACAACATGACCTATCACAACACAATAAATATATTACTCATTCTTCTTAGGTTTTGCAACATAAATATTACACCCTCTTTTAATATCAGTAATTACCTTCTGCAGACTTTATTTAGATGCATTATATACTTTTGAATTGGTCCGTAACATGTCCATGTAAAAATATCTCATACTGAAAGAAACAATAGGCATTTGATATTATTTAAACTAATAAATGTATGTGACTATTGTGTTGCATCAGCCTCACTATAACTCTAACCCCACGAGTGCAGTTGCTTTACAACCTGATAAGGAATAAACAAGACCAGGAGAGGTATGACTTCTCATAATATGACTTTTCCAGTGGTATGATTGAAATACAGATAATTATAATAAATAAAATTGTTTCATACATAATTTTTTAAAAAGTCTTTTTATCAGAGACACAAATCTAATTAAAAAAATATGATGCATGATATCCACTCTGGTAAAAGGAAATTGGTCGTGTTTGTGCAGCAAACACCACCTGAATGATAATGCGGAAAAACCACAACGTGGATTTTGTCCCTAATTTACTGAACCGTTTCTAATCTTAACGAAATCAAAGGATTACATTAATTCTGCAATAATTGCAAATACTTTAGAGCTGTTTTGTCCTATTTGAAGAAAAGGCCAATTATGAAAGTATTTTTTAAAATTTATTTTGCTGAACAGCAAAATCTTCCCAAAGTTGTCGGAAACAGGAGGTCATCCTGTTAGACTGGAAACTACCATTATTCGGATACATCGATAGTATTTCTATTTTCTGTTATCTCATTTAATAGCCAAACACGCGATCGATTTTAAATAGTAGATCTTAATCGAATTGATAAAATAGTTTGCTTAACTGACATATGCTTGTGAGACGAAGTAGGGTTTCATTTTATCAGTAGATGAAACGTACGATGACATAAGGGTCAATCATACGTTTCTTTTTGTTTCGCCTTTCCCGCATATTTTTTTTTTTTTTTTGGGGGGGGGGGGGGGAGGGGGGCATAGTGATCACGATGTCGACGTTGGCGGCTGCAACAACTCAGTTTGTTACAGTTTTTGTGCAAGCACATAACTCTGAAACTACTGGTAGAAATTTGATGAAACTTGTAACACCAAATGTTGAAGGAGTGTTGATTGTTCTTTTTCATCAATGTGAATCCCACCCCACTAGGGGTTAGGGGAGGTCAAAAGTCATCCCTCAAATTTCTACATATTTTGATAGAATTCAACGCAGATGTACTATGGTGTGTGCTGTTATCCTTGGATTTATCTTTGAAATATTACACAAGTAGATGGTTAACCTTCTTTGAAACAAATGAGATCGCCACCTATAGCCATATATGTACTATCTTGGCATGGCAAGGCCAAGTCATTTATGCAGCCAATATTGGCCCCTGGGTCTCTTCCTACCCATGGGGACTGGCCCCTGGGTTATTATTTATAAACTATTTATAGCCATACCCTTAAATTATAGATACACCTACCTGGCATGTAAAGGGGAATTGTATTAGTTAACACAGGTTTCTTGGTTCGTTTCCCCCTCTCCTCCGGGGGTCCCGCGCTTGAGGTCATATCTTGGAAACTATTGGATTCCATCCTTTAACCATATATACACTTTCTCGGTACGACAAGACCAAGTCATTTACGAAATCAGTATTGGCCCCCGAGTCCCTCCCTATCCCCTGGGAACTGGCACCTGAGTCATAACTTTGACTCTGTTTAAACCCCAACCCTAAAAGTATGTATACAGACATGAAAAAGGGAAAACATTTATAGTAACCAACACAAAGGAACCCTTGTAATATATACACTTTTCAGTGGTCGTAATTCAGAAAAGTCGAACTGCAGTTTCAAGTTTGACGGTACTATAAATAAGGCAGTATTATTCTTTTATCTTAGTTTTATTGATTGCATAAGTTATTATGAATAAAAATTAAAATTGCAAGTGATTAGAAATGTATGGTCCGTGCTAAAAGTTCACCGTGCTGAGCCGGCATAGTTCCTAAATGTAGTCCGCAAGAGGATTAGCTGCATATACGTGATATTTGATTCGTAAACTTGTATTATTGCAAAAGCATTCAAAACCTAGACAGATAAAAACACTCTGTTTCATTAAAATTAGATTGAGACAGATGACGTTGCTACGACCATAAATAACTTATAGGTTTGGCATTTAATAGAATGGGATATAGGGATGGACAGTATAATGTGATATTATGGAATTTATTCAAATTAAAATCCATTTTCTTTTACCTGAGTGTAAGAGTTCTGATCGTTATTGCCGCGTTTACCATCACAGAACTCCTGAAAAATGGCTTCAAGTGTCATAGTAGAGCCAAATCCTGTTCATCCCGATCTCTTGGGTGGCTCCGTTAGCGCTCCGCCAAACAAGGGTCTGGTAAAATACTGAGTTTTCCTGGTAACGGCAGAACATTTTTTTTTCCCGAAAAATTTTATAAAAAGTGACTTCATTGGCCGATCAGATGAAGCGACATTATAAGTAATTGAGATGAGGAGATCACGTTATGTTTTGCGTGAATACGGACAGTTTCATTTACTGATTCTAGTGGCGTCTGTTCACAAAGTGATGTTTTATTATTTCATTAAATATTACAATATAATTTGGCTTAAATGATTTCAGAAAGTATATATATATATATATATATATATATATATATATATATATATATATATATATATATATATATATATATTATTTGAGCTCCTTTGTGGTTCCACTTCTACAATGTTTGACTACAGCACCTTCTATTAGCTAACGAGATCCATGCAGCAGTTTACAAGACAGTCGTATGGCGGAGATCGCGCGGAGCCACAAAATGTAACAATCGCCTACACATCAATGAAAGTGCCCGTTTTATAGATCGATAAGTGACTGTGCTTGGAGGAGAAACTTTGACTGGCACACTCAAACAGCGTGAAAGGTCACTTGGTCACAATGGCAAGAAAAATGTACTCGGGCTCGCAGTGATAGGTTAAGCAGGTTTATGTATATTCATTTAAAACGAGGAAGTCTCTGCACAGACGGCCACGGGTGATAAAGGATCGCAGCGGATTATCGCCCGTGGCTTGCGGCGATGATGACCTGGTTACAAAGTGATAAAATTCCATGCTTATATTCAGATTCATGTTAAAAACTGATATCTAATTGGTTGGTGTCTTTAAATCAGCCAATGAAATATCAATAGTTTAAGTTCAGTCTGGGTCTGAGCAGGAAAACATGTTCTATACCCTTTAGATCTCGTCTGATTTTCAAACATTTGGCGCAAAACTTTCCAAAATTTTCATTTTCTTTTCTTTTTGCGACATCACTGTTAATCTGTGTCACAATCAGAGCGATGGGAGGCGACAGAAGAATATAAATTTGTTTGTACATATTAACTTTCATAAGTCATGTTTAAAGGCACTATATGAAAATTTCGACTAACAAAAACAACAAAAATAAAAGTGCAATTTTATCATTTCGTTTTTGTCTACGATTGATGACCTATGACTCGTTTTGAAAAAAAAGTAAAAGTTTTAAAGATATATATTTATAAAACACCTCCTAAAATCAGTTCTACAGCTCTTTTGACTGAATACATCACAAATCAACTCTCATTAGAACTTTGGAGTTTACTGTTGACACCTAGAGTCTAAATAGTAGCTTAAATAGAATCCCAAGGTCCTATTAAAATCTGGACGATTACAGAGTATGTCCCGCATTGTGTAAAATCCTATTAAAACCTGGATGATTACACAGTATGTCCCGCATTGTGTAAGGTCCTATTAAAATCTGGACGATTACACAGTATGTCCCGCATTGTGTAGGGTCCTATTAAAATCTGGACGATTACACAGTATGTTCCGCATTGTGTAAGGCGAATACATGTTTTCATATCGTAAAAACTCATTTAATCGCATAATGATAGAACAGTTTGTAATATTCAATGTAGTAGTACTTTATGGTCTTTATACTGCACCCTAACGGCCTATAGAATTGAAAAAGTAAACAAAATTACAGGGCAAATCTAAAACAATTAAAGCCTACATTACTTGAATTAAGAGCGTGCTAGTGACAGCAAACTAACTCTACGTATTACACTGACTCATTTATGCGAAGGAACAACAAACTCACTATACGAGTCACACTGACTAATATTTTCCTTTGTCTTTGCATTTTGAAATTTTGTAATTTTAAGTACAAAAATGTAGTTCTTGATATCGTTATTTTTATATACATCTAAACCAATTGTTTGTTCGTATGAAAGAATTAGCCAAAAATAGGTTACCAAACTTTACAAATAGCAGTCATTTGCTTACGAATCAGCGCAATGGCCAGAGTACAGACTACAATCCCATGCACGTTATGTCAAATTAACCTCGGGTGGCAACCAATCATATCTTGTCCTTGTGCTGTTAAATATGTTTAGTAACAGTTGTGATCAAATTGGATTATGCTGTTGGTGGCGACAGTACGTTCTTATTACCGAGTAACATGGTAATGAAAACTGGCAGAATAGTCGGATACAAAAAACAATTTACAGAAATCCGATATTTAAACTACTTTAAACGGATGTTAAACCCTACTATTTATACCGTGCCTGCACATTTGATTAAAAGTGCAAATAACAACAATTCTGTGACAAAATAAGTAAAGTAACATGTTCAGCAAGGAAAAACTATTTGTCCAACACTCCTAAGCATCACACTACCCATAATTCCAGGAAATGCTGCTGCTGCCTTTCAGATACCTCAAACAAATCCTTGGCAATATTGATTAAACTATTTTAATGTTGTCAAAAAAGATCCACTTGGAGCAGGAGGATTAGGTGGAATAGGAGTAACAGTTATAAAAACAAGACATTTCACAGCATCAGCTATAGACAGACCAACTGTAACAAGACTTTCCACAGCATTAGCTATAGGCAGACCAACTGTAACAAGACTTCACAGCATTAGCTATAAGCAGACCAACTGTAACAAGACTTCCACAGCATTAGATATAGGCAGACTTGTCACAACATTAGCTATAAGCAGACCAACTTTAATAAGACTTCATAGCATTAGCTATAGGCAGACCAACTGTAACAAGACTTTCATAACATTAGCTATAGGCGGACCAACTGTAATAAGACTTTCCACAGCATTAGCTATAGGCAGACCAACTGTAACAAGACTTCACAGAATTAGCTATAAGCAGACCAACTGTAACAAGACTTTCATAACATTAGCTATAGGCGGAACAACCGTAATAAGACTTATCACAGCATTAGATATAGGCAGACTTGTCACAGCATTAGCTATAAGCAGACCAACTTTAACAAGACTTTTCACAGCATTAGCTATAGGCCGATTTTTCACAGCATTAGCTATAGGCCGATTTTTCACAGCATTAGCTATAGGCTGACCAACTGTTGATATGATCATTGCTATCGCTGTAGCTATTGCAGATATTAATACACCATTTTATTTAAACAATTGTTTCGGCCTTTCACCTAACAGTAATATTTCTCTCTTTCATTAATTCTTGCGCGATTTTCACTAAAATTACTATCAAACTGTTAAATGTCCAATTAATTGAGATTGTTTATTTTCAACACGTTCCAACAGTTCCTGTAGTTTAACTTATTTGGTTGCAACTGTTTTTTTCCTAGGCGACTTCGAAAGCATCTATATAAATACTTAGTTCTCTTTATGCTTGATCGGTGGCTAATCTTTTCACTGCAATTGGAATCACTCAATTGAAATTTTCCATAGTATTCGTCATTTAAAGTCTCAGGTACTCGCACCTATTCATCAGACTCTTCATTAATGTTTATTGTTGTCATCGCAATATCCCCAGAAACGTGTATTGGTTGTCTGAGGTGTATTGTTGGCTCAATCAGATATTTAGGTTGTATCTCCTCCTCAATACGTAACACCCAATTATCGCCATTTGTTTTCCAGCCTAATGTAAACAACAAGTCCATTCCAGTCTGGACTGCTATAGAGCTTGGTACTAGCATTGTCCTGACGTCTCCTTTCCTAGAGATCCGAACTAATTTACCTTCATGTCTTACATAATAGAGTGGGAGTTTTTATTCTAAAGATTTTTATTTCCAAATGATATTGAAATCCACTCATTTCCCAATTTCCTTTATGTCCTCCATGAACAAAGTCGAGAACTTTGAGTGAAACACTAACACATTCACTTGGAGCAGCATATCTAAAATCATTAGCTCATTAGCAAGATTTATAGTATCACCAATATGCATTTAATCTATTGCATCTATTACATCATCATCTTCATGCACATGAATTTCAAAATAAGTAACCAATATCATCGCCACTGTTACTAAAAAGCAAAAGTAAAGGTTGTTTCTTTCAACCTCATCACTTTATATGATGAACTGTATAACAACAATAAACATTTTTCAATTATTTAAATATCGAAGTAATGGACAAACAACAGCTGAAAAAAGTATTGGGATTTATGGAGGGCAAAATTAGCAATAACTCAATTTCTATCGAAACTGAAGAGTACAATCAGGAATTCAACATAGCTATTGCAAATGAAACATACAAAGAGATAGTTGGTAAAACTGTAACTGAAAAAGTAAGAAACAAAACTAGAAGACATCTAAGCTCTTTATCAATGCTAGAGCTGCTAAACTTTCCAAATCATTGTCCGATGCTGTTATTTATACTGTGAGATGAATGATCAGCAGATTTCTTTCTATAGACAACTTACTGCCACCGGCTGACTAAACCTATTCCAAACCTTTGCTGCTTTCTGATAATAGTTTATAATGGTATAGCTGTATGTGGAGAACTTATCTATCTAATTAGCAAAGAAAACAAAACTACGATGAAATAAACACTTCATATAATGTTAGCACATTTAAGATTATTACAATTTCAAAGAACATTGCAAAATTTAAACATAAATATGTTTTAATGGTATGTAACTATAAGCTTTAAAATAAAGTTGATACCATCAAAGCGATACGTACTTTGTGGAAATCAATTAACGGAAACATATTAAAGTAATGTATTTACTTCCAGCACGTCAATGCTGATGTTGCATTCATTATAAAGCTTTGCTATTTTGTACTAATCAGTCTCATAAAAGCATGATCCTGCACAATGTCTAAAATAAAAATTGTTGCTGTACCATCTTCTTTCTCCGGATGACTCACGATGGGAATTTATGATCACGTTTTTAATTGGCACAATACGAAATCATATAATGGTTTATACCACACGTTGAATCTGTTATACAAAAGCTCAATGTAGATGCTTTTCTACATACTGACGATTTCAGCCACAGTACTTGTCATTGATCCAGTCGTCTCCTGAGCTTACATTAGTTTAAATTAAAAGTGTTGTTTAATAACGATTATTAAACATCCGTTTTCTAGACACGTGTTTGAATTAGGAAATGTAGATAACGTAAAATTAGAGTTCTCATTCTAACTCCATAGTGCTAATGAGCGCAAATGCATGTTTGTTTTAAAGGATCTAATCAATTTGCTATAAAAGTATCTCGTTTAATACAAAATTGTATGACTAACAGTCGTTCCAAATCAAAGAAGGATCATTCGTACAATATAGTACAATACCTGAATTCCGGTTTAAATATAGGACCAAGGACGCTGTAGTACAACCCATCTCAAAACGCTGAACTCACTTTTAACGTAATAATAAATTCATTCTGCAGTAGGTTATGACCGAAACAAAGTTTAAAAATTGGATGTTTATATAGTTCATTCTGCAGCAGGTTATTACGGAAACAAGTTTAAAAATTGGATGTTTATATTTTGTTAAAAGGATATCTTGATATCGAGTGAACCTGAATTTGTATTACTTCTTTATTTCAACAGCACATTACCTGTGTTCATCGTGGAAAATAGTAAGCGAAGAAAAAAGATTGCGACTGGTATTTTTTGACAAAAATAACACGTCCGATTCCAAAGCTGAAGTGTTCTTTGAAAGTTAATTTAATGAAGATGAGAATGCAAAGCCAAAATGGGTTAAGAGAACCGCATTAGCTCATTCAGTAAGCGTCGAACTCGTAATCAGATGGTCGCGGGATTGATACCCGTCCAGGCCAGCTCGAGTCGGCTGCCTCGGTGTGTCCTTGGGAAAGGCACTTAACTTCTATTTCGTCCGAATGATATAGCCAACAATATGGTGAAAGTGCCGTTAAAACCACCCAAAGGACCAAGAAACCAAAATATGTCAAGCGAAAGTGCCGTTAAAACTCCCCACCCAAATGACCAACAAATCAAAATATGTCAAGCGAAGTGAATATAGTTATTGAGTTCTTTTGAGTCTTTAATTGAATCAACTTGGGCATAACATTTATATTTATTTTTCTACTCAGTTACATTGACCCCCCCCCCCAGTACATCCATTCCATCTATGGATTACTACTATGCATACAAATTACATTAAAATTTCAGATCTGACAATTTTATCCGGCGATTTTTACTTCTAACATTCCCTTATCGGATATATGGAGTCAAAGACAAAGATAACAATGAGTTAGTGTGTTACGAATGGTCATTTTGCTGTTCCTTGGTTCACAATAAAATTCGAATTTTCTGTACATTTCAATGCCTAGACGATTGCTTGGGGGCTCAATTTTAAAATTATTATTAGACATACTCCTTCCAGAACTTGCTGAAAGTAACGTGTATTTCCCCTGTTCTTCAACAGGTTGCAAACAAACACTTGGATCAAATCACCAAGATCCACCATAGGTGCATCATCGTTTGAAGCGAGTACCAATGGTCAATCGTTGTCTGTCATAGAATTCATTTAAATAGCTCACTCTGTTCTCCAATATTCGAGTGTACCTGTTCCGTAGTTACATTTATATTTGAAAGCAGCGAACACAACAGAAGGTATTTATTTCCCAAAACCTGTATACAGTTTTATGTTATCTGGTCAATTATCTATCAAGTATTTGTTTTTTTAACTTCAGGTATCTCCAGTCAGACTGTGGTGGAATTTTAAAAATTCTTGCATATAAAGTTAAAATGTTTCATAAATATGTTTTTTTTTTCTTTCTTTTTTTTCATCACCATCAGATAAATATATTTAGCATTCAACATCAGAATTTGCATGAAATGTTTATACTGATTTGACCAATTCTGGTACATTTTTATCTATCAAATGCCTGTGTGAAGTCAGATTTCATTTTTAATGGTGACGGTTCCGTAAATACGGTAGTATTATTGATATACATTATTCTTACAGAGTATATATCGCTGATAAGTCATAATATTTAAAAAGTAAAATTGTGCGTGATTCGACATGCAAGGGTCGTGCTAAACGTGAATAGTGCTGTTGTGCCGGCATGGGTTCCTTAATGTAGACCGCATGAAACTCAAACGATTGGCAGCATTTATGTGATATTAGATATGTAAACTTGTACTTAATACATCATAATACATTTAAAACAGAGACATATAAAAGCATTGTATAACAATAAATAATAGATAGATAGAGATGATGTTACTGCGACTGTAAAACGCATATAGGATTGGCACTTAACAGAATGGGATGTAGGGATAGACAGTATTTGCAAATTCTCATAATGTACGTACACGTGATATTTATACAGTTTAAAGAAATCAGATATCAATAAGTTACCTCGGTGCACTAATTCCGACAGATATTGCTGTTTTTACCATCATAAAACTCTAAAGGAAATAACTTCAGTTGTCATATTAGTGCCATGTTCTTGTGTATAAGCTATTTGTTTTAAATTATCTCTATTAGTCGTCAGAGTAAATTTACTTACCTTCACCCTAACTATTAATCGCAACGTTGTTATGCGATAGCAACTGCAGTTTTGCTGCTTTTGAAGCCTCACTATAACTGCAAACGTGGGTATCTTATTGCTTTTTAGCCTCTCTGTACTCATCCTACCACCCACCACCCGCTCACACTCAACCCCACTACACACGAACTAGAAAAGATTAAAATGTTACAAAGTTATAGTTTTATACAATAGCTAACGATATAATTTCTGCAGCACTTTTGACTTAATACACCACAACTCAAAACTGATCGAAAACTCGCAGCTTTACTAATGGCAGCTATGGTCTATAAAGTAGCTTAGAAGAATCCTAAGGTCGTATTAAAATAGAGAAGATTGCAAAGCATGTCCCGCTTTATGTAAGGCGATTACCTTTTTTTTACTTTCGCAAAATCTCATTAACTTGCACCACTATGTAACGGTTTGTAATATTCAATGTAGCAGTACCTTATGGTTCATTTGCTGCAGCTTAACCTCCCATAAAACTGAAAAAGTGTGAAAAGTAATGGACAAATCTAAAACTGTTAAAACTTACATTACTTGAATTTATACGCACATACTCGGGATAGCAAACTGACTCTACGTATTACACTGACTTATTTATGCCAAGGAACAGCAAACTCACTATACTAATCACAATGGCTAATATTTTCCTTTGTTCTTGCCTTTTGATATTTTTAGATTGAAAGTATACAAATGTTGTTCTTTGATATCGTCATTTTTGTATGCATCAGAAACAACTGGTTGTCTTTATGAAAGAAATAGCTAGCGTATGAGAGTACTCAACTCTACTATTATCCGCCACGTGTTTATTGTAGGTGAATCAGTGCAATGACCAGATGGCGCATTACAATTCTATGCACGTCATGGTAGGTTAATCTCGGATGGCAGCCAATCATATATTGAACTGTTAAATTTACTGCGTAACAGTTGTGAGGTACTTCTACCTAAGGACTTGTTTGTGACCTATTGAAGAAAGGGGAAATGAACATTATTTTTAACAAGTTCTTGAAGGACTATGTCAAAGAAAAAACATAAAATTTTATCCGGATAATAATAGTCTAGACATGCAAATTTTAATGAAAATTGAATTTTATTGTGGGTCAAAGAACAGTACATTGACCATATGTATAGCACTAATTCATGTTTGCCATTGTCACTGAGTCCATATATCAGAGGAGCACACGCTAGATTAGAAGAAACAAATTATCGGAGATATTAAACAATAAAATTGGCTGATCGCAAATTAGTATGAAACTTGTATGATCAATATTATTCCGTTGATATAACTGATGCATCAGAGAGAAAATCAGTCTAAATATAAATAAGCATACATATTATTAGTGTGTGTGTGTGTGTGTATATATATATATTGTTCCGACTCTATGGTCTAAGAAAAATGTAACAGAAAGAAAGTGAAACCAACAAATGAAGTTAATATCAACAAGCACTTTATTTCTTGACAATTAAAGGTAAAATTCAAAAGACACGTACAGTAATGTGTATTAAAATCCAAATAATCCAATAATCCAAAGTGTCCTAATCACAAGTTCTAAATATAGAATGTTCCGAATGAATTACTGTATCATTGAATCTGCTGATGTGCCAATATTCGTTAATGTCCTGATGTGCCAGTAGTCTTTAATGTGCTGATGTGTCAAAATGAAGTCCTCCACAATATCTTTGAATAAGTTCACATAAATCCCAAAATCATCAGTTAAAAATCCAAAATCCAAAAGTCTATGAGCACTTTTATAATCCAATGAATAGTTTAAATAATTCCTCTCTCTAAATTTGGAACGATTTTACACAACTGTAATGGCTCTTTAAAGACTGATGTTAAGATCGAAACTGGAAAACTGTCCACTAAACATGGTATATATAAAGATAGGCAACATGACAGAATGTTCTAGAATACTATATGGTGTATGTGATTTGTGGCACAAAACTCTAAAAGAAATTTTGGTTTTATCTGTAAACAAAATCAACCTTAAATCAGCAACTTGTTTACCAAAACCGTCCTTGAACTCAAATACTAAGTAAACAACCTAATTCAAGGACAATAGCTAAACATGTCAACATTATACTTAACATTAAGGTTTAAGCAAATATTAAATTTAAGAAATAATTATAATTTCCTAAAATATTTATAATATTATATCAACATCATACATAACAATATATATATATATATATATATATATATATATATATATATATATATATATATATATATATATATATTGTTACGACTCTATGGTCTAAGAAAAATGTAACAGAAAGAAAGTGAAACCAACAAATCAAGTAAAAATCAACAAGCAATTTATTACTAGATAATTAAAATGAAAAATCAAAAAGTCACTTACAGTAATTTGTTTTGAAATCCTAATAATCCAATAAGAATGATTGTTCTAATCACAAGTCCTAAATATAGAATGTTTAGAATTCACGGTTGTGTCCTTGAATGTTATTATGTACCAATGGTCTCCAAAGTCCTGATGTACTAGAAATCTTGAGTTGCTGATGTCAAAATGAAGTATTCCAAAATATCTGAATAAGTTCACATAAATTCCAAAATCATCAATTAAAAATCCAAAATCCAAAAGTTTATGAGCACTGTTATAATCCAATGAATATTTAAAATAATTCCTCTCTTAGAATTTGGAATGAATTTTCACAACTGTAATAGCTCTTTACAAGACTGATGGTAATGTCAAAACTGACAAAATGTCCACCAAACATGGTATATATAAAGATTGGTCACATGACAGAATGTTCTAGAATATGAGTCATCTTAATGTAATTTTACTTGTAAACAAAATTCAACCTTGACCTTCAAATTGAGAAAACATATTGATCAAAACAACCTAATTCAAGGACACTAGTTAAACATGTTTTTCCTGATAACATTAAGATTTAAGCAAATATTAAAGTGAAGAAACATTTATAATTTCCTAAAATATTTATAATATTATATAAACATCATACATAACACCTCCCCTCATAAAGAAAAAGAAAGATTTATATAATAAAGCTTTCTTTTGAATATACATCTAATACTATAATAACCAAAATTACATAAGAACATGTTTTATGATACTGGACTTAATTACATCAAGCAATATTAGATTTCTAGGCACGTGAGAGTGCATCTGCAATCACATTGTCTTTTCCCCTGATGTGTTTGATGTCAATGTTATATTCTTGCAATATCAAACTCCATCTCAACAATCTCCGATTTTTATCTTTCATTTTGTTGATGAAAGTAAGGGGATTGTGATCACTGTACACAATAATTGGAGAAAGAGCTGAGGTAACATACACTTCAAAATGCTGTAAAGCCAATATCAAAGCCAAACATTCCTTCTCAATTGTGGAATAATTTTTCTGGTGTTTGTTTAGTTTTTTAGAAAAATAACACACAGGGTGATCCACACCACTTTTGTCTTCCTGAATCAATACTCCACCAACCCCTACATCACTTGCATCAACAGATAATTTAAATGATTGGCTAAAATTTGGTGCAGAAAGAACTGGTGCATTCTTAAGCATGGCCTTTAACTTGTCAAAAGATTCCTGACACTTGTCAGACCAATGAAATTTGGTTTTCTTACTCAATAAACTTGTCAAAGGTTCAGCAATTTTGGAAAAATTGGAACAAAATTTCCGATAATATCCAGCCATACCTAGAAATCGCATCAGTTGCTTTTTACAAATTGGAACTTAAAATTCAGAGATAGCTTTGACCTTAGCTTCTATAGGTTTAACTTGACCTTGTCCCACAATATGTCCTAAAAATGTGACACAAGCATGGCAAAACTCACTTTTGCTCAAATTAATTGTCAGATTCGCATCGCTGAGTCGATCAAAGAATGTTCGAATGGTTTCCAAATGATCTTCCCAGGTGTTGTTGTAGATAATGACGTCATCGATATAAGCGTCACAATTATCAAGACCAAATGTTATCATGTTCATCAGACGTTGAAACGTTGCAGGCGAATTTTTCATTCCAAACGGCATGACTTTATATTGATAAAGTCCATCTGGAGTTACAAATGTTGAAATTTCTTTTGCCCTTTCCGTCAGTGGAATTTGCCAGAATCCTTTTAAAAGGTCAAACTTGGTGACATATTCCGCATTTCCAATTTTATCAATGCAATCGTCCATTCTTGGGATTGGAAATGAATCAGTTTTGGTGACACTGTTGACTTTTCTATAGTCAGTACACATACTGAATGTATTATCTGGCTTGGGAATAAGAATACATGGTGAACTCCAGTTACTTTTACTTGGTTCTATGAAATCATTCTCCAGTAAATACTGAATTTCTTTCTTCAGATAGTTCTGTTTGAGAGGATTCATCCTATAAGGATGCTGTTTCACAGGCGCAGAATCTACAATGTCAACGTCATGATAAATTTTACTTGTTCGTGTTGGAACATCAGGAAACAAGTGCTCATAGTCATGTAATAGCTGTTTTAGTTCATTTCTTTCCTGTTGTTGTAGATGTGAAAGTTTCTGGTCTAGGTTGTTCAATATTTCTGAATTCCGAAGATTGGTTATACCAGAGTCACTATAGTCTGATCGTACTCCATCGTTGATATCTTCACTGTGTGGGACAGGTACAACTAAATTAACTGAATAATTAGCTGAGCTATCTCTGTTAAAATATTCCTTTAACATATTTATATGACAAAGTTGTTTCTGTTTCCGTCTCCCAGGAGTGTTAATTATATAATTTAAGTCATTTACTTTCTTTTCAACGGTATAAGGACCATAAAATTTAGCCTGAAGTGGATTCTGAGGTATGGGAAAGAGAGCCAGAACTTTGTCACCAGGTTTAAAACTCCTTTCCTGTGAATTTCTGTCATACCTTAATTTCATTTTTGACTGGGTAGTGTGAAGATTAGTTCTTGCTACTTCACAGGCCTTTGACAACTTGTATTTGAAATCAGAGACATAATCAAGAAGATTAAACTTTGAGTCTTCATTTGAAAGAAGTTTCTCTTTCAATAATTTCAGTGGTCCACGGACAGTATGACCAAAAACTAGTTCAAAGGGACTAAAACCCAACGACTCTTGAACTGATTCCCTAACAGCAAACAACAACAAATGAACACCCTCATCCCAATCCTTTTCTGTATCAAAGCAATATGATCGAATCATATTCTTCAAAGTTTGATGAAATCTTTCCAAAGCACCTTGACTTTCAGGGTGATAGGCAGAAGATTTAAACTGTTGGATGCCTAATTCATGCATAACTTGTTGGAAAATTCCAGACATAAAATTTGATCCTTGATCTGACTGGACAGATTTGGGAAGGCCAACAGGTGTAAAAAACTTCACCAAAGCTTTCACAATAGTTTTAGTTTTTATATTTCTCAGAGGAATTGCCTCTGGAAATCTTGTAGATGTACACATGATGGTCAACAAGTATTGGTTGCCTGACTTGGTTTTAGGTAAAGGACCAACACAGTCTACTATTATTCTACTAAATGGTTCATCAAATGCAGGAATAGGTTGCAGATGAGCCTTAGGTATCTTCTGATTGGGTTTTCCTACCATTTGACAAGTGTGACAAGATCTGCAGTATTTAGAAACATCACTTTTGAGTTTCGGCCAATAAAAATGATTCAAGATCTTGTGATAAGTCTTACGGACTCCTAAATGACCAGCCAAAGGAGTTTCATGGACTAAATTAAGAATTTCCTGTCGATATGACTTAGGAACAACAATTTGATAGCTCACTGACCACTCGTCACCAGCGGGTACATCAGGTGGTCTCCATTTCCTCATAAGGACCCCATTTTTCACAAAGTAACACACTGGAACTTGTGTGGCTTCAGTTTCACTAATAGCCCTCTGAAACAAACAAGATATCTCGGGATCTTGCTCCTGTTCAACGACAAGGGATTGTCGTTTGTCATCCTGATTAGAACAAAGAGAATGAGTTGCCAAAAGAGGATCACTGTGATCAATACCATTTGATTGATCAATACCTGAGGAAAAAGTGACCTCATCAAAAGACTGACCAATACATGTGTCAGCTAAAGGAATAATATCCTGATCAACATCAATCTCAAGAGCTCTTTTTGCCATAGCTCTAGTAACTGCACAAGCAGGGTACAAATCAGGGATTTCAGTTTCGACAGGATCAACTTTCTGATCCAAACAAGGCTTGTCAGTTACAAGTGGATTAACCACAACCTTATCTCCAGCTAGGTCATTGCCTAGTAATAAATGAACACCCTCTATCGGTAAAGAAGTCACTGCCCCAACAGTCACAGGTCCAGAAACTAAGTCTGATGCCAAATTTACACAATGGAGAGGAACATTTACAAAGCCGCACTCTACTCCCTGAACAAGAACACTTTCACTTGAAGAAGACTCCTCAGACAAAGGCAAAGTACCTGATAATAAAAGACTCTGAGAAGCTTCAGTGTCCCTTAATATTTTAATTGGGATAGGTTTGGCAGAATCACCAATAAGTGATTTAGAACCTTCTGACATGAATGGTTCATAAGCCTCTAAAATAGAATCAGACTGGGGTTTGTTTGACCCAACAAATGTATTGCTTTCAATACAAGACCGTGACCTTGACCTCGTAGAAATAAGAGCATTTGGAAAAGCTCTGTCTTTTCTCTGTTGCTTATTTTTCAACTTGAAGCAATCAGAAATAACGTGCCCTTTCGTTTTACAATAAGTGCACGTAGGAAGAGATAAGGATTTCTGATCAGTCTTATCAGATGTTTGATTCCTAACAGTTGTGCTGTTGTGAAATTTGGAAGTACTCGAATGAGATTGAAATGGTTTTTTTTACCAGAAAACTGCTGAGAGGACGATTTATTACCAAATGAAATTTTGTGAGTCAAGGAATAATCATCAGCCATACGAGCAGCATTTTCCAAAGTTTCCACATTCTGCTCGTCAAGATAGGTTTTAACATCACTATGGATGCACCTCTTGAACTCTTCAATTAATACGAGCTGTCTGAGGTTATCATAAGCTTGATCAACTTTCTTGGCTGAGCACCACCTATCAAATAGTTGTTCTTTATCCCTTGCAAATTCGACATGAGTTTGTCCAGTTTCTTTTCTACAATTCCTAAACCGTTGTCGATATGCCTCTGGTACCAACTCATAAGCTTTCAAGATGTACTCCTTAACCACATCATAATCAGTGCTTTGTTGTACTGACAGTGAAGTGTAGACTTCACGAGCTTTGCCAATAAGTACACTTTGTAATAACAAAGTCCAATGCTCTCTGGGCCATTTCAAGTTTTCAGCTATTTTCTCGAAATGAAAAAAGTATTTATCTACATCTTTTTCCTGAAAAGGGGGTACTAACCTAATATATCTAGTAACATCAAAACCTGAACTTGTTTTTAAAGGAGTGGAGTGTGCTCTGTTTGCCAGTTCTAATTCTCTTAACTTAAATTGCATTTCCCTTTCTTCTCTTTGCATTTGTATCTGCCTCTCTTCTTTCTCTCTCTCCATCTGTATCCGCATTTGTCTCTCTTCTTTCTCTCTCTCTAACTGCCTCTCTTCTTTTTCTCTCTCCATCTGCCTCTCTTCTTTCTGCATTTGGATCTGCCTCTCTTCTTTCTGCATTTGGATCTGCCTCTCTTCTTTCTCTCTCTCCATCTGTATCTGCCTCTCTTCTTTCTCTCTCTCTCTCTCTGAATCTGAAGCTTTGCCAATTCTAAATCCATCTGGTTCTTTAACTCTAATTCCCATAATTTCCTGTCAGAACCAGATACAGGCTTTCTCTTCAAACTTAAAGCACTATTTTCAAAAATTCCCTTTCCTACTATATACTGAATCAAAATAATCTTTATCTCCTGTTTTGTCAATGATACTTTTGCCTCAGATAGACTGTATTTTCTGGCAAGCTCGAGCAACTCATCCTTTCTCATGCACTCTAACCCCTCCTGGGTAGGTTTTGAAATGAAATTCTGAACATTAGATGCCATAGTAAATGCTTGTTGGTTTCACACAAAAAAAATTTCTCTATATAAAATCTTTGCCAAAGACAAAAAAAATTCAGAGACAAAATCAATATGAATTTCAAAGATAAATTTAATATCTCTAATATGCTTTAATGAAATTCAGATCCCGGAACGGCCCCCAATTTCTGTTACGACTCTATGGTCTAAGAAAAATGTAACAGAAAGAAAGTGAAACCAACAAATCAAGTAAAAATCAACAAGCAATTTATTACTAGATAATTAAAATGAAAAATCAAAAAGTCACTTACAGTAATGTGTTTTGAAATCCTAATAATCCAATAAGAATGATTGTTCTAATCACAAGTCCTAAATATAGAATGTTTAGAATTCACGGCTGTGTCCTTGAATGTTATTATGTACCAATGGTCTCCAAAGTCCTGATGTACTAGAAATCTTGATGTGCTGATGTCAAAATGAAGTATTCCAAAATATCTGAATAAGTTCACATAAATTCCAAAATCATCAATTAAAAATCCAAAATCCAAAAGTTTATGAGCACTGTTATAATCCAATGAATATTTAAAATAATTCCTCTCTTAGAATTTGGAATGAATTTTCACAACTGTAATAGCTCTTTACAAGACTGATGGTAATGTCAAAACTGACAAAATGTCCACCAAACATGGTATATATAAAGATTGGTCACATGACAGAATGTTCTAGAATATGAGTCATCTTAATGTAATTTTACTTGTAAACAAAATTCAACCTTGACCTTCAAATTGAGAAAACATATTGATCAAAACAACCTAATTCAAGGACACTAGTTAAACATGTTTTTCCTGATAAACATTAAGATTTAAGCAAATATTAAAGTGAAGAAACATTTATAATTTCCTAAAATATTTATAATATTATATAAACATCATACATAACAATATATTTGATTTCCATGCTCTGATATCGGAATCTTAATTTAATTAACTTTCAAAGAATGTTTTCGATTCTGAAGTCTCCAAATTGAAACAAGAGAACGTGAAACAGGCGAATTTTGAAGATCTGTGCAAACAACTGGCAACAACTGATGGGAATTCCTAGGAAGTCGAGAAAAACTGGCCATTCTTCAGAAACTCTGTGTGCTGTGCATCCAAAACCCTCAGTCCCATCACAGGTAAACATCAAGATTGGTTTGATGACGACGATGCTGCCATTTGAAGACAACTGAATGAGAAACCTTGACTCCAAAAGGCCTGTTTAGATGACAGCACTTTATCCTAAGAATGCAGTCTTCAATAACAGCAAGAGGACTGTTAATGCAAGCTCAGAGAATTGTAAGACTCAAGGTTGAGCAGCATGGCAGATGAGATTCAGTCTTACGCAGACAGGAATGGCATGAAGAACATCTTAGATGCTTTGACAACAATCTACGGGCCACAGTCATCTGGAACATCTCCAGTACTGATTAAAGACGACACCACACTGCTCACTGAGAAAGAAAAGATACTGCAAAGATGGGCAGAACACTTCAACAACATCCTCCATCAATAACCATCTATCAGTCAGAAGGGAATTGATCGACTGCCTCTAGTGGAAATCAACATATCTCTTACTGATCCTCCAATGCTAACTGTAACTGAGCAAGCAATTGACCTGTCAAATGGCAAAGGAACTAGAACAGACGCAATACCTGCAGAAGTCTACAAATCCGCAGGCTCATACATGACACATAAACTGACTGAACTCTTAAAGTCAATGTGGACTCAAGGAACTTTACCCAAGAGTAACCGGATGCATCCATCGTCCACTTGTACAAACCGAAAGGCAACAGACAATCCTCGGACAACCATCGGGGCATCTCCTTGCTAGAAATAGCCGGCAAACTCCTCGCCAGAATTCTGCTGAATTGGCGTATGCATCACATCGATCAAGGTCTTCTGCCTGAGGGTCAGTGTGGCTTCGGGAAAGTACGAGGGACCACAGACATGGTGTTTGCAGCTCGTAAGCTGCAGAAGAAACGATAAGAACAGAACTCCAACCTGTACACGACATTCGTCGACCCGACAAAAGCCATTGACACAGTCAGTCGTGGAGGCCTCTGGAAGATCATAGCAAAATATGGTTGCCCAGAGAAATTCATAGTAATGGTCACTTCACAAGGCTGTCAGATAAGCTACTACCAAAGAAGATGATGCACGGCGAGCTGAAGGAGGGAAAGCGATCACAACGAGGTCAGAAGAAACGCTTCAAAGACTCCATCAAGTCATCCTTAAAACACTGTAACATTGACCATGCGTCTTGGGAAGATCTCGCACATGGCTGATGGCTACCATTTGGACAAGACAACTAACAGTTCGGTGAATTTCCACGTAGGAATTTCGGAGAAAGATCTGGTAATTGATAAACAGACGGTAACATACTTTTCACGGTGCTAAAGCGTGCCGGTATAAATATCAGAAAGATCATTTTCGACATTTTTTTTGTCATTTATTGATACATCTATATTTTTCATGTTGATATCAAGGTTTCTGTTCGGAACACTTCAACAATGCATATAATGTCTAAACCTTCATACGTGTCTAAGGTCAAATTCGACCTTGCTGATGTTTTGGACTCTTGTGACAAGAAATATAGATCGGCCTAAATCATCCCTCATGATTTAGTGACACAGGTTTAGCTGAAAAATAAGAAAATAATTCGTTTTATTATAATAAAAGGTCACCAGTATACCCACACAACAATTAACTGTATGCCAAAACACACTCTTGAATGGCTTTTGAAGACTAGGAAAAATAAAGTATGAAGATAAATGGGTGGACTCAGTTGTCTTGCTGATTGCTTTAAATTGCGGAAGTACTGCACAAGAACGGACAAACCTATCAATTACTTTCCTCTTCTAAATAGTTTCAACAATCTTTCTTTTCTAAAGTACTATCCCATCTTTACGAAACGTTGTTTTCACAATGTAAAACTTAAACATCATTTACCGATGTTGTAAACAGTTTTTGAAACCTGTACGACTATAAAAGAAATTAGATATACTGATACAACAAATTCACAATACCATCAAGGCTGTTATTTCGGTCTTGGTAGGCTGATATTGTACGACTTACATAGGATGGTCAGCTTGATATTCAAGATAATCTTTGGAACCTATCTCATTTTCAGTTGTCTGTATATCTTTCTATGTCCGTTTATTCTCAATGACAATAAATAAATAAATAAATAAATTTTAACAAATGGAATGAGGGGAAAGACCAACGATTCATATTTAACATACTTCTATAGCATATTGATTCGAGCCTTTGAAAAAACATGCATTAGCACCAATGAGCTAGAATGTGAACCCTCATTCTGCGTTATCTCATTTCCTTCTTCAAACACATGTCTAGAAAACGGATGTTCAATTATCGTTATTAAGCCACAATTCTGATTATACAAATGTAAGCTCAGGAGGAGATTATATCAACGAGGAAACTCTGTGATTGAGATCCCCAGCATGTCAGAAAGCATCTGCTTACGGGCCATTGGTTAACAGATCCAACCAGTATGTTACGTATTGTAATGGACCATACCTTCTTGAGTATGAATAATGACAAAGTATCAAAGCTTTCTAATGACTACAAAAGCATCAATGACCTGCTGGAAGTAAATACATTGTCTTTATGTTTCCGCTACATTTCCGTGTCGCTTTGATGGTGTCAAATTTATTTCAGAGCTTATAGTTTTAGAACTTTAAAACATACATACTTTTTATAGCGTAGAACAAATATTGTACTTTTTGGCTGTATTCTTGATGAAAGATGTTAACGGAGAAATTATAATAATCTTAAATGTGAAGCTCTCGTATTTTATCTTCACATTGTTTTTAATCAGAGGAGCTATCCACATCAAGTCATAGCATTACAATGTATGATCTAAGAGGCAGTATACCTTGGAATAGGTTTAGTAGGTTGGTGATGATATACCAGACAAAATGCGAAAAACCGGTCCACCGGTCTCGTTAAAATATGTATAAAAAAAGCTTTCCAACATTTACTCATAGCATCTTTGTCCTAGTCCTCTGATATTGTCACTAATCTTCTTTGTATTTACCAGCATCAATTTTACTATGATAAGCATGAAAAACGCAAGGCTAGAGCGGTATTATATCTAAAGGCTAGACCGGTATTATCTAAAGGCTAGACCGGTATTATCTAAAGCCTAGACCGGTATTATCTAAAGGCTAGACCGGTATTATCTAAAGCCTAGACCGGTATTATCTAAAGGCTAGACCGGTATTATCTAAAGCCTAGACCGGTATTATCTAAAGGCGGGACCGGTATTATCTAAAGTCTAGACCGGTATTATCTAAAGGCGGATACAATTAATGTACTAGACTATACCTACTTACTGCTTTATATAAATAAGGCTAATTAGTGCTAATTAAATGAGACGAAACTATTCTTTTCAAGTCCTTTTTAATTACATGCTAATAATGACCCCGCTAATTCACTAAACTTTACCTTAGAATATCAATTGACATTATTTATTCACTTTTTAGTTTTCGATAAGTATTTCAGATAGATTAAAACATGTACTCATATTATCTACTTTCATTTAAATCTAATAAGACCAGGAACATCTGTTTCGTGAATCGTCACCGGATGGCGGTCATATATTGAACATGCCTTGCTGCTTTATTTTATGTTATAAAAACGTTGACAATATCGTTAGGTTTCTAATTGTTTAAAACCTCTTATTTCTTAGAATGACATACACATTTCCGTTGTTTTCCTTTTTATATGTAACAATTTGTTTTCCTTTCTCTGATACATGCTGATACACGCTTTCTCGTAGAAGGTAGAAGGATTTGTTTACGCCGTTAAAGGTGTCATCTCGACCGTTTTAAAACAAAAACTGGGGATAAAAATATTGTTTACTTCATGATTTCAGTATTCATGTTTCCTTTGGTTTAAACTTGACGGTTTACTTGTCTTTATCCCCTTTATATACAACAATTACTAAATATTGTTAACATATAAAAATATTTGAGCGTCACTTATTTCACATGCTCTGAACTTTACAGTTATCAATAGTGATGTCTTAAAGACAAATCATCATGACAGGAAGACACAAAACCAGCTCTCTGAAGGAACTTCCATCTAACTTGTGGAAGTTTAAATGGCCACTTTTCAATGATCGGATGTTCAACACTACAAATATATACGTACTGGTCACTCCTGTTTAAGAATCTGCGTAAAGCAGGAAGAGATGAAGTGGTTATAGAAATAAGACCGCATAGTCTCCAAACGTGTTCGCTATATATATTTAAAACTCACTACTTAAGTAAAATTATTAAGTTTAATTGCGTGCAGAATCGCTCAATCATCATTTGACAACTTTCTGTTACACAAACAATTTATAATGAAAGATAGAAATGTACATGCATACTTACATATTTTTGAAATAAATCCATACAGTTACCGTTCATAAATTAATAACATTCGTTACATTATTAATAGTTAGATTCAATTTCATATAGTGGACTAAATCACAAAACTATCAGCGTAAAAGGCAACTTGATTTATTTATTTTTCTTTTCCTTTCCATTTGATATAAAGGTCTAAATGTGAATCTACTTAATTCAAACAAACCTGAATGCAATGAATCGGACTACTTTAATACAGAAAATGACAGCTACGGCTAAATCTCCGTATAACGCCTACTGCTGTACTATTCTCATTTGGGCGATATATTGAGGTAGGCGTAACCTTCAATGAGAACTATCAAAATTGCTAATATCGTCGTAGCTTGGCAGATGGCTGATGGCGGAAATGTCATTAAATCTGTAGTATTATATCGAAGAGTAACGAGACTTCCAACAAGACAAGCAGCAGAATAGTTTGGTGTTATAGCAGCAGTGAAGTGTTTTTTTTCTCTCTCTCTCTCTCTCTCTCTCTCTCTCTCTCTCTCTCTCTCTCTCTCTATATATATATATATATATATATATATATATATATATATATATATATATATATATATATATAACACAACATTGGTACAATTCTGGCTAAAATAATTGCGAATTCAAAATTAGGTTTATAAAATGTTGAAATGTTTAAGAAGATAAACTATTACAAATACACATGAACATATACTCTTACAAGATAAAAGTTAAAGATGTTAAAATTCCTTACAAGGTATATGCAATAAAAAATTAAGGCAAAAATGGTTAAATCCTTAGGATATTAGGTCAAAATTTGTTATGCACACCACAAAAATGTGTTCCACTGTCAATGAACACCGGGAAGGTACGCACTCTACTTTTTGGCGCTCTGAACCAAAGACAATTGGTTCTCCTTAAATTTGTTTGTTCGGGTGTATTGGTAACCTTGGTTTTGATTAAAGGAAACAGATTCATTGTAGAAGTTTTAGATAACAAAAGTCACCACATATTCCAAGTGATGATCTAGGCCGAACCATATTTCTGGTCAAAAGCGCCAAAACGTACCCATGGCCGATGTTCACCCTTCTGGAGGTATGCATTAGTTAGGTATGTGTGTCCTATGCGCTAGCGACACAATACCACCTCATCTCAACGATTTTTTCTATATGAAGGATGCAACTTTTCCATGATCAGTTTGATTTTCCAAGGCTTGCTTATGGAATTTTCATTCCAAATATTTTGCCAAGTAGATACAACATATCGATTTATATAATATTTATAGTCACTATATAGAGTCTTCTATTAAGAAACGGGCAGGTCACCTATGACTGCGTTTCTGCTCATTTATTACCCTAGTACCAATGCAAGAAGGACAACAGTACAGAACATACATATATACACATACATATATACAGACAGATATACATCTATACATACATATATACATACATACAAACAAACATACATAGATACATACGTACATACATACATACATACATACATACATACATACATACATACATACATACATACATACATACATACATACATCAACAGCATTGATAATTTCAATGTGTATGCCTATTGTTATCGCTTTACGTTTTAAATTCTGGATATACAACGTTTTATGAGAACTCACAGCATGATGATGATCCAAGATTCATAGTGAATTCTATGCCTTTTTGTTTTACTTAAATACTGTAAAGTTTCTGAAACGTATAGAGAAACAGAAATTGTCAATAATGACCAAACAATCCTCTAATATTCATTCGTTTGGAAATATTCTTTGCCTTGGAGCTAAAAATTTTAGGTGGTTCACAATTTATTGGGTTAATAGCTTTCATTAATCATTTCATGCGGACAATTTGCACTCCTCTTAAGTATCATTCAGTGTTAGAAATAAGCGGATATTATTATCGTCCATGTTCTTCTTAAATGGGATAGGCTATATTATTGTCATAATAAGTGCATAAAAGTGCGTACCCACTTTGTATCCTATTATCTATATCAAGCAATCTTCGGCAATATACATAGAGATTGGAACAAAAGTGACCAAACTATTTATTTTGATAGATAGATATTCCTTTAAATTCGACGATTTATTAAGTATATCCTCAGTCGCATAGTTCACGTTTTGTCCACTCTTGTTACGATGGAGTATGCAAGACGTAACACATTCGGGCTACGATGGAGTTTGCAAGACGTAACACATTCGGGCTACGATGGAGTTTGCAAGACCTAGCACATTCTTCAACTAGAACTATCTGCCAGTATACATTTCCATTTCTGATTAATCTAATACGACTAAAATACATAAATGATCACTTTCGGTGTTACGAGCTAAGGGTTAATTTGTTATTCTATTTTCAAGAGTTGACATGAAAAATGTTGCTTGCACTTTGAGTGATCCTATCTTCTATGTATGTTTTATTGGTAGGCGGCTAAGAAATATGTATATATGTATAAGTAGGTGGGAATGTAGACAGGTGGCTAGGTAGTACATAGGTAGGCAGGTAGTTAGGTATGAAATTTGTAAGTATGGAAACTCCATATTACCAAAACTAAAGCGGAAAAAAAATAAAAACAAACGACTGGAACCTTTAACGGGTCATTGATCTAAGGTTCCACATCAGCAGTCTTACATTGTACCACAAACCTTATGTTCACAGTAATAACGCTTTTAAGAATGCATTGCCTACATTCAAAGAAACTGGATAATTAACATAGTATTTTATTGATTGCTAAATCTTAGAGATACGAGTTAACTGACCACTAATGTACTTGGTTAATGAAAGGTTTAGATGGATAAATGGTTTGAAAACAATCACGGTTCGACTTGACCCTTGGCATGTTAGGAACTATGATATTCAGAAGCACTGAATATATGTAAAACATCATGCGAATCTACCTTGATTCCACCACTCACCCACCCCGAAACACGTCCGAATAAAATTTTCTACATTGGATTTTTTTTAAATTTAAATTTTCATCATCTCGACTGAAAAGGAAAAAAAATGAGAGGGTCACTCAGGTATCTCACAAGTTCTTAATTAATTAATTAATTAAACAAAGGGAAATACTCTAACCACTGACACAGAACGAGTAAATTTAAAATACAAACAATTGTTTCATTTTCTAAGAGTACCAAGTTACTAAATTTCAACATTAGCTTATATGGCTATAGATTGTCTATGACACGACCGTGAGAATAATGATCTCTTTTGATATGTACACAGCTATGTAGTATTAGATTTATTTTACAGATATATGACAAATACAAACATTTTCTTTATTAATATATTCCTATACATTCACTATGCATGGCAAAAATGCAAGATGTTGAATAATTTGTATAAATCGTGTAGTTAATGGCGCTGCAAATGTATATACATTGTGAACTATATTGTATTATGGTCCGGAGGCCTGAATTATGTAATAAAATGACAGCCGATATCAGTCAATCAGCTGACAATAAATATTTTCCATTTGCGTAGAAGTCACATGAGTAGAACAACGGTAGTACAAATGTAGACGCAATTGTGCAAATTACCTTGTGTTGGTTTATGTGATGATTGCTTTGTGTAATATCTTTATAATTTTTACTCGACAAGACAGCCATTAATAACAAACGCATAAGGATATAAAACGACTGAATGACTGAGAAAAAGTAGATAAAGTTGACATTAAATGGGCAATTGGGCAACAAAATGAAAAATTCTAATTGATTTAAATGAAATGGACTGTATTATAAATACGCCAACTGTACCTCTCTTTAGTCACAGCTTTAAAGTTATCAGATACTGCAGGGATCAACTCAGTCCTCTGATCATAGCAATGTGATCTTATTATCGTTGCGCTGTGGATGCAATATGACCCCTGAATATGGAGGAATAAGGTAAGGTAATTACCGTATATACTCGCCTAAAATCCGGGTCTAAATGCAAACAACGTAGACCCTGATCTGCTGACGTATAATGCGCCGGCAGATTAGGGTATATGCTGTTTGTTCTACTGATTAGTACTTACAAATTGCATAGACCCAGATCTGCCGGCGCATTATGCGACAGCAGATATGGATCTATGCAGTTTGCAGTTGGTATATGATAATACACGAGTATAAACGGTACCTATATCTCCTGATTGGGTTTCAAGAAGGCACTCAAGCGGAGGTGATATCATGTAAATGATAATAAGATCTAATGAGATCCAAGTAAGATGAAGTATGTAAAGATATAAAATTTGATGTATTTTCAAAAAAGAGCGTACCTACCTTATTATTGTACGACTATTTTTATTGTCATTGTGTATTGTTTTTTAACTCTTACATGAAAACGGTGAAATGAATTTAATCTAAAGACTTACTATGTGATATTTCGAAATTGATCTATCTTTCATACCATTAAAGTGTGCAACTTTTTTGTTGAAAAGTTTTCTTATGAGCAAATGAAAAATAAACTGGAACACATAATTAAAATGCGTAAGGGAATTATAATGCTTATTAGTGCATCTAGAAACATAATTTAATATTAACTCGGTGCTTAAAATCGTAAGTTCCAATTCTGCTGATAATTAACAATATAATGGTGGATGGGTTTGGGTTTCTTTTCAGTTATATAACCGAATAGTTCCGAATTATATGAAGCATGAATCCTGAAGTAAGTCTGTTGATTGGAATGTCTTTAGAAATACAAAAACAAATTTCTTGAAATCAATATACGAGGGGTATTTGAAAAGTTCTGAATATTTTATTTATAACGTTTTTGTTTCTTTTGAACCTGTCAATAAATATAATGCCGGTCGAAAGACAAAATAAAGTTCTATAAAATGATCTGTAGCTGCACGTGCAACACGCCAGACACCTGCAGAAATATGCATGTGTCGTAACATAGGTGAATGCCAGTAACATACCAATGTCGTTGAAGAAGAATAATTTTGTTACTGTGCAAAGAGCATACTGTAAAATCAGGGTGCTCTTAGGGTACTCTCAGACTAATATTAATGTCAACTTGGATAAAGTTTACGAATCTAATTCTTTGTCATATCGTACAACTATGAGGTGGTTTCATCGTTTTAAAGATGGTCGAGAATCCATGGAAGACGACCCACAATCTAGAAGACAGTTGTCTGCGACTGGTGAGCTGGAAGTGGCTGCTGTGAAGGGAGCATTTAATAAAGATACTAGATACACAGCGGAATATATTTCTGTTATCACGAACATTAATTCGTCAGCTGTTTTTAATATATTCAATAATCACTTGAAGTTCAGAAAGGTTTGTGCAAGGTGGGTCCCGCATTTGTTGACGGCTGATCAAAAACAGACTGGAGTTTAAATCGCCAAACAGCTACTCGCCAAATCTGAAAATAGTGACCAGAGACGTTTGAATGAGATTGTCACAGGTGATGAAACTTTGATTTATTTTTTTTAGCCTGATTGAAGAGAAAATAATAAAGTCTGGATTGGAATAAACGAGCAGAGACCACAAATTGCTCGTCGTAGTCGGATTGTCAAAAGAGTTACATGTGCCTGATTCTGCAAGTGTCAAGTGTTGCCAAAAGTTGTGGAATGCTACCAAATCATCAGTCCGCACACCGGTACCTGAGGTATCCATCTACTGCATGACACCGCACCGGAGCATTAATCCGTAGTCGTGACCGATGTCCTGAAGGAGAACAACATCCAAACTGTGCCACATTCTCCATGCATCCCTGATTTAGCTGTAGATGAGTTTTGGCTGAATTCCGATATCAAAGATTTGCTGAGGGGCATAAAATTTGAAAGCCGCCATGCGGTTGAAAGTGCAGTTCTCCATTGTATGGACATCATATCCAAAAGTGAATGAAAAATGGCATTTAATAATTGAATAATCAGACTGAGAAAGTGTGTAAAGGTGCATGGAAAGTACTTCTTGGGTAATCACTGACGTTCTGTTCGCTAATAAAGAACTGTGTTGTACAGCGCATTAATATTCAGAACCTTTTAAATACACATTGTAGCTTACTGATATTCAATTTATTCAATTTATATGAATATGTGCAACATTCTGACAGGAAAGTTACATCGAATTTACAGCGTACGTTACTGATTACTGATTGTTCCTTCCGTGTAGACAAACAGTTGTGATAGGTATATATATATATATATATATATATATATATATATATATATTTATATATAAATGATACCAGCAAAGAACAACCTTTTTTGAAATTTGAAATTTAAAAATCGGAAAATGCACATAACACAGTTCGTACTAATGACTCAGTTCAAATAGGCTTTTAAATTTTAAGATCCGTGAATCTGTAGTAACTGTGCCATATGAGCATTAAAAAAAGGTTTTAAAGAAAACTTTAAAGCTCATCCAGTTCTGAGACAGACAGAAAATTATTCTCCAGAAAGAAGATTAAGTTCAATGACGTTGCGAGAACCATAGAGACGCAGATGGTAAACGCTTAAATACTACTACGAGAGGCGGGGAAGAATGATATCTGCATCTTATGGTAGAGTACAGATCTCAGAGAGTGGCCTCATATTCAGCTAGAGAAAATCAAGAGAAGTTGTTGTTGTTGTTGTTGTTTGTCGACAGTACACTGGCATCGGTCAATACGACTGTCTTGATTTAATATATTGGAATGGCTATACATATCATAATTTTATTATTGTTTTTTTCAGAATATATTCGTTAGAAATCTCTCTCAAAAAACCCCAACAAATCGCCTATGTGCGCTTAAAGTTCAACGCTAACTTGCGTGGTGCTGTCAGAGCGTAACTGCAGTTCTGATGTTTTTTTTTATCCTTCTTTCAATATATCCCTCCTACTGTGCTGCCGTCCGTTTGTCTGTTCTGTGTTAGGTATACTTGTTCTAATCGAAATCATAATTGCGATTTTGCAAAAATTAATGAATAAATAAAAATAAAAAGATTTCGAAAGCTCCACAGTAAATACTTGGAAACAATATATTTACAAATTCCGTGCAAATTTAATCAAGTTTATAATCCAAATCCTGTGGCCGTTTCAGCTAGACGATCCATTAAGTTATTCATATACATTTGTGCAAGTTCTTACTTATTAATGTGCAGATGTAGATCTTGTGGCTCCTATTACACACTGTTTCTTGTAGACAAAATCTGAATTTAAGAAGCTTGTCTAGTTAGATGTAAGAGAGACCACCTTTTAATTCGACATTGGATGATTTAGGATTTTAAGCTTTTGAAGGACCTGCATATTGCCACTTAAAATATGACATAGCTCCTTATTCTCGCAACGTTTTTAGTACGACATACAAGGTAAAGTTTAAAGTCTGTAAATCGTTACGACATACAAGGTAAAGTTTAAAGTCTGTAAATCGTTACATCCTAAAACAATTAAACAAATAAAGACTCATGGAAATTTCAGGGTCTTCTTACCGTTGGTTCATCTTCTACGATGTTGAATTTCATTGGCATAGATGAACTCTACATATCGTGCCTGATTGCGGGCGCATAAGCTTGAGTGTTGTACCTCATATGTTTTGTAAGTATCTGCCTGGCTCTAATTTTTACCTTTGCTGAATATTTATTATTATACTTAATTGAGGTGTTTGAGTCCAAATATTTGTAAGACAAGGGCATATTCACATGATGGCGATGTTTGTCAACAGTTAATGGACTTATTTCTATATGCTGATAGCGTTATTATTGCCAAACACAGACGAGTTTATGTCAGAAAGAACAGGGAACACAGGTTGGTTCAGTGTTTTAGATACAACAGATTACAGCACTCAATGTTATAACCAGCTATGTATTTTATTAAACCAATTGTCTTTGAGTATACTATTTAAAAAGGCCCTGTAAAAGCGATTATTATGTCGATCCTGAACCTTTATTTGATACGGTACCTTATTCTCAAAACTTCTTGAGGAAACAAACTTAAAGTCAAGCCGAGAACCCCAAAATTAGATATGATACTTGGGGTACCAAAGTTAAGAAGATCCTGAAAATTCTATGATTCTGAATATAATATAATGAAAGTAACGGGATATCAGATGTTTCTGACAATGAACTAGAGCAGCAGTTTGGAGAATATGGGATCTGAGCTGATCAATATTGGAGCTTTCGGATGTTGCACAATCTCAATGTCTGTTTATCTGTTTATAAGTTTGAAGCTGTAGGCCACAAGTCGACACGGATCTTTAAACTTGACAGTGATAGTCTGTAATGTAGCCTAAAGGGAGATTATTCCAATCAAAGTTTGGATGATAATGATACAGTATGAAATATTAAAATAATCTTTAAATGTAAGGTGATTGTATCATTGTTCTTCCAATGCTTATTGAATGAAATTGATCATGATGTAACGACTATAAAAGTAGTGTATTCAATAGACTATATATACTTACACAAACAGAGCACACTCTAGAGGAAGAAGAAGCAAAGATATTCGCAACTTAGTTTCCTGATTGTACACTTTGTCAGATACTTCTTCATGTATCTGTGAGAATGTAGACAAAGAAACTATCGACTTTGATGTTTGGATATGTTTAAGTTCAACTAACCACTTAGACTCAAATTCTATAGTTTTTATGACCATTGTCACTACAACATTATTTGCCATTTTGTTTCTGTAAGACCTAAATGTTAATTTGGAACTCTATAACCATGTTTGTTTGACCTTAAATAAAAATATTATGAGATAATCCAACAGTCTAAATTTATTTTTAATCAGTGAACTGTCGCTACCAAATTCGTTGTGGCAGCACTAGACCTTAACTCCAACACCACAAATATAAACAAAAGCTTTTAATTAAATGACACTGTCACAAACGTATCTGCCGAGATACCGCCAAATAACCTAATATACAAAAATCACATTACTCTTATATCTGTTATCGTAAATTATTTCAATACATGAATCTTAAACTAGGACCCTTATTCTGCAATATTAACCAAAGTTAATAATCAATAATAGGAAAGTCATCTTTGTAATGGATTTATAATTGGCTCACTATGTTTTTTCTGCTTGATTTCTTGCTCGTTATATCTTATCATGCAGCCGAGCGTTGGTCGGTTAATTGTTTTTAGGGCACTTTCAGCACTGAAGTGTACAAATGCATGTCATATGACAGTAGTTCATAACATATTTATATCAGTGCCATAGTATCACAAACATTTGAAATACATACAATTCGTCCCTGAATTAGTTCTAGTGAACCAGGAATAACGGCGCCAACCGACATCGATTTTGTTTGCTAGTGTTAAGTCATTAATGACAAACTGATGTTCAATGATTGCAATCAAGCAAGAATTCAAACCAATCAATATAATTAGGAGTCTGCTGAATGGGCGGCAATAAATAAAATAACCGTTATTTCAATGTCCAGCATATTTAACTTTATTAATCTGAAGGATTGTAAAAACAGAGATTCAACATGAGGCATGCATCTTCCTATAATTTTATTTTAGGTAAATAACGTCGTACATACTCATTATCAATGATACCGGGAGAGAAGATATAACCAAAGCTATTGTGGCTACAGTAAGCCGGACTTTATCTTTAAAAGGCAGGAATTTTCATTCATCAGACTCTAGTATCTCTCTAAACAACAAAACCAGTATTGTCTTCGTCGTGATCGTTGTAGTGAGAGAGAATTTCCCTTGTTGTCCATCTATTTGACTGGAATAAAATGCTGTTGACTTTGACGGTGTCACATTAATCTAAATACTTAATGTTATATTAAATTTTTAAGTCATGATTAGAACTTACAAATGTCATGATTTTTAATGGCGTCAAATAATTAAGCTTTACTTTGTATAAATCAGTTTGTGTCTATATACACGATAAATATAGTAGAAATCAGTTTGTGTCTATATAGAAGATAAATATAATAGAAATCAGTTTGTGGCTATATACAAGATAAATATAATAGAAATCAGTTTGTGGCTATATACAAGATAAATGTAATAGAAATCTGTTTGTGGATACATACAAGATAAATATAACAGAAATCAGTTTAGCAAGTTTTGCGTCTCATGCATATTGTTGTTGTTGACTTTGTTTTCTTCTTTAAACTGCCCTTTGCAAACTCTCAGCATTTGTATAATAGGTTAATTAATATCAGGTCAAAAAGAATTACTGGTGAGCTCTGAGTCTATGATATTACTATATTCATGTTTTCTTCTTTCATAGTCGTCACTGCATGTTATTAATGATAACAAATACCCCATAAAGTACATAGCAAGCTAACAGTGCCTGAAAGCTACTAATTTTAAAATCAGAAAGTTTCGTTTACGATAAATATGTTAAATCTATGAGAATTATATTGCTCCCCCCCCCCCAGCCTAATGCAATGAACAGGACCATACTCCAGTTATACTGAGCATCATTAAACATCTCAAATTTCCTTTCGCAAACTGTCTTTTTTGTAATACCTTTCATATTGATTTGTCTTCAAAGATGAAATTTGCATTGAATATTTGGCTGAGTCTATGAAAAAAGATTAAGGTCTCACACCTTGAATTTCTCAAAATGTAGTCATGGTTATTGTCTGAGTAAAATTGAGGGATTTCCTTACAACGGATACATTTTAAAACTCTTTTTGTTGAGAATTAAAGGCATCCTACCATAGAATTCAAGAATTCAACCATTTAGGAATGTAGCTTAATTCCTTTCAATCAGCTCTTTATCCGCAAAAAAGGCTTAAATCTGTGAAGAATATCATAACCAAATTAATATAAAAAGAACTCACTTTAGGAGAAAATTAGAAGCTGTTAGTACAACTGGGCACAGGTAGTCATATTACGGCTTTAAAGATATACCTTATACACGCCACGAAGCTAGATTCTACGACGGAATATATATTTAGAGTGATATATGCAACGCTCGAAGAAAGACGTCGTTGTTACCGATAGTTTCTTCATGATAATATGCTCTTACAATATGACAGAAAGAAACACATCTTCAGTTTGGGGTTGTAACTTTTACATCTTCGTCATAACCAAGCGATGCTATATTCGTTTTCATTTAGTTACAGTTTTAATCACATGCACAATCATTATTGAAACGGTTATATTGTTATGTATGATGTTGATAAAATATTATAAATATTTTAGGAAAGTATAAATGTTTCTTGACTTTAATATTTGCTTAAACCTTAATGTTAAGTATAATGTTGACATGTTTAGCTATTGTCCTTGAATTAGGTTGTTTACTTAGTATTTGAGTTCAAGGACGGTTTTGGTAAACAAGCTGTTTATTCCATATGAGGTCAGGGTTGATTTTGTTTACAGATAAAACCAGAATTTCCTTAGAGTTATATGTTAAAAGTCGCACACACCATTTAATATTATAGAACATTCTGTCATGTGACCTATCTTTTATATACCATGTTTAGTGGACAGTTTTTCAGTTTCGACCTTACCATCAGTCTTTCAAAGAGTTATTACAGTTGTGAAAAATCATTCCAAATTCAGAGAGAGGAACTATTTAAAATATCCATTGGATTATAAAAGTGCTCATAGACTTTTGGATTTTGGATTTTGAATTGATGATTTTGGGATTTATGTGGACTTATTCAAAAACATTCTGGAGTACTTCCTTTTTGCACATCAGCACTTTAAAGACTACTGGCACATCAGGACATTAAAGACTATTGGCACATCAAAACATTCAAGGATACAGTCATTCATTCGGAACATTCTATATTTAGGACTTGTAATTAGGACACTTAGGATTATTGGATTATTTGGATTTTAATTCACGTTGCTGTAAGTGTCTTTTGAATTTTCACTTTAATTGTCTAGAAATAAATTGTTTGTTGATTTTCACTTGATTTGTTGGTTTCACTTTCTTTCTGTTACATTTTTCTTAGACCATAGAGTCGTAACAATATGCTAAATAATTTAGAATGTCTTTAAGGGGCTAATTATTTTTTAAAATAATAAGTTTAGAATACATCTCGTTTGCAATGGATTGTGGAAACTATGATGCAAGAGTAATGCCTACATTTCGAAGGCAATTATTAACCTTTGATAAGCATCTCCTCACTATTGACAGCTTCGATGTTTACACCGACGTTTAGTTAAAACAGATGTTTGACTGGTTCAGTGCGTGTGTACAAGAAAAGTCAATTTCAAGTTTATTTTTGGCACATTAATAGAATGCATGATGTTTATGTGCTAGGTAAATATTTTAATAGATACTACATTTAATACACATTATCTAGAAATTATAGAGGATACAATCAATACAAAAATTTCCTGTTTATATTAATGGGAAATATTATTATGCTGGGAATCTTAAATATGGATGTTAGCCCAGATGGTGAGAAAAGATTTTTGGTAAGAAATGGAACACCTCTTGCTTATTAAATACAACCTCGACCAGAAAACCACTTCCAGCTGAAATGATTCACATATTTAAAAAAATCATAAGGCACCATATATTTATGACTGAAAACTTTAGAACCGGGCACAAAAGTCTGCGATGTCATTTTAATGATAGTTATATCCTTCGTGTCTCGGGGATATGTAAATATTTATTCGATATTGGATAATTAGATTTCAAGTTAATGCGTTTAACCTCACGTCTGGAAAGCGAACTAATGAAAACATATTCCTTATATTAAAATTTTGAGTTTGGACTAGGGAGGAAGAACAGGTAACACAATATTTTTTTAATTTGAACAAATATAAATTACATCAGTAAAATTAAGCCTAATTTATTGAAACTAAATGATACTACTGCCAATAAATAGGGATACAAGTTTGGATAAAAATGATCATACCATCAGAAAATCTATTCCTTTCATAAAGTAGGTCCAGTTGATTTAGAGTCTCTTCTCAGCTACCTGGATATTCCTAAACTAGACAATGAGCAGAAAGAACTAGTCAGCTTTGAAAAATATGCCTAATAATACATAATCCATGATCTGATTGATTTACAGTAGATTGTTTCAAGTTCGCCGGAAAGATCTTGGCCCTAATTTTCTCGAAGCAATTAATTACTCATATAACTCACGTGAACTGTCATCTACTCAAAAATAAGGTGCTTTTGTGTTCCAAAAGGTGTGTTCCACAAGGTGTGTTCCAAAAAGGTGTGTTCCAAAAAAATCGGAAAAATATTTGAAGAATTTGAGACCTAATTTTTTTTACTAAATATATTCTATACAATTTCATCAGCATGTAAAGCAAATAAAACAAACTCGTCCTATAATAGTTAATAAAGATCAAACTATAAATAATAAAATAGCAGCAAATATTTGTAATTTATTCGATTTTATGAATTATGTAAAGATAAATAATATACTAGTAACTGGACTTCAACTCTTAACTGATTGTGAGAAATCTGTTTACTCATTTATATAGGCCTTCATTGAGAAATCTGTTTACTCATTTATATAGGCCTTCATTGAGAATGTTTTACACGTTTACAATTATTTTTATGGTAGTAAAAGTTGTACCATTTAAAATAATTTGTGTTCTTTATGGAACAATTCTGTACATACTTTTTTCATACACTTTAGGACTGTGACAAAATAAAATTAATCCTTTGTAGTTTTACTAAAGGGTCAAATAATGAATGCAATCATTTTCATTATTTGTCTTTTAAAAGAAACAAATTCTTATTGGTATAGTAAATGGGAAACAAGCTGATGATGTAACCAATTTATTTATGTTGCAATTGAAATTACACGCTTACAGATGTATATTTTGTTGTGAATCAACACATATGGTTCACATTAAGAAAGAAATGAAGTTAGACTTTTTGTCTGATAAGTATTATGCATTGAGAAGTTGTAAATGGGAGAGTTTTGAAAACAACAGGCATTATACAAAACACTCTTCTAAATGGCAGTAAGAATGTATTTTAAAAAAATTATCTTACAAGTTTTCTTCTTTTTTGCAAGGTCACTTTTCTAGCTTTCCCATAGGTAAATGCTTTAAACATTGTTCATACTGGCATGCATGCGTGTATGTATGTATGTATGTATGTATGTATGTATGTATGTATGTATGTATGTATGTATGTATGTATGTATGTATGTATGTATGTATGTATGTATGTATCTATGTATGTATGTATGTATGTATGTATGCATGCATGCATGCATGTATGTATGTATGTATGTATGTATGTATGTATGTATGTATGTATGTATGTATGTATGTATGTATGTATGTATGCATGCATGTATGCATGCATGCATGTATGTATGTATGTACCTATGTATGCATGTATTTATGCATGTATGTATGTATGTATGTATGTATGTATATATGCATTTATGTATGTATGTATGTATGCATGTATGTAGGTAAATGTGTGTATGAATGTATGCTTGCATGTATGGATGCATGTATGGATGCATGTATGTACGTATGTATGTATGTATGTATGTATGTATGTATGTATGTATGTATGTATGTATGTATGTATGCATGCATGCATGTATGTATGTAGTATATACAAACTTTTTCGTGAGCCATCCTCCTATCCACCAATGCTTTTTGCAAAATTCCCATGCTACCATGTTGCTAGCAACCATTTTGGTTGAATAACCAACATGATTCTACTATCCATCAAATATATATATATATATATATATATATATATATATATATATATATATATATATATATATATATATATATATATATATATATATATATCCTAAGCCACCTCCAACCAAATATTGACTTGATATATTCTAAAACACCCCACCAATATTTTTCGGAATAAATGTAGACCATCCCTACCCTCACAATTAATTATCCCCAAAACAAAACTTCTTCTGCAGTAATTTGAGGCCATTATGTACATCTGAAACAAAAATATCTATGGCTCCTAGTCATTTAATCTAGATAGAGTAAGTCATTTCAAATGAAAACAAATAGATTTCAGAAGTGTAAGTTTTTTACTTCAGAGACTAAATAACAATTGCAAAGAAGAAGCCAATGAAATTATGAAAATGTAAAGAAACATCTTACCGCAACCACTAAGAGATCAAATCAATCTTTTCTGAAACCCTTCTCACTTTACTTTATATTTTTTATAATTTCATATATATAAAGTATTTGACATAACTAATAACATTATTAGTCAGTGTATATAGCCAGTATTTAAAAAAATGAAAACATTAGATAAATAAATAATGGACTTCATATTTAAAAAACTGACAAACAGTGCACCTTATTCATGTCCTGCCACTCAGTTAACGCTCCAATTTAAAAGCACCGCAAAACCCTTTTTAAAAATAAAATATACCACATAGAAGACAATTACAGTTTAAATGGAACCAATAATGGTTAAGCATTAAGCATTCAGATTCATCTGACGCCTTTAAAGTAAAAAGCATTTTATTCCAATCAAATAGTGTGATATGAAATTTTGCTAAATCAATTAAACTGGACAATATAAATGGCAAAATCAGGATGTGGAATGTCATATTGGTATTTATCTGAAACAAGTACACCACAGCTAGTAAGATCAATATGTTGAGGTCAAGTTTGCTTTCATATTCAAAAACTGTTGTCTGAATGCTCAGTGCCATTGCCTGATGTTCAATCTTTTAATCTACCAAACAAAAACATAGCTCTAAAATAATTGAACATAATTTGTAATAATTTTAATATTCCATCTCATCATGGTTGCGGATATTTAAATGGAAAAAATACTTTATTGCTAATAGCTTTAAAGGTCATAAAACTGTACCTCTGGGTTTTGGAGTGCATGTAAATGATCTTATAACAATGGAGCTGGAACAATTGAATACTGAAGAAATTGATGATGAAATGTTAACAACACAACGGAAAAATAAAATGAGCTTCTTTTCCTACTAATAACGGACTAAAAGAAAATACAAAAAGGGTTTCGAAAACAGAAAAAATAACTATTAGCTATTAATTCATTAATTCCTCAGCTAATTTGTTAAGTATTCAGTTACTCAATTTCAAAATGTAAATTGCGCCTGCTCCTTCAACCATAGACATAATTATAAACATTTGGGGGGTGGGGGTGTCTTATATGTATATATATATATATATATATATATATATATATATATATATATATATATATATATATATATAATCATGAACTCTTAGCCTTGCCAGTGTGATTACAAGACTCTCACCATTTGCATCATTCTGGCCTACAAAATTGTTTTTCTTTTTTATCGAATTGTTACAGACTGTTTATCAACTGATGGTATTCTATTCTTTACCGCTTATGTATTTATAGCATGATTTATTCATAGATTAAATCTATCTGATGACTTAATAGATTGTTGGTTTACCTTATAATGCTACCAATTTACATTACCGTGTCACGAGGTAGCAAAAATGCTCCATTGCCACCAATAACATAGTTTAGTCTAATTTTTTAATCTAAAATGTATTGCTAAAATGTTATTGCAATGTTTCCATTTTTAGTCATAACCTTGTTTGCCAACAATTAATTGTTCAAGCAACTTTTTTACAATGTCTTGCATAGTATTGGAAGGACTGTGCAATAGATGTTCGATTTTGTATTGGAGCACCTGTTAGTCCGTTATTAGTAAGAAAATACCAGACAAAATAATTAAGGAAATAAATTATTGCTAGTGAACATAAGGATTTATCAAGGTTTTTGCAATTGCTTCCAGAGATAAATGGTATACAATCAAGTTTTAAAACATGATGTAGTAGTTATATCTGCCATAAGTAAGTTGAACAGTATTGACGATATATCGGCTAAAGCAACAAGCAAGACGAAATAAGTCAAGAGGAATTTAATACGCTGGTTACTGAGTGCACTTGATACAATAAGACAAAGAATGTAATCAGGAAGAAAACTGGCAAAACAGAAAACAGTTTTTTTTTTACAAAAACTGTTTAGATGAGGGCAAGAAATTGAACGAGGAGATTTTTTAGCAAACAGGAGGTCAACAACTGTTTCTGCAAAGTGATTAAAAACAAAATAAGGATGCAACGTAAACAGGAGCTCAATAACTGTTTCTACGAAGTAAGTCAATAACTATGGATGCAACATAAATGGCAAATTTGCACCTATTGGTTGTTTTAATGTTAAATGTGTTGAGTTTCGTTACTTAAATGAAATGTTTTACAATGGCAAAGCCTATTTACGTTACATAGGAAGGATAACCTTAAAAATAAATCTATTTTGCAAATAAAGTTGATAAACAGATATGGAAAATTATCCATGTCATTGCAAAGAACAGTTTTGTTGGTAATTATTACAATATTTCAAATGATAAAAACAGTATATATATATATATATATATATATATATATATATATATATATATATATATATATATATATATATATATATTATTTTAACGATACGAATAAAGCAAAAACTGTCTTCGTGCTGTCACTACCTTCCTTTGGTGTGACATGATTATTATCCACATGGATACTTAGAAGAGAGAATTCGTAGTTTACCTCCTGAGCTTCGAGAACGTATTTACAGAGAGATTGTACAGACTACAGTTAAACTCAAAGAACAATTGTATCCTTTACGACATAGTCGTTTTCACCAGTGGTATCTGAGTGCTATAAGATGATTGATTATTTTGAAAGTGTTCAATTGGTCAGACAAAGATCAACTACCCACAAAGAACAAGAATTTCGATGCCATGACTTCTACTTAGAACGTGGCAGTGGTGCACAGAATTCCAGAGGACACAGACTTATAGGATTAAAAAAAAACGTTTAAAAGAAGTATTTGCCTCAAAAAGATACTTCTTCACGGCGTGTGGTTTGTGAGATAGTGACTGATCTGGTTAGCTACATGCATCAAAGACATGACCACGCTTCATACTTACCAAGGAGTGTGTATAGCTAGTTGCTTACTACAACAGATTTACGACTGGAAAGATGTACGTAACTGGACATGTTTAGGCTTAGATGATTGGATACAAGAGGTGTCTAATTATGCCAAAGAGATTGTGTGTGACTGATGAAAAAAAAGAAAAAAGAAAAAAAAAGCCAACAACAAGAATTTGACTTAGAGTCGGTGAAAGAAGTGAAAGTTGAATTAGAGACAATTTTAGAAACAGTGGTAGAAGAAGAAGTTCCCAAAATAGAGAAAGAAATACTACAAGTCCACTAACATTGTAGTAGTAGTAGAATTGTACAGATAGAATAGAATGAGGGACTGACATTCCCGGAGAGATCAATGAATTCCAAAGAGACTAGAGGGACACCATAGTGTGTATGTAGATTCAATGTGATGCAAATAGTTTGAGAATGTTGTACACTGGCTTGTTTATATGCAGCTGCAGTGATTTCAAGTTGTGCCACATTGATGTACTACGTCATTTATGCCTTGTGTGTTTTTGTGTTTTGATTCTTGTACACTGATTTTGAAATGTAGATATATTTTTATTGATGTTGTTGCACTTTCCTTGACAAGAGAAAACATTAAATGTGTATAAAATGTCTTGTGTCTTTGATGTTAATCTCAGAATTATAAATACTATTGTTATGGCTGCATCCTCTGTTCTCAAAGTGTTTGACGAAAAGTTGGCTGAAGAATTATGCGTTTTACGAGGCCACTCAAACACCAGATGCGTATTTACTCATCGATTTAAAACCTATATCTGAGATTTCGTACCAATTTGTTTCACAATTGGTGTCAAGACGGAGGTCTTGTCATTTACACGTCACCTTTGGCGTCTGTCTGAAGAAAAAAACATTCTTCACTTTCTTTCTTTCTAGCAGTATTCAACATGACATCCGTTCAAGCTCATCCTCCTGCCAAATTGATTAGTTCGCTGTATGTCATCAGTCGCGAAATAAATGAACAAGTACTGTCATATTTGTTCGAAGCGAGTCTCAAAGAAGTGTTACAATGGTGTACTTTGACAGCACGTCAATTACTTCAAGGCATCATTTACATACCACATCAAATAAAACGTTCTTTTTTAAAAACATAAAGTAGCATTGTCACAACTGGCTGATACAAGAATCAAGACGCAAACCAAAAACCAAATCATTTCTAAACTGGCGAAAATTAATCTTTAGGAGGTATCATTATTCGTTCACTTTTAAAATGGGATCCTAATGCCGAAGGTAAAAAAAAGCCTAATTCCACAAATGACTGCAGACCAAAAAGAAGAGAGGTGGCAGTGCAACAAGTTCACACTCTAAAATGAAAAGCCCCAAGAAAAAAAGTCCTAAGAACAACCATCTTTGCCAGAAAGAAAGGAGGTAATGCTGCTAGGATGCGCACGTATTCCAGAAAACCACGCCGGTTGGTGACGGTTTCTCCTGCCACTTCTACTTCGCCGTTCACAATCATGCCTGCCAAATCTGATTTTAAGAGCAGTGTTGGAAACACATTTCTAAAGGAACTTCTGCATCTTCATAGATACTCTTTTAGCCATCATTTACTACAATCCTGCTCATGCTGCTGGTCACGGAGGAATTCAAAATTGTATCGTGCTGCTGAAACACAACTCAAAAGTGTACGTCTGCAAGATGTGCGACAATGGTTACATCGTAGCATTGGATGTGCACCAGAAGAAGTGACCCCTGAAAACAAAGTGATGGTGTCTGATCCATTGTATGAAACGTGACCCACCAGAAAAAAGGAAAAAGTATTAAGGACCGGAGATTAGGTTCGCTTTGGAAACATCAGACGCACATTTGACAAAGGTTATTTACAACCGAATTGTTTCGTGTCGCTGGACTAGTGCGTGGACGTGATCCTCTTGTCCATAAATTGGAAGACATGAACGGAGAAGTGTTAAAAGGAGCATTTTACTTACCTTTAGTTACAACGAGCAATCAAGAAAGAAGATGACGTGTACGATATCGAAAGCATTCTCTATCGAAGAACACGTAAAGTTGGCAAACGTCAAGTGCAAGAAGTGAAAGTGCATTATAACGGATATCCACCTAGTTTTGATTCTTGGATTGCTGCTTCACAAGTCATCGACTATAAAAAGAAGTAGAAGTGACAACCATGGCGTTAAACACAGGAGCTACCTCTCCTTTTCAGAGTTCCTCTCTTCAAGAACTACAAAAACAACCTTTGTGAGTGTGGTGTAGAGAACGTGTTCCTAAAAATCAAATCGTCTTTTTCTGCCAAATCTTTGTGGTGTTTTGTGTCATCAGAGGAGCGACAAAGAGACAAATAATCATGGACAATGGACAATTTTACTCAGCAGTTGTATTTGATATCTTTTTTCCAGTCCTTCCTTGAAATATTCTTTCGACAGTAACAACAACAACAACAACAACGGTAGCTTTGCTGCCAACGCCAGTCACGACAGCAACTCTTCCAGTCACAACAGCAGCCCTCTTTTGGAACATTTGGAAAATTATTCTCCTTTGACCACGAGTGACTCATCGGATACTAGAACCATCGAACTATGAATAACCAATTGTATTTAACATTACCCAGTGGCAGTTCTATGGATGTGTTTCACAAAAATACCTTATGGTGTTTCACAGGCAAGTTACCTCAGTCTATACAAATGGATCACGAAGCTCATTGGGAAGTAGTTTTGGTAGAAATCATTCATCCTACTTAAGTCCTGAATATCAACGAAGGTCAAAACACTTTCATCGTCAATATCCTGAACGAACAAGTTCAAGAACAGTTGGACAAAAATTATCTTGGCTTTTCGAATCCAAAATACCATCGTCAACCAATACTCAATTGACCACCTATACCATGAGAATTCCTGTAGGATATTATTTTAATGCTCAAGATCTCGTCGAAACGAATTCAGCTATCTTCAGCGATCAGTTTGGCAAAGAACTGAAAAGAACTCGCCGAAGTGTACAGATCGAGTACCATAACATTTCTCATCGTCTTAAAATGGATGTTTCTGACGACAGAACGGTGTCCATTAGTTTTTGTCCTGGTTTGTCTGATATAGTGGGTGGATACGCCCATTTCGTTCCTATGAAAGACATTCATAATAACGATCGATTCTACAAGTATTTTCGCTACCCTGTCAAATTAAACGAAAGTCTGAATCTGATGTCTATGTACTCTTATCTCGTCGAGTATAACGTGATAGGAAACACCGCTGCTCCGTTGCCGAGAGTAATTCCCTTAAAATTGGATTCGGCCATCGCTGCTTACAACGAAGGCGGAAACACGCCTCACATTCACCGAGAATTTGTACATCCTCATTATCTTCCTGTCAGTAAATCGTATTTTGACAGTGTCAATATCAGGAGTTCTTGGACAAAATATTCTAAGTCATGGTGAAACTACATTTTCGAAAACGATCCTCCAGTGAATTACTAAAAAAAAAAAGAAGAGATCTATCCTGTGTACCGAATAGTCGCTCGACAATGAGGACATGGTTAAGGAGATATTTTTCAAAACATACTCATCCACAAACAAAGTCCTAAAGAAGCCTTGATGAAAGCAGCAACAAATGTGTTGCTTCAAAACTAGAACAAACCTTTTCGGCCGCCGAGACACCCCTATAAATTCGCTTCACTCTTCTGGCCAAGGGATTACTTCCTCTTCTACGCCACAGCAAGGACGGGTCAGAAAAAGACGTAGAAAACCCTTCAGACCTCATAAACACCTTCAGAAAAAGAATAAGAAAAGAATAACATGAGCGTTCAGAGAACTGGACGTTCTTGATTACTAAATGAAGCAAAGGAAAACAAAATGATGCACCGCGATTTTTGTGAATGTTCGAAGTCAGAACTCGATCTCTATTTGCCATGCCACCAACGATGATGACGATGCAAAAATACCAATTTTAGAATTTTATCCTGTGTCGTCTTTGACCACCTGAGCACCTATCGAATTTTAAATAAAAAGACAAACATCAATCTGATTCACAGTTACTTGTACCTGAAAGTCAAAGTTATCAAAGTGGACAACAATAATCCAGGCGCTGATGACAGAGTGCCTCCAATCAACAATTTCATGCGTTCATTGTTCAGCGAAGTAGATTTGTACTTTAATAACAAACTAGTCAGAATCAGCATGGACACTTATCCTTTCCGGGCGTACCAGGAAAATCTCTTGACGTACGGAAAAGAAGCCAAGAACACACACCCGGATGCTTCCGTGTCATGTAAACCTGACACTTTGGACAAGTTCAGTAACACAGCGTTGATTGAAGATAATGATGCAGACCAATATGTTGGATGTAACGACCGCCAAAAGAAAATCAAACAAGGGCGCAGTTTAGAAATGATGTATCGTTTACATTTGGACATGTGGTTGCAAGACAAGTATTTGATGAATGGAGAGGATATACGTCTGACACTGAATTAAAGTAGTACCGCGTTCCATTTTATGGCCAATGCTAACGAGTACAAATGCAGCATCGAAGAAGCCACACCTTACGTGCACCGTATGAAAGTCTTACCTAAAGTGAAAAACGACATCAGTCAAACTCTGACCAGCCAAGTATCCTCTAAGACGAGTGCAAGTGAAAACCTTCACCGTTGCCTCTGGACTCCGATCCAAGATAGAAGATAATGTTTCCCAAGGACAGATAGCAAAACGTTTGCTCACTGGCGTCGTTAGCAACGCGGCCCTTAACGCAGCCATCGATCAAAATCCCTTTGAGTACCAACCTTTCAATGCGTCCAAGATAGAAGTCACCCGAGATGACCAGATCTTGTGCACCAGACTTTTTGAACCTAACTGTGCCCAGAAAGATTACTTGAGATCTTACTTGACACTCTTTGAAGCCACAGGACAGTTAGGTACCAACAGCAGAAACGGTATTTTGTACGAGGATTTTGCAGGATGGTATGCTTTGTGGGGTTTTGATTTCACTCCATACCAAGGCAGCGACGAAGGACATTTCCACCCTATAAAATCAGGCCAACTTCATGCGCAAATTTAGTTTGCAGTAGGTCTGGCAAACACTGTGAACATTATCTTCTATGCAGTATATGACAATACTCTGAAAATCAACAGTTTGAGAGAAGTGATCCTAGACTATTAGAAGAAAAGAAAAGATGGAACACGAAGAACATATTGAGATAGGCGATGAGGATGTTTGTGACCACTCTACGCCTTGCCAAAATAAAACAGACCCCATGCGGACACCCGAATCCACCCGAATCCAGTAACCTGACCGGCGAGAGGACGTTAAATTTTACCACTACCCACACCCTTCGGCAGACTGAGCCCTCCACCCAGACTTGGGCTACACACTCTAAAGCTGTACCGGTATCCATCAAGGTTGCCGAAAGCAAACCCGAATCTACCCAATACACCGACAAGGATGAAGAGGAAAAGGAGCTAGAGAAGGAGGAGGAGGCAGAGGAGGAGGAAAATAACGACCCGGACATACAACGTCTAATTGACATGAGGCTCGAAGTGACACTCAAAGATAAAGGAAAAGCAAGCCATTTCGAAGATGATGCAGTACGAGACATTGCCTGGCGGTCGTTGCGCATAAGGGAAAAGCCAGTAAAAAAGAAGTGGAAATTTGGGGCCCATGTAATGTATACTTATTATAGGGAAGCCTATACCAAATAATCGGTGGCCAGTCTAGTGGAGGGAGCAGAAAACCTGACGGAGATCCACAACCTGCGCCAGTTCCCAAACTGGAAATACCAGGATACGAGAACGGCAAAACAGTGTGTGGAAGAAGACCATCCAACCAGAGAACACAGTTTGCCGAAGGAAAAATGAATTACTAAATTCCTAAAGGTTTTCACTTTGGCTTGAAAACCTATTTCGATAACAACTATATTTTTATTTACTGATATGATCCATTAGTTCACCGTTCCAAAAATAATACTTGAAATTGCCAAATTAAGAACGAAAAAGATAATGGGTCACGTTCACCTGGTATTGAATTATTTTTCGGAAAAATAATGTACACTATGTACGCTAGCATGATCGCAATTACAGCATGTGGCTAACACATAATTAGTTATTAGGGAGAGCCCGACTTAGCTAACTGGGCAGAATTTGATAATGTTTGTTCGTGGGGTTTCATTACTTCCGTTCCGCTTCGCGCCTCCCTTGCCGAGCCCGTGCAGCCTGCCACACCAGACATACAATTAAAAAGCGTGCAGTGCAAGCAGTAATGCGTCAAATGGGTTTGCAGCCTGGCAACTCATTTGACGAATAAATCCCTGATTGGGTGCTTCCAGTCAGTCAGGGTTAATTAAATAGTACACGGTGTGTACAATTTAACAAATAGTGTCTTGTGCACCGGTTCAATTTTAACCCAACGCACATGGCCGAAATACAAATCATCATAATCATCAGTCTTGACTGGCGTGCTGGATAATATAGGTGGGGTGTTGGTCACTACACACGGCGTGTTGATGGTATAATGTGGGGTGTTGGATAACAGATTAACTGGGTGTTGGTCACTACACACGGCGTGGTGGACAATATATGTGGGGTATTGGTCACTCCACATCGCGTGTTGATGGCATAATGTGGGGTGTTGGATAGTAGATGATTGCGTTTTGGTCACTACACACGGCGTGTTGATGGTATATTGTGGGGCATCGTATAGTAGAGGACTGGATGTTGGTCCCTACACACGACGTGTTGGATGGCATATGTGAGGTATTGGTCACTATACATGCCGTATTGGATAGTATATGCTGGGTACAGGTCACATCACATGGCGTGTTGATAGTATGATGTGGAGTGTTGGATAGTAGATGACTGAGTGTTGGTCACTACACTCAGCGTATTGGACATTATTGGTGGGGTATTGGTCATTACACACGACATGTTGATGGTATAATGTGGTGTGTTGGATAGTAATCCCAAACATTTTAACATTACATTTCCCAAAGGCGGCCATAAAACCCAACTTTTGCTTGTATGTGATAGTGTGTGTGTATATTTCACCAGCTTCCTTTGCATTCTACGCCCTCTTGTGTGCTATCATGTTTGTGTGTTTGTAAGTATAGAGTGTGTGTATAAACACCCCTGCCCTTTTCGTTCGATAGTAGTGGTGTGTGTTGGATTGTAATCAATCCAAAAAGCGGGTTTCTGGATAGTGGGGTGTGTGTTGGATTGTAATCAAAACATTTTAACATAGGATTTTCCGTAGTGCCCCATACAGGCCTATCTTTTCCTTAAATGCAGTGTGGGGCACTACGGGGAATTCTATATTAAAATCTTCCATGTTAAATCCCGTTATGTCCCAGGCTCACAATGAAAACCTACGGATAATTTTAACATTTGATTCCCCATAGTGCCCATACAGGTCCACAAGGTAAACCTACAGGCTTATGTTAATTCCTGTAGTACTCTCAATCGCCCCACTATACTACTATCACATATATCAATGATATGGTTGTCGCCTAAGTTTAGCTCACTGTTTATTACAGTATCTAGTCAAATTATCTTTTCTTTGCTCTCTTTTTCAAAACCAAAATCACTAAGTCATCTTAATGATATTTCCATTGTCTTTTTATTCGATAGGCATTAGGTGAAAATCTATTACGTTTGACCCTTCGTCTTTGATACTAATATTTAATCTGTTTATTGCACCTTTTTTGTAATTGTTTGTAATCTCCATCAGCATCTTATCAAATAATATCACCATGAAAACATTTCTGACAGGTAAAAACTCTAGTAAATAATAATTTTGGACCGGAGCGAACGTGTTCTTGCCATTAAAATAAGTGTATGAGTTACTGATTTAAACGCATCCGATTAAGTAATTGTCTGTATGGAACTGTGACTATTAAATTCTAGTAATTTTGAGTTGTAGTTGGTTATACACCCTGTGTAATTATTGCTAGGAGTTACTAAAACTTTTGAATTATATTTTAAATACTCTGTATCAATACTGTCTACATGATCATTTTTGTAGTCATTCCATCTTTGTTTCTCTTGATATACATTTCAAGATTATAGAATCCGTCTAGCATTAAAATAGTTTTTGGTTCATTCTTATCGTTAGCGTAATAGAATATGTAGTTTGCTTGTTTGTTTTGGTTTTTTTTTAATAATTTGAAATATTATAATAATTAACTGTAAAATCTATTCTCTGTAATGATTGAAAAGTTACCATCCCTGGTATCAAGTGGATTAGAACAATACATGTATGTTTCGCTTTGACCTTATACTCTTATGCCCATTAAAAAATATTTGTTAAAATAATTGACAAAACCTTGTTAAGAGTTTGTTTGAGAAATTGTTCCTTTCGCTCACTTTCTCATTTCTCTGTTAATATAACTGATTTTCTGTTTATAAAAAAACTAAAATCTCTTTCTCCTTTCATTTTTTTACCCTCATCTAAAAAAGTTTCTTTCAGTTCATGAATACTTTGAATTTCCATATTGCTTACTTTTTTCTGATGGCGTCTTTCATCTTGTTGTATATATTATACTCTATCATTAATAAATCAACTTTCCAATAAGCAATTCCACTATCACTTACTGCATTACTAACCATATCATCAATACTGCTTGACTTGATTATACCACAAGTTACAATATCATAGTTTTAAAACTTTCACTGTATCCCACTTTCTTTCTCTGAAAGCTTCAGGAACAAACCCTAGTAAAACTGCGCCAAACTCAGTAAACGTTATTGGAAGAATCAATCCGGATGTTATTCCTGCAAGTCCTAAACTAGCAGCTGATATACAAATACCGCCTGAAGTTGTTGCCATACTAACCTCTAACCAGCTAAGAAAATTATAAGTTGGTTTATACTTTCTTCTAGCACCTCCTTCATCAATAATTTTTGAAATTCAATTATCCTTTACAGTCCAAAATTATTGCTGGTATCTGTTATTGCAAGATGATCTCTGTTCGCATCACTTGCTTTGCTTTTCTCTTTTCTCATTTAAATGTATGAAATTCTCGGTTTCGACTTGTCCACTTTGCTTTCTCGCATTTCGTTTTTAGGTTCTATGACAAGTTGTGCACTAGCCCCTTTGCTTCTTTCGCTTTGCTCTGTGATTTTAATTTGTATCTCTTCAATTACAAGTGCATTATCTAAAATTTGATAACCACAATATAAGGTTCGTTCTCTACAACTTGCGGCTTTCTCGATTCCCTCGATAAGATTTCATCTCTGATTACTAGCTTGATCACTTTGCACTCTTTACTCACTTGCTCACGATTATTTCTCAGAAGCCATAATATCTTAGGTCCACTAAGGCTCTTTTATTTACTTGATTATTTTGTCAGGCAATATACCTTTTGTGCAATCATATAATCAATAGTAACTGGCTTAAATAAATCGGAATAGACAACTTCTTCAAAACTCTTGTCCGATGGTGACCCTATTTTAAATTTTACTATCATCCTCAAAGCATGCTGCAACCAACTCTAAAACCAGACTGTAATCCTGCGTGATAAACGTGTGAACTTGTTCGCTTTGCTTTCTTGCATGCTTATCTTCCTTTTGCTCTTGTTTAAACGTTTTTGCTATGACTGTTTTATATTCCTGCGAACGTTTTCCAAGTTGTCTTTGAAGTTCAACTCTACGCGGATCTTCTTTGTTGACAATTCTTTCCTCATTACCCCTCTTTCCTTAGAAATATCTTCATTTGCACTTTCACTAACTTGTTCCATTCTCTCACTTCCTTTCATTTAATTTCCAACAAATTAGTGAGTTAAATAAATATTATTTAAGAACTTCGCATACTCACTGTTTAGTTGCAAGAAAGTAAAGACTGTTTGTGAAAAATCTGGAACTAATTTAAGAACTTTGTGTCCCTCAAGAAGTTTCATCTTGAATTCATATTTGAATTTGTTTGCTAGAACTTGTTCGATTCTCTCTTTGTTCCCTTGCTTTACTTACGAAATAGAACTTAGAAGAACCCGTTTTCTATGCTTTCCTATTTTGCTTATCACTGGCCTACTAGCTCATACTAACTTTCCGTCTAAAACAAGTTGTTTTAATTTGTTTTAATGTCTTACATATTCTTCCACATAATGTTTAACCATATGGTATCGAGAACATACTGTAATAGTTATTCTAGCTGTCAGGTTAGCGAAAACAAAATTGCATCAATCACAAAACATCCAGTGCACATTTATTTAGGAATAATTTCAAGAACTTGTTCTCTTCGACAACTGCTCTTTAGATTTCTCTCTCTTTTTATCAAAACTTCTCTCTCGCTTTGCTCACTCTTTTAAAATTAATATCTTTGAATGTCAATAAACTTGCACTAAATACAGAGATAATTCTAGTCTAAAGATAAAAGAAACCAGTTCAATATCTTCTTTTATTCGATTCTTTCAACTCTCTCTGTAAATCGTTTAAATTATAAATCAGAAAAATTAATCTACAATTGAGAAGGTATGTTTGGCTTTGATATTGACTTTACAACATTTTGAAGTATATGTTACCTCGGCTCTTTCTCCGGTTGTTGTATTCAGCAATCACAATCCCCTTACTTTTATTAACAAAACGAAAGATAACAATCGGAGATTGTTGAGATGTAGTTTAATGCTGCAAGAATACAACAATGACATTTGACACATCAGAGAAATGGATAATGTGATTGCAGATGCACTATCCCGTGTATAGAATTACCATATTGCTTTAGCTTGTGTATATTTTGTGTAATTCAGCTTAGTGTCATTCATAAGACATTTTCCTATGTAATTTTGATTATTATAGTATCAGATGAATATTCAAGAGATAGCTTTATTGCATAAATCTTTCTTTTTCTTGATGAGGGGAGGTGTTATGCATAATGTTTATATACTTAACTTTTGTCTATGATTGTAAGTTGTATGGTTATTTGAAAATACATACTTAACCTTTGTCCAGTTGTTTACATAGTATTTTCATAGGCATTTCGCAATTAGACTGTTGTGACATGTATCAGGTATGCCAGTATTTTCATAGGCATTTCGCAATTCTACTGATGTGACACAAGTCATGTAGGCATGTGTATTGATATACAGATTTTGGTAAACAAATTCATTCCTATTCTAGAATTTTGGTTCTAAAAGATCAGTCTGTAACGAATCTATTTTAGTTGTGTTGTTGAAATTATATATTATTTGAGAGGAATTATTTATTTACAATATGCATTAGAAATAAAAAAGTGCTCATTGACTTTTGGATTAATACATGTTTTTGGGATTATGTGAACGTATTCAAATACACTTGCAACATCAATAAATGCACTAAAAATATTAACTGCGTTAATCAGAAGTTTAATTAATCTGTGAATGTAAATAAGTTATCAATAGTAGACATATTTGACCTGAATCCAGCTTGAACCTCAAAAAATATATACCTTTTTCTTCTGTTCATTCATTTAATCTATTATTCAAAACATGGATCAAAAAACTTTCCAATTACACAAAGCAAAGTAATCCCTATATAGTTTTCAGCGTCACTAACTGGGCTTTTTATTATAAGGATATTCTCAAATTTTCTGACATTAATGTGGAAAAATATCAAAATATCAGTATCAAAAATAAAATTAAATAACGAGTGTAAATAAGGCAGCAACTCTTTTGAACCATGTATTAAGAACTCATTATTTTATCCAGACCAGCAGTTTTCCACATTTTAATTGTTTTATGACTTTAGAAATGTTGTCACTACTTACAAATCAGCTAAGTTCATGAAACAAAGGTTCCCTATCCTTGCGTATATTACCATAATAAGTCTGACTTCTTCAGCTGATATACTGATTTAGAAAGTTTGTAAATCAACAGGCAGAATGTTTGGAGAGTTTGCCAAAGACACATGACTTTAACAGTTTCCAACATTCCTTGTTTTTAACAACTTATCAGTCTTCTTGTAAAGGTATTGTTTTCTATATTTTCTGACAGCTTCTTGAACCTTGATTTAAATGCGCACGTAGTAAGTCTATCTTCTTCCACTGGAATACATTTATAATAATTTCTCTTTTTCAGAAATTCAGTCCTAGTTTCTGCAACTTGTTGACTATACCAAGATGATTTACTCGAAATACTAATGACATATACTTTCTCTACAACTGTTTTCTTAAAGAAGGGTTATGCTGTTGTCTCAATGACATCCTTTCATTATGTGGCTACATCATTTATCACTTATTCACATTTAATAGTGTTGTGCTTACTTTGATAATTATATTATCTAACATAGACTTCAAATCTTTACTATTCAAATTTGACACATATTCCTCGCATTAATCACTATTACAACCATATCCGCTACTGATTTTCACCTCAGCTGCTGTAGATAAATAAGAAATATACATACAAAAGGTATCGATAGTAAAATATACGAGCTAGCTCTGGTGAATGAAAACTGCCTACGAATGACATAATCCATTAAGCTTTGCCTCTGTTATTCACAATAGAAAATTCATCAACACATTTATTATCACCTAATTTTCCATTTAAAATTCGTAAACGTGTCATTTTGCGCAAATCTAAAGGCATATAACCATTGTCATTGAATTGCCCTTGGTCTCTCGACACACGTGGAATCTCATAATCATTAATATAATCATCATCTACCGTTAAGTGAGCTGTTGTATCGTCCTAGATGAATCTGGTTCAGTGCAATTCGAGCATTAAAATCACCACAAATGAGATAATAACAGTTACTTGAAGCAACATTCTCCATTTCAATAATTTGATTATACAATCTGGGTATTACGTGCAAATAAATCAGTTCCTGACGATCTACTTCCCCCCCCCCCGTACTGCATAACATAAATATAAGTATATGTGTTTATCAATATTAATATAATTTGATTTTTCTTTTACACACATTATGTCATCAGAATCACTTTAAACAAATTATAAACCCTCTCTAATTGATTGTCTAGAGTACATGATTAAGCCCATACCATCCCTAACACGGAGTCCCTTTCTATAAATTTTGTATTGAGAGTTCTACGAAGTCGAAAGAAAAGAAAAGAAAAGAATAATAATAATTTTAAAATATATATATATTATATATATATATATATATGTGTGTGTGTGTGTGTGTGTGTGTGTGTGTGTAAAGATGTACCAAAGAAGGGAATTTAAAGGCTCACATTAATTTTGTATGGGATACTTTCTCTGTGAACAAGGGTTTTTAAACGAGCATGTACACATTATTAACATCTGCCGTCAGTTATTTTACAGTGTGCACAGTAAAGTTTAAAATAAATAAATAAATAAATAGTGACAAATATAGGAACATTACCGATGCTGTATGTTTTTTCAATTTCTACTTTTCAAAATTTATTCACATCTGCAATTGTTATATACTCAACTCCTAAACAAAGTGTCTTTATTTCATATCGCACATTTTATGTTTTGTTTTAACTTCCGATAATAAGCACCACGTGTAAATAGCGCCTAAAAAAAGGATCGCATGATACATCATTTATCAGAGATTTTCAATGAAGATTGTATGGTGTATATGTAAAGACTCACAAACAGAATTTGAATGATTGCATGGAGAGATTTTTCTTTTTACCCCAATGAAATGATGACAAAGATTTGTGTTTCCTTTGACACGGAGTATATTATTACATTTCTCACCGCTATCGATACTTGTCTTGTAATTAGCAAATGTTTATCATATGGGCCAGTTAAATTCATAGCAATAATTAACGCATGTACTGATTAAGTCAAGCGCATCTACTCGCCCGGCTTTTGTTATCTGAGTAAAATCAACATACAAGATTGCAATTGGTATATTTGTTTTATATTATTGTCTGATTATGCATAATGTGTGCAGACTAATTACACAGTCATTGCTATGACAAACGTCAACTAAAATGACATACAGATTGAGCAACAAGTGTATTTTAGATTAAAAGATACACATATTTCACACATAAAGCATAAAGACATTACCATAAACTGATCCATCACTCAAAGAGTATAGAGACATTACCATAAATGTATACGTATCACACCTAAAGCATAGAGACATTACCATAAACTGATACGTATCACACCTAAAGCATAGAGACATTACCATAAATTTATACGTATCAAACATAATGCAGAGACATTACCATAAATTTATACATATCAAACATAATGCTGAGACATTACCGTAAACCGATACATATCATTCCTAAAGCATAGAGACATTACCATAGACTGATACATATCACACCTAAAGCATAGAGACATTACCATAAATTTATACATATCAAACATAATGCAGAGACATTACCGTAAACCGATACATATCATTCCTAAAGCGTAGAGACATTACCATAGACTGATACATATCACACATTTTTAAAACAACAATTTAAAAAAAGATTTAAACATTTATTTCAAACCCACATAATGATAAAATACATATATTATACATACAATACATAAATAGATAATTACATACTCATACAAACACCATATATATATATATATATATATATATATATATATATATATATATATATATATATATATATATAATGTATATATTTAATTTATCACGAAGGGAAACCCTGAAAAGAAAGCGAGTTAAAGGTTTCCTACGAACCTTGAAAGAGCATATGTGAAAATATCTTACACATGAGCATACCTTCAAATACATCGATGTGTTACCACGCCTAATGAAGCACTACAATCAATCGTACCATCGAAGTATCGGATGTCTACCTGAACATGTGACTCCCGAAACACAAAATGGCAGTGTTTGAGCAATTGTTTGGAACTTCTGAGACATTCAAGAAGAAAGAAGTGTTCAAAACAGCAGATTGGGTTCGGATCGGAAAAACAAAACGCACTTTTGTCAAAGCATATTTAGCCAACAAGACGACATCATTGATTTGTGTGACTAGACACATTCGTGGACGTCACCCACCAGTCTATAAACTGGAAGATACAAAAGGAGAAACGTTAAAAGGAACATTTTACTTGCCCGAGTAATAGCGAGTGACCAAGAAAGACGACGACCTCGACCGCATCGAAAGCATCCAAGACCAAAGAACACGTAAAATGGCAAAACCTCACATGAAAGAAATGAAATTACGTTGGAAATGTTATTCATCGAGTTTCGATTCTCGGATTGCAGCTTCTCAACCTAATCACTATAAAAAGAAGCAGAATTCATGAACATGCTGTTAAATGTTAAACCTTGTGTAACCATTATCCACCTCATTAATACATAAGCCACAAGAAAAAAAAAAAAAAGAAAGGCAAGTTCAAGCCATATAACTCGAACCAGTTTTTGTCGAATACATACTAAAGTGCAAGTACTTAGACAAAATGATCCCGGGAAGGACGAAAAACAAAAACGAGCGCAAGCCAATGCTCAGTGGAATCTGTATGAAATGAAATTTCCTGAAGGATATTATTTGAATGGTGGATATCTCGTCGATACGATTTCAGCTATCTTCAACGATTAGTTTTGCAAGACATTTGGGAAAACCAACAGACTTGTGATAATCGACTACCATCCACCTTCTCATTGTCTAAAAATGGACTTTTTTCCGACAGCAAAACGGTGTCTATACAATTTTCTCTAAGCTTGTTTGCTTTTCTGCGTGGAAACACCGACCTGGCTCCAACAAAAGACATCAGAAAAAACTTTCAACTCTTCACGTATATTTTATTGAACGAAGGTCTCGATTTGATGTTTGTTTAATCCGATGTTGTCGAGTACAACGGGTGGGAAACACGGTTGCTTCATTACTGCGAGTCATTCCGTTTAAAGTGGATTCTGCAATTAGTGCTAACTAGGAAGAAGGTAACACCTATAATGTTCACCGCGAATGCGTGCATCTCCATTATCCCCCTGTCAGTAAATCGTATTTTGACAGTGTACATATCGGTCTAAACGGAGATCTCGGACAAAATGTTATATTTTTGAAATCCAAAGTCACGGTGAAACTTCATTTTCAAAAACGATTCTCGACTGAGCTGTACCTCATGTATCCCTTTGTACCCGGAAGTAGTTCGACAACTAGGATATGATTCTGGAGGTATGTTCTCATCGCTATTTCGGGGCACCGGTTTTGAAACCTTTAGTTCACTAAGTACATGATGATTTGAAAAATGCAGCCCTGTCACAAGGAAAATAATTAATCCAAAACGTGTTAGTCGACAAACAGAATTCCGATCTAGCGTTAATTGGTTGTGAACAAAATGTGTTGATCCAGAGAGGAAAAGAGCACTTTGGACCCCAAGCAACGCCTTTGAATTCACATGACAATCCTGTCGAGGCAAATGACCACGCAGCAGCAAGGAAATAGACAGTAAGAGACCACGAAAAAGACTAAGATCCCACAGACGTGACAAGAATAAGAAGAAGCAAAGATCCGATAGAGACTTGCACATTTGTATCCTTAAAGCTCAGAAAAGATATTGCAGCGAAATTCTTGCAAATATTCCAAGATAGAACTGAATCTGTTTGCCATGCCACCTACGTTAATGCCGATGTAGGAATCCCAGTGGGTAGAATTCCATTCCGTCTTGTCTGTTACATCGACCACTCCCATCGAGTTTAAAATCTAAGGTCAAACCGAAGATTATATCGATTTGTATAACAGTTACTTTAACCTCAAAGTGAAAGCCATCAAAAACCGACTGTACAAATGCATTCTTTGTTCACCGAAGTGGATTTGTACCTGAACAACAAAACCAGTCAGCAGCATTTTGGACTCTTACCCTTACCTAGAAAATCTGCTGACTTAAGGAAATGAAGCCAAGAACACACACTTAGATGCTTGCGCGGTACTAAAACCAGACACATTCAACGCGTTCAAGAACACAACGAGTTGTCAAAGGATGACGACCCTCATAACAAAGGATTTAACAACCGACAAAAGAAAATCAAACAAGGGCATAGTTTAGAAATGATGGATCGTTTGCACTTGAACGTGTGGTTGCAAGACAAAAGTATTTGTTGAATGGAGTTTATGTTCGTCTGGGACTGAATCAAAGTAACACCGTTTTATATATGGTGGCTAACGCTAACGAGTACAAATCTATCAAGTCAGACTCTTCATGTGACATGTCGAAGTCTGAACTACAGTAGAAAATAACGTCAATCAGGCTTTGACCAGTGACACGGACATGTATCCCATACAAAGAGTGGAAGTCAAAACCTTAATGTGTTCCAGGGTCACTTCCCTAAACTTTTGTTCATTGGCACCGTCAGCAATGCAACCGTCAAGGAAACTATTTTCCAAAACCCTTTCCAGTTCCTGAACTACAACGTCTCCAAGGTGTCACCTGGGATGGATAAATGTTGTGTACAGACCTTTTCAACCTAACTTTGCCCAGAAATATTACTTGAGATCTTACTTGACTCGATTTGAAACGATATGACAATTGGGTACCAACAGTACACATGGAATTTCGCAGGAAGACTACGCAGGAAGTTAATGTCTGCGGGGATCTAATTTCACCCCTGACCAAGACAGTGACGAGGGACATGTCCACCTTATAAAATCAGGACAACTCCGTGTGGAACTTTAGTTTGTTCTAGACCTCAATAACAAGGTGAATATATTCTTGTTTAAAGTATATGACAATATAGTTAATATTTTCTGAAAAGCATGGATTCCCACAGAGAACAAAACATTAACGGAGTAAAGTTTTTTTTATAACAGTTTATGATTCGGATTTTGATTATATTAACAACGGAAGCGATAGTGTTTTTTATATGCAGATATTTGATTTCAAATAGTGTTTTCTTCAAAGGAAAAACATTTTCTCAAGAATGGTCGCATGATTTAATTATATCTGTCCCGTGTGATGGTGGGGGAATGGTGGTACCAGTATATTGCGGGCGATACTGAGATATGAACATGAAAAAGATGCTGTCACCAAAATGTCTGTTAAAATTAGATAAATTGAAACAATGTTGCTTCCGTGTATAATCTGTTATAATATCACTTAAAATTAATAATCTTTCAAAAAACATGTAACTCACCATTAGCCATCATATATCTTTAGAACATAATATATGGTAGATGTATAGTAGAAAAAACTAGCTTGCTTGAAATGGATCTTTCAAATTGTTTAAGTCGGTGGACAGCTCACAATGGTCTTGTCTTGTTGGAACTAATATAACGTTATCTTGAATAAATTCAATTAGGAGAAAATCTAACTAACAGGATGTATGACGGAAACAGGATAAAGAAGGGGTGGAAGTTTATTACAGTATGGTGCTTTCAAAAGCAACGTCGCTCGATGTAATAAATGAACTCAGACATCCATTATGGAAAAGCTACTGAAGAGTCTGGTTCAATATAGCAACATGACAAGAAGGTGTGGTATATAACTGGTGGGAAGAAGATAAATATCATACCATACTTTGAAAACGCAACTGTAGAATTTAACCAATCCACCCTAACCTCCGCAAACAATGATGTCAATATCTTAATAAAACTATTTAAATTTATGAAGACATTGCCTCTACAACCCTGTACCCATCCATTTCTCCGCCCAATAAACTTAGAAATTCGCATATCTGGTGATGATTTAGAGCTATCTTAGAGCTCAATCCTTTATCAGATACAGCCGCTATTAGTACACAATTTTAGAAATAAAACTTTTCAACAACGTCTTCAAAACTCGTTTACTAATTTGAACTAAGTATGTCCCCCCTAAAAGAAATATATTAAGATATGTTTTTTTTTAAAAATTATAATTAGAAAACAAACAATACCACCGCTTCTCAAATTAGCTGGATCACTTTTGAGCATTAAAGAGTCAAAACCTTTCGAATCTGTAAAAATTAGTTTCATCTGCTTTCTAAAATCCCCACTTTCACCAAAAGGACGATATGGCTTCCTTTTAAAAAATTGCTGGATCAGTTTAAGCCAAATTATAAAAAGAGCATTCCGGAATTAAAACCTTTCGAATTTGCAGTTAGTGAGAACAATGCAGGTATACCATATAGTTTTGTAGCCCTGATTACAAAATATCACCATTGAAACCTTCTCATAAAGAAAGTGACCAATTAGAAGAAAAAAAAAGAAGAAAAAAAATGCTTGGAGGGCACCTTTCTAGCATCAGGACCTTTCCACTTTATCAAACTACGTCTAACTACGGTTAAATATGGCTGCTGTTCCATGCATACACACACACGCACACACACACACACACACACAAATAAAACGAACAAGCAAACTAACAGATATAAAAACAAGCATACACCTTACGGCTACAGATTGATCAGTTTAAAACTAATTTTGACTAGGTTTATCCTGGAATCGAGGTCTTTCAATCGCGATTAATTGGCAGATTGCTTTCAAATAGCACTAAGAGGCCAATCGTAGACTGTCGAACGATCACATACCCACACGAGCCTCTTATTTTATAATTTTGTTTTGATCAAACGCCAACATAACTTTCAGACATGGCCATCTATACTGGCTGAACGTGACCTCGCAATAACGATAGCTATTGTAATCAGGACATCCTTTCCCTACAGGTGGTGTGCCTGATTTTACACTTGCCATAATTACTTTGCAATTTATACAAATTCATCTTTGATATTCTGAATTAGCATATCCCGGTCTCATCTAGTTTAATCTGGCCTGCTATGAATATGCCAGTTTATGGCTTTGCATCACGCATGTCCAGCGTCATTTTTGTTGTTGCAGGTAACAACCAATTAGCACCAAAGAAAATCCCTTTGTTTATTTGTGTTCCCCGTTCTTTACTTACCAAGTGTTTATTTAACCACGAATACCTACCAGAGTCAGAATGAATCCTATGATCTTTCCCGATGGAAAGGAAATTTGTATTACTGAACTAGATGTGTAATGTGGAAAGGAAATTTGTATTATTGAACTAGATGTGTAATGTGGAAAAGAAATTTGTATTACTGAACTAGATGTGTCATGTGGAAAGGAAATGTGTATTACTGAACTAGATGTGTAATGTGGAAAAGAAATCTGTATTACTGAACTAGATGTGTAATGTGGAAAGGAAATTTGTATTACTGAACTAGATGTGTAATGTGGAAAGGAAATATGTATTACTGAACTTGATGTGTAATGTGGAAAGGAAATTTGTATTACTGAACTAGATGTGTAATGTGGAAAGGAAATATTTATTACTGAACTAGATGTGTAATGTGGAAACGAAATTTGTATTACTGAACTAGATATGTAATGTGGAAAGGAAATTTGTATTACTGAACTAGATGTGTAATGTCAACCATCGCTGCAGGTTTAATTTAGTCATTCTAAATGACGTAGATTAATACAACTTAGTATAACCAGTTTAGCAAAAAGGTAGGTCATTACAATCACAATTCAATCAGCAAGTATATACATATACATTTAAGTTGTTACAGAAATTGATGGTGGCACGTTTGAGACATACAATAAAACAAATCTATCGCATGTTCAAACATTCGACCAATACTAAAAATATATACCAATGTATACATACAAATATTTCCATGCACACTCGTGCATGCATGTATATACTTGCACATTCTATATGTATATAAATACAACCATACACACGCACATGTATGCACACACACACACACACACACACACATATATATATATATATATATACATATATATATACATATATATATATATATATATATATATATATATACATATGCATATATATATATAGACACACACATGTAATTTGATGTGATTTTAAGCAACATTCATCATAATGTTACGTTCAATTAGTGTTCAATGAATATAACTTCCCAGATTTCTAACCTCTGTAGATTTCGTGTAATTTAATAATTTAATAAATTTCAGCAGCGGGTCTTTCCAAAATAAGAATGTATATACTTATTTCTTAGCGGTATATAACAGGCATTCTAATACAAAAAAATGATACTCATCTTCCAGCACATTGCAAAAAATACAAGTCCTTTGATCTAGTTGGGCACATTGTGGTCTCTTCCATCTCCATGATTCAATATTTAAAGTATGGGCAGACATCCTTATTTTTGAAGGGGATTTTCTAAATTTTGTCACCTTCACTATATCCAAATACTCCTAATAGCTAAAATGTAATGACAGATTTGTATATAATCTAGCTCTTAAAGATTCTGATTCTAGAGTACCAATTTTGGATAATCTGGTCAGCTAGCCTTTGTATGCCCAAAGATAAGAAAACCTTTATATTTCCAACAGCTTGATTTATCCACACTTCCCCCTGATCAAGGCTATTTAATAAATCCCTGACTAACGATGCCAATTTTTTTTCTTTCCAGGACGGCTTTCATTGACATTAAGCATTAGGTTATATATGACTTATATATTTTCTAGTATCTGAGGAGATAAGCTTAGTCCAGTATTTCAGAATGTCTCCCCAATTCACCTCATACAAAATCATTTGGGGTAGATTTTATAACCCCAAGAAGATTTTTGTAAATATTTAAGCACAACCGTTCAACGGCATTTCCTTTCATAAATCCCCATACTTCTGATCCATAATTAAGAATTGGTGAAATTAGCGTGTCAAAAGGTTAACATTTTACCTTTGGAGGTACATTTTCCTGATAAATATGTATCCATTGCAAATAATTCCTTTGAAGCTTGTGCGCCTAAAGTTTGTTGAGCTAGTGTGAAAGAACCGCCTGTTGTAAAAACAATTCCAAGAAATACAGATTTATTATCAACCACCAACTGTAAATCTGTATAGAAGAATACATTATCATCTGCTATTCTTCTTCCATTAGGGAAAACCATAATTATTGTTTTCAGGCGCCACTTATCACAATATACATTGAGAGCACTTAGTCCCTTTTGCAGACCTTGTTTTGATTCAGAAAATAAAACTAGATCATCTGCGTATAAAGTCATAAACAGTTGTAGCATACCTATGTCAGCAACATGAACACCACTGTTAATAAATACTTCTTCAATGCCATTAATAAATATGGAAACTAAGAATGGCAACGAGCATTCCCCTTGACGCACGCTAATTACACATGCAAATTCTTCCGATAAAGTATTATTGAATCTCACTCTACTTTTGACATTTTCATACATTGAATGAACAATATTCAATATTTTACCTTTATTCCTAACTTAATTTATATCGTAAAATATTTCTTATAATAAAATCAACCGCTTTAGCAAAATCAACATAAGCACAAACATTTTTTTTATCTGAATTAATGTAAAGAGTTATCAATCCATATAATGTAAAAATGTTATCAATTGTGGACATATTTTTCCTAAAACCAGCCTGATCTTCAACAAATACCTGGTGATCTTCCACCCAATTAACAAGTCTATTATTTAAATTCCTAGTGAACAAAAGTACACATGACACTCAAAAGGGTGATACCTCTGTAATCTTGATTTACAGAACCTTTCTTATGAATAGTTGTAAGAATATCCTAAGACCAAATACCTGGGAAGCAACCAGTATTGAAATTATGGCGGGACATCTTTGCCATATACCATAAATTCATTAAATAGATTATCAGGGCCATTGCTTTTACCATTCTTTAACTCTTATTGCTTTTTTCAATTCTTCTATCAAAATAACAATATTTAATTCATCAAACAGAATGTATAAGTCACCCTGTGCATAATCATTATATAAATCTGTTTCTTCATCATATGCACAAAAAAATTGGGTTATCAGGAATACTGGCACACTTTATACAAGCTTCAAATTTATTTATTGATATAACAGGTATTTGTTTAGTAACACATTCTTCAAAAGTTGCCAATATTCCTTAACATTCCGCTTAAGAGCTTCTTGTAGTTTATTAGTTCGGCCATCTACAAATCTTCTACGACATTTTTTAATCTCTGCCTTATAAGATGAGCGCATCTCGACCAAACGTTTTATATTTTCTTCTGATTTATTTTATGGATGCTAACATATTAGCGGTAAAGATGAATGCACACATCAGATTTCATGAGTATACATGCAACAGTGTCGCGGAAACTGAACTACATGTAAAGGCAAAGAATGATATTATTCAACGGAGCATGACAAGTGCATGTATGTCACTTCTGCCTATGTGTACCTTCCGCCTCTGCTTTGCTAGACAAGGGCCGTCATCCACTTTGATCAACATCTACGTCGATGAGTAACGAAGTGGATCAATTGCCCTTGGCTAGAGAAGATGTTTCTGCCTTTGGCGATTTTAAAGGTGAACACAACAATCAAATTTAATGATTGTATATATAAAAGTGTCTCGACTCACTTGATCTTGTAAAGTAGGTCACTGTGACCGATGTTTGCCTGTAGTAGTACCTTCCAAGTAGAACTTACTATTTAGTGATAACTCGATAGGATTGATCAGCGGTTACTTGGAATTTCGCACATGTGATACAATGCATTCCGATTATCTATGAACTTAAAAGTGTGTGGCGTAGTTTTCCAAAGCTATTATGATCGCTAGATAGATCTAACAAAAATATTTTTGAAATCTCTGTTTTTCTCACGTATAACCCCTAAGTTTGCCTGCTAAAATTAACAATGAAACTTTCCACAAATCGGTTTTGAGTCGCCACTACGCCACACCCAACCCCCACCAGTATAGTGCCACATATTTGTGCAGACACTATCAAATCCATGTCAGACTTAAGAAGGATATCCAAGGAGCAGATAAGATCAATTTATTAGAAGTAAATTATTGTTGTTTTCTTTTTAGATCAAGCATTTTGTTAAAAAAACTGCTGTCTTTATTTTTCCTCCTATCCCTCTTCCCGTTAACTTTGTATGCACAGGAAGCGGAATGGGGACATAATATCGTCGACAAAAATATATCCTCTTCGAGTACACTGTTTTCGTTACATCGTTTGTGTCGGGTACACAAATTGTAATCATGATCCCTTTAAAAATTAGCAAAGTGGATGATATTTACTTCCTGACTAGGTGCCGAAAACATATATTACTTTTATTCAATAGCGACTACAGTGCTATAATTTAACTTTCTTTGCTACTTGTATTTTTTCGCAAGTGAAGAATCAATCAACTTGCAAAATCCTACTATCACTGGGATGTTGTTGTTTTTTTACCACTTAGTGTATACTGTAATCCAGGAGTTTAGGAATAAGAATGAACTACAGTACTTTTCTATGTTTCAATTGTAATGTATTTTTATAATTCTGATTTAAACATGCATGTACAACTCAATTGTTTACCTTTTTTATTGAAGTCTGATTTATATACACGACAAAGTTTGTATTTTGGGACTATTAAAAGATTCATGAACAATCAGCCTTATTAGGGACAGCCTTTTCGTTTGAAACGATAGGCAGGTTATATCTGACACAAATATCTGCAATCGGCGCTCTTAAAATTTGTTTTAAAAAATGCTAGCAGAACATCAATGCTTCCGTTCCACCGTTCCCAATGAATAGTTGAGGAATGATCTCGTGTAGCCTACTCCTTCCAGCCTGTTAAAGTATCCCCTGGGACCTCCCTACCCTACAGATTCGTTGTTCCAGGACCCTTGGCTCCACACACTGAGTTAACCAGTATCGTTCCTTTAGCCAACGTCACCATAGCCATCATTGACTACTGTATCCAGGTTAAACAACCCCACGGACTTTAACAACTTCCCGCAACGTCTAAAAAACAATAACTTATCCGTGTAATACACGAGACTCATTGAAGTGCGAATACAGTGATATGCATTATGCATGCTTGCACATAAACTGACATCGTTACACATAAAATTCTTGTATAACAACAACTGTACGAGATTAATATAATAATCCCTGTTCGGACATAATCTGTTTACGACAAGAATAATCGTGCTGGCTTATAAATCTCGTACGTTTCTCGTCGTTTAATGCGTCCAACATATAATTGAATTTAACTTGTCTCTTGAGCTATAATTTGCAACCTGAAACAGACTATATTCTATCCATACCATGGCGGTACGTGACATAGGTCTGACTTTCTATAAAATATTTTAAGTCAGAAACATTTAATTATATGAACAATTTCCTGACATGGAAAGGATAGCAAGAAAGAATAAATATTTACATTTTCACATACCTGTACAGCTGAAGATTGCTTCTGTTTAGTTGACAGCTTCCTGACAAGGCTTGCTTGCATCGTGACCATATAAAGACCCCCCCCCCCCAAAAAAAAAAAAAACAACAACAAACAAACAAAGCACTATAAGTACTATAAACGTATTCAAATCGACGGCCAGAGAACTCGGTGTAAACGGGCTTGTGCGTGCTCACTAGAAAAAAGATGTCACTATTTCGAAATCTCCAAGCCATACACTGTGTGTAAAGCTGTACGCGGCAACGAAACCCATCTACATATATGTTCATATATAATACAAAGTTATTTTCGCGCACACAATTCCGTGACACATGCTTCCCTTGAAGACATTATAGATGTGCCCTGGTCCATCAGTAGGTACATGTATGGCCACATTATTTGACTAGACACTAAACATCCTATCTCAATGAACAGCAATCAATGCCAATAAAAGCTTGTTTAACTATTCAGAATTATGTACGAGTATTGTGCTGAAATGATATAATTTAAGGAGTGTATGTAATAATTTCTGTTTATCGCTGGAAAAGTTGGAACTCGCACAGGATTAAAGGACTAGAAATCTCAACTCACATTTTCCACAATTAACTCGCATTTTGCATGCGACTGTAACATTCGAGCCGGTTACTGATACCAGGTATGAGTTGTGATAAAGAAAAAGATGTCCGTGTACAACGGGTCACGACAGTAGTAAATAAAGCACAACATCAGTTCATGTATCTATGCGCAGTCACACCTCGAAAACAACGGGCTTCAGTGACAGATTTCATAACAGCATCAATAACTTTTTGAAGATCATTTTTAAGACGTGTTTTGTATAAGTTCCGAAACCCAAAATTTAATTTTTAACGTGAATTTTTCCACATTTTGACAACAACAACAACAACAAAAACACATGTTGAAACACAGAGGAATGTTGAGCAAAAGCAGCGGCTGCTGGAAACACCTATTGTCGCTATCAGGGTCAGTTCAGCCCGCTTCAGCACGGCACAATACACAGAAGAGTTCAGACAACGCTGATTCTGCAGGTATTCATATCTCTGCCAATTTGAAACAAACTACTGTTTCTAAACTAGAGAATTCCAACATCAAAGAGTTGCCCACTGGGCAAATAGACTTTACAAATTGTGATTTCCGGAAAGTTTTCGGTTTCCAATCGACGGGCGAGATTTTCAGATCGTATTTGGTGTTTACATTGTGCTCCTATCCCAGCCTCGTAAACAACAGTATGAAGGTGAGTTTTGTTTTATTCACACACACACACACACACACACACACACACACACACACACACACACACACACACATATATATATATATATATATATATATATATATATATATATATATATATATATCAAAGGTAGGTATAACATGCATTGTTGTCATCGTTATGTATACTCAAGATTTTGTTGTGTATTTTATGAAAAATGTATTTAAACGCGATATGAAAGAAAAGTCGATACCAAAACATGCACAGTTAACACACACACACACCACACAAACACAATTCGAATAGAAGGATTATTGAGCTTTCAATGAGGATAGTTGCATGTACACCAAAGAAATCAAATAAAGCCATAACGATGTATAGTTGGTATTTGTATTAGTTATTTTCACGATACAGAAAAGAAAATAATGCAGCTTTAATGGCCCGTAAACCTCACGTTTGCCTCAAATTTTGCTGGCTCACGCATCTTGGAACTTGCTGCGATCAAAGTTCTGGCTAATTACATTTTATCAGTCTGACGCAAGTGAACATTAAACAAGATCTCATACAATTAATGTTCTTGCGAAAATGTAAAGCCTTTGTATGAATCCTAATCGAAGAGTCTATATATACTCGATAAGGAAAAACTTGTACTGTATGGTGTGTGTTATTCCAGTTTTAGATTGGTTCTTTATGGGGCTATAACCGTTAACTGTTATGACATGTTCAATTCATAAAGTGAGTGCTTTGCCTTAACGTTTACGAGTTACCTTATCAGAGGAAATGGCACTCTGGGGACGTAAGGGAAATCCTATGTTAAAATTCTGTAGTTGTATGCCGTTTCCATGTTGAAAAATTTCTTGGGAGGTACTTTTTGAATACTATCCAACACCCAATGCATACTATCCAAAACGCCTTCTGTAGTGTCTAAACAACCCACACCTACTATCCTACGAAAAGGGTATGGTGTGAAAGAAGGGGGAAGAAATCACACAAAGGTACTATCCAACACCCCATACAAACTATCCAAAACGCCTTGTGCAGTGTCTAAGAAACCCACACCTAGGGTCCAACGAAGAGGGTATGATGTAAAAAAGAAGGGGGATGAAATCACACAAACATAATATCGGATGTGAAGGAAAACATCACTCCGATTCGGTACGCAGACGTGAGAGAAAACATTATGTTTTTCAAAGATCGACAGAGAGAATGAAAAAGCATGCTGTTACAGTTTATTTTCAAGAAATAAACAAGGACAACAACATATTATTTTCAAAAATCAACCTGTTTTATAATAATAAAAAGCTTCTCAAGCTCAAACAGGAATGCAAAACTGACAAAGTGTTAAACACGAACGTATTTATAGGGTTGACAACGTTGTGGAGTCAAACTTGACTTCCAATGATCTAAGGCACTGTCATTTTACCATCGATGCACACTTCGTTTCTGATCTTAAGAAAAGAGATAACCATAATCTTCACAAAACCATTTTGCTATTTTATAATATTTCTAGAGTACTCATGATCAAAACAAGTCATTAAATGTTCAAAGGGAAATCAAAGACTGCGTTGATGAAGAAAATACACACAATATTGTCTACACATCATGGAATCTGATCCTAGCAATCTCACATTATTGAATTGAGTAGATACAGCATTTCTTCTCATAAAGTTAATAATGTCATCTTCCAGAGGAGATAATCCATAAGAATCAAATTATTCCATAATGTGATCATTGGGAAAGTAGACGGCTACCCAATGGGTTCCTGGTCAATGACTGTCGTCTGTGTTAATGGCATAGGCTTGAACATCTTTAGATTTTCGATGTGGAAGTTCGTCTTTAGCACAAACCACCGGTTTCCAAAAAGCTGTGTTGTAACTGTGAGTCAGCAGGTATTGAATTTCCCAGGTGTCCATTGTTTTTCTTTGTTTTCACGGGTAATTATCAATTTTTAATTCACACCTGACTTTTTCCTTGCAAAGTTCTGTCAAGTAAGTTGATGGACAACGGGTAGTCTCCGTACTCTGTTCCAAGAGAGCTTCGATGCGTTTTGTCTACAAATATGGAATGGTCACGCAAGTTTTTATACCATTTTCTCAAAAAATCTTCTCTTCTGAGATGAGAATCCATGCCTTTTCCAGATACTCCTCCAACTTTTATCTTCTTTCCTTTTTTTTATTATCAAACATTTGTCGTGTTGTTTCTGACTAGGATGATCGATTTGACTTCTACGACAATGTTCTCTGGTCATGTTGGTGATTTTTTCACCCAAGTCAGTAGCAAAACAGGAGACTAAATGTTGTTCTTTTTCTGGCCATCTTGACATCATGACTGTATTTTTGTCTTCTTGTTCTAAATAAATAAATAAATAATAAAAAAAGCAACATCGTCGCCATATGTTCAGGGCCGCATTGCTGACGACGCCAGTGAGCAAATGTTTTGGTAGCTGTCCTTGGGAAACATTATCTTCGATCTTGGATCCGAGTCCAGAGGCAATGGTGAAGGTTTTCGCTCCCACTCGTCTTAGAGGATACTGAGCTGTCGTTCCAATCAGAGTTTTACTGATGTCGTTTCGCACTTTAGGTAAGACTTCCACACGGCGCACGTAAAGTCTGGCTTTTTCGAAGATTGTTTTGTACTCGTTAGCATTAACCATAAAAGTGAACGCGGTACTACTTCGATTCAGTCTCAGGCGTACATCCACACATTTCAACAAATACTTGCATTGCAAGTACATGTCCAAATGCAAACGACCCATCATTTTTAAACTCCGCCCTTGTTTGATTTTTGTACTTGTTAGCATTAACCATCACGGTACTACTTCGATTCAGTCTCAGGCGTACATCCACACATTTCAACAAATACTTGTATTGCAACTCCATGTCCAAATGCAAATGTTCTATCATTTTTAAACTGCGCCCTTGTTTGATTTTCTTTCGACGGTCGTTCAATCCAACATTGTGAGGATCGTCAGCTTCTGTCAACTCTGTGTCGTTGAAGACGTCCAATGTGTCAGGTTTCCATCCCACGGAAGCATCCAGATGTGTGTTCTTGGCCTCTCTTTTGTACGTCAAGAGATTTTCCAGGTACGTTCGTGAAGGGTAAGTATCTATGCTGCTGCTGCAAAGTTTGTTATTCAAGTACAAATCCACTTCGCTGAACAATGAATGCATAAAATTGTTAACGGGAGCTACTCGGGCATCTTCCCTGGATTGATGTTGTCCACTTTGAAAGCTTTGACTTTCAGGTATAAGTGACTGTTATTCAGATCAATGTAATCTTCGGTTTGTCCTTTGATTTCAAATTCGATTGGGGCTGAGGTAGTGGAGTAGGATGGAATTCTACCCATTGGGATTCTTGCATTGTCATCGTGGTCGGTGGCATGTCAAACAGATCGAGTTTTGACTTGGAACATTCGCAAGAATCTCGGTGCATCATATTTTTTTCCTTTTCTCAGTTAGTAATCAAAAATGAACAATTCTCTGCAAGTTGGTCTTCTTTACTTATTCTTTTTCTGAACGTGTCTATTAGAACTGAAAAGTTTTCGACGTCTCTTTCTGTCTTGTCCTTACTGTGGCGTAGAGGAGGAAGTAATGCCTTGCCCAGAAGGGTGAAGCTAATTTATAGGGGTGTCTTGGCGTCCTAGGGTGTCTTTTCCAATTTGAAGCAACACATTTGTTCCTGTTTTCATTAAGGCTTTTTTTAGGACTTTGTTGGTCAATGTGTACGTTTTGGTGAAATTTGTTTTCTTGCGTCAAAGCTGCATCTTTTAAAGGATGCAAATCCCCGAGTGACCATAGGTTTCAAGATGGGTACAACTGTACGAAACGCTGATTTTAACATATCTCCTAAACCATGTCATCGTTGACGAGCGTTTCCTGGATTCGTAAATGAGAGGATAATTTTTATCAAAGTGTTCTTGAACTTGTTCATTGTATATTCACTCGAGGAAAGTGGTTTGATCTCCAACCACATTCTTGACTTGAGTGGGATAAATAAGCTACTTCCCAATGAGCTTCGTGATCCAATTGTATGTCTTGAGGTAATTTGGCCGTGAAACAACATAATGGGTTGTTGGGAAACACATCCATAAAACTGTTGCTGGATAATGTTAAATAAAATTGATTCTTCATAGTTCGATGCTTCTGGTCTCCGAAGAGTCACTCGTTGTCAAAGGAGAATGATTTTCCAGAAAGAGTTCCAGAAGAGGACTGCTACTGTGATTGGAAGAGCTGTTGTTTTAATTGACGTTGGCAAAACTACCGTTGTTGTTGTTACTGTCGGTATATTTCAACGAAGGACTTGGAAGAAAATAACCAATACAACAGGTGAGTACAATTGTCCATAATTGTTTATCTCCTTGTTGCAAACTGAAATTTCCAATGGCTGCTCTAATGACCATACACCACACAGATTTGGCATAAAAAGACGATTGTATTATTAAGGAAACGTTCACAATACCACACTCACAGTGGTTGTTGTTGTTGTTGTGTTTGTAGTTCTCTGACAAGGAGAGGTTGCTGATATGTTCAATGGCATGGTGGTCACTTCTGCTTCTTTTTTATAACCGATGACTTGTAAAGAGACAATCCAAGAATTGAAACTGGATTGATATTCTTTCCAGCGAACTTTCTCTTCTTGGAATCGATGTTTTCCCACTTTATGTGTCCTTCGATTGTGAATGCTTTTGAAAGTGTACACTCGTCTTCTTTCTTAATCACTCGTTGTAACTGAGGCAAGGAAAAAGTTCATATTAACACTTCTCTATTCATATTCTTCATATCATAGTTTTATTGTACCAATGCGAACCAACTCTCATGTGTTTTAAACTTTGTCGTCTTGGATGATGCTTCAGACGTTCAAAACAATCGCATTGCTTACACACACTATGCACACAAACATACTTATATACTGTCACACAAGAGAGGTAATTATAATGGAGATATTTGGTTTTTGTTTCATTTGGCAATCAATTGAGTAGTATATCTTTTCCAAGAGATGTAAACTGTTGTGCAAAGGATTGTGTATGTTCATGTCGTTCACAAAATACTTAACCTTAAAACATAAATATGTTGGTAGGTATAGTACGTTTAAGCAAAACGATCCTTCTTATTTTTACGGATAGAGAGAAAATTATTTTCTTAACAAGTACAAATACTTCATCTACGCTGCATCACTTCCTTTCTCTCCATCTGGTTTAATGTCTATAGAAGACCATGATGCTTACATTTTTCCGTATTCAATCTCGAACAGAAAATGTTACTTTCTCTCTGTCAATCTTTGGTTTGGCACAACCAAAAATTATATCCAAAGCAACATCACCACCCTAATATTGAAAATGAAAATTGAAAATGAAAATTAAGAAATGAAAATTGAAAAATAAAGATTTGGAAATGAAAATTGAAAAACCAAAGTTGAACATGAAATTTGATGAAAAAAATGAATAATGAAAATTGAAAAATCAAATTTTAAAATGAAATTTGAAAATAACAAAATTGAAATATGACAACTGAAAATGAACATTAAGAAACGAAAATTGCAGAAAAAAAATTTGAAAATAACAAAATTGAAAAATGAAAACCGAAAATGAAAATCAAGAAATGAAAATTGAAAATTTAAATTTGCAAAAATGAAATTTAAGAAACTAAATTTGAAAATGGAAATTAAAATGAAAAATTGAACATGAAGATAAAAAAAATTCAAGTTGCAAAACTTAATTTGAAAATGGAAATTGAAAAAGTAAATTTAGAAAACTAAAATTTGAAAATGGAAATGAAATATGAAAAATTTAAAATGAAGATTTAACAAAATGAAAACTGGAAAACCAAAACTTTAAATAAAAAAATGAAAATGAACATTGAAAAACTAATTAAAACTAAAATTTGAAAAACTAAATTTGAAACGAAAATTGGAAAAAAAATTGAAAATGAAGATTTAGAAAAATTAAATTTGAAAATGAAAACTGAAAACGAGAACTTGAGAATGAAAATTGAAAAACTAAGTTTCAAAATGAAATTTTGAAAATTACAAAATTAGAATGAGAATTGAAATTTAAATTAAAAAATGAAAATTGAAAACATCAAAATTGAAAAAAAAACCATATTGAACAATGAAAATTGAAATTGAAAAAATGAAAATGAAATTTGAAATGAAAAATTAAAAATAACAATTAAAAGAAATTGAAAAATTGAAATTAAAAGTGATGAAAATTAAAGAATGAAAATTGAAAAAACCAGAATTGAAAATTGAAACTTGAAAATGAAAGAATGAAAAAAAAATTGAAAATAAAAAATTGAAAACAAAAATTGAAGAAAAGAAACATTGGCTTTAAAACCAGTTCAGGATTAGTGGGAAGTTTCAAATTTGTCTTAAAACAAAATGATCGCCATCCTCTACGGTGGCAAACAGACAAAAGCACCAAATTTCTTGACCACCCTTACCCTCTTTGTGTGATAGAATATACGTATGTTTGTGGGCATAGTGTGTGTAAGCACTCCTACCCATGCTTGTATAATAGTGTGTGTGTGTGTTTGTGTGTTTGTGTGTGTGTGATTTCATTCCTTTTCTTTTACATTCTAGCATATTGGGTGATAGTTTATTTTTGTGTTTGTAAGTATATTTTGTGTATATTCCTACCCCTTTTCGTTGGATAGTAAATGTGGGGTGTTGGATAGTAGATAACACGTGTTGGTCGCTCTAACAGCGTATTGGATAGTAAATGTTAGGTATTTGTCGCACTTGCGGCGTGTTGATGGCATGGCGTGGGGGTTGAATAGTAGATAACTGGGTGCTGGATGGTAAATAACTGGGTGTTGGTCATTCCAAATAGATTCTTGATGGAATAGCATAGGTTTTGGATATTAGATAACTGGGTGATGGTCACTCCAAAAGAAATGTTGATGGTATAGTATGGGTGTTGGCTAGTAGATTACTGGTTTTTTATGTATTGGTTAGTAAGTGTAGTTTTAACATTAAATTTTCCATTAGAGGTCATAGAGACCCATAATGTTAAACATATGTACATTTTAACATCATATTTCACTTTAGAGGACATAGAGGTCTATAATGTTAAACCTGTTGACATTTTTAACATTACATTTCACGTTAGAGGTCATAGATACCCAAAAATAAAAATTATAGCCTTAATGTTCAATTCCCATATTTTAAATTAACTAGTGGTCCAGAATTCACATATGTTACTTACTTACTGAAATTATGATTGTGCATATCAATGTCCGTTTACTAGACTTGTCGCATACATATTCTTTATATATTTTTTCTCGATCTACAGGCATCTAAGCTTTGGCCACTAACAGAGTTGCCAATATATCTAGTTTATAGTTTATAATTAATCGATTTTTTACCAGTAATAAACATTATATTACAAGTGATACGCAAAATTTATATTTTTACAAATTAATTTTATTACTTAGAAAACCTCTTGATAGTTGGATATACCTTCATTAGAGCTTGTGAGTAACATGTTCGTACCAATAACAAAAAGTTTATGAGGTTTGAAAATCTACTGTTTACAAAAAGAATAATTGCATCCTCTACGACATAGATGTTGCAACGATTGGTATCTGAATGTTATAAAACATTTTAAAAGAAAGAAAAATCCTGATTAGTTAGGTCAGATGACATTCCTGTAAATGGACAGCTTAGAGGAGCACATTCAGAATCTACCTCCTGAGCTGCAATAACGTCTTTACAACTACACAAATGGGTTTCTATATTTTATACTGATATCCTCTTCTGTCATCGTAAACAGCCATATTTCGGAACCATTTTCAATTTTACGAGGAGTCAGGCAAGGTTGTAGTCTCTCTCCCCTCCTATATGTATTAATTTATGAACCTTCTGACAGTGAAATCATAGGAATACCTGTACCAGGCACAACAGAGACCTGTGAGATCTCCCTTTATGCAGATGATAGTACAGGTTTCTGTTGCACAGACAAATCCATTGACAAATATTTATCTTGGGAAGAAGGATATTTAAAAACATCAGATGCCAAAATTAATTTTACTAAATCAAATGAGATGTTTTTCGGAAAATGGCAAAGTCGTAGTGATCATCCTTTCGGCATATCTTGGATTTATAAACAAAAAATAGTAGGTTTTGTTTTTGAAAACAATTTAACAAATGATGATCACTAAAATAACAATTTTCTAAAACTCCAAAGTACCTTATATCTTTTTAAAAGCAGAAAAGTATCTCTTGTTTGGAAATCTAATATTGTTAACATTCTATCATGCAGTAAAATTTGGTACACTGCAAATGTCATGAATATGTCAAAACATATTACTTTAATGAACAGAAATATATTCACATTCATGTGGAATTCTACTTTCGAGCCCCTTGCAAGAACAGTCTCTTTTAACCCCTTTAAAAAAGACGGATTAAACATTACTAACATAGCATACAAATTAGGAGCTTTAAGACTTCAACACATACAAAAATTACTTGACGACAACAATTCGGCAAAATGGAAAAACATTTCACAAATAACTCGATTGGATTACAGTTAAGAACATATAATCCAAATTTAGGCTTGAATAGATATACACACACTCTATATGTTCCAAGATGTTATGAAAATTGTATGACTATTCTTAAAAACTTTACAGAAAAGAACCCCAGTTTCATTTTGGCACAGTATCCACTAAAACCAATTGCCAATTAGAACTGAAAAATTTCGTTTTAGAAAATTCAAATCCAAAAACTATATGACATTGATTTCATTAATGTGTGGAGCAATCTGCACAATAAATTTCTTGACCCAATTACCAGTGTTTCAAACTTATGTATGATCTTTTACCTGTAAACTATAATATGTTCTTAAAAGGAATCTCAAAGTCTAAATTATGCAATTTCTGTGGTGGAATTGAAACGACATACCTTTTTTCTAAATGCGATTTAGTGTATCCCTTGCAACATCTTGTGATTAAGCGGATCAAGTATCTTTCAAGAAACTCCATTCATGCGTTTTACACTTTCTTGAAATTTAGCCTCCTTACTAAAGAGGCTTCTTTCTAGGAGTCAGAATTCGAGAACTTTTGCCTCCTCCTATCCGCTGAATATAAATATGCAATTTGGTGTAAACGAGTTCACTCGTATTTTTATAAAGAAACTGTGACTACTAACACCCTAGTAAACTTCTTTCTTGACAGTACTTTGCAGAATAATGGCAGATTTTCACCGATATAATATAGTTGAATTCCTTGATAAACGGTGTCTGTCTGGCCTTTTCTACACTTTATACAACTTTGAATTAGTTATAGATATAAGTACATGATAAACGTATACAGTCATATTACCCCTCATTCTGATTAATCTTTCACGTTGCAAGTGCTGGTTGACCAGCCACGCCATTGTCCACTATCATATTACAGTATATGTCCGTATATGTTAGCACACTTTACCTGTCTTCGATACCATACCTGTCAAATGTGCCGCACCTGTCTTTACAAATGCCCATAACTATCTCACATATAATCATAGTATATATACCTTACCTGTATGAGTGATATATGTATATATGTATGCATTTTGTGTGAAATTATGCATGGATGTTTGTATGCGCAAGTGTCTCTTTCGCACTTGCAACTTTAATTTATCACATGTAATATGATACATGTGCTTGTCTGTATCTTTTAATATGTATATATAGGAATAAACGCATAAAAACAAAACAAAACAAACAACAACAAAAAAACAACAACAACAAAACCCCTTTAATTTTAAACAAGCAAGCATAGCCAATAGCAGCAGGTCACTACACATGGATAATATGTGTACCATTTGAAGTCAACTCGAACAATGTAACAATGTAGCACCAACTGAGGTCAACCACTTCTAACAATGTTAGAATCTACCCCCAATGTTAAACCTATAGACAATTTTAACATAGGATTTCTCCTTATGCCACATAGTGGCTCCCCGTGTTAACCTACAGACCATTTAACATAGGATTTCCCGTACATCCCCAGAGTGATTCATATTGAGGTCAACTCTAAAAATGTAACCATGTAGCCCCAATTGAGGTCAACCACTTTTAACAATGTTACCATTTACCCCCAATGTTAAACCTATGGACAATTTTTACATATAATTGTCCCACCGATGTAAGTCTACGGTGTAATGCTAATTTTGATACGTCCCCAGATAGTTCCAGATAGTCCCATATTATTACTCATATCACTCTTTAATAATGCAGCCTTTTAAAACTAAATTCCAGGATTAAGTAAATAGGACAAATAGGGTAGCAGGCATGGTTATGTAGATTGCTAACATCCAAAGGGTGCGGAACTCAATAAATATAGATACATATTCAAGATTTTCTTCTAGCTTGTTTAACTGGATTTGACTTGTCATTGATGCAAGGAAATTAAAACCATTTTCAAGTACGATGTCATTTAAATTTTAGGAATTCAGTTAGTACATAACTATCTAAAAATATTTTCCTATTAATCTGTTTTTATATAACCAGAAGCTGTTACTGTTTTTACCTTTTTTTCCCTTTGTCTTTCCCTTTGTCTTTATTTATCTCTAGTTTGTCAATTTATCTTCTGTTTCTATTTGAATGGTGATATCTCTCTCCATCTACATCAGTATGTAACTTCTGTCCATGTTCCTTGCTATCACTCTTTATGTATCTATGTGTCTGTTTATCAAACACTGTGTTTATAAGTGAAGATTCAAAGGCAAGAAACAATGTTATGAAAACAATGATATATCATTATTTAATCATAACCGCTTGAAGTATTAGTTTTCATAATTTACCTTACACCAGATATCATTATCCACCTTAACACTTCACCAATGAGCACAAACTTAAGCAAAGTTTTGAAACAAAACTAGCAAAGATTTCAAAATTTCTAAAATATTATTCAGTTTATACTTTAAAATAATAATACAACAAAATCACCATACAAAAACTAGCGAGATTAAAAAAATGAAATAGTGTATATTTTGACAATGCAAATCTTTTGCATTTGTTTACTTAGTGCTGTGTTTAAAAAAAATAGATGAATTTAATTATTTGTTTATTCATTTATTCCTAAATTGTTGTGACTGAAATGTATATAAATCATAAAAATAATTAGTATGTTGGAGATACTATATTTTCTTACATTATATCAAGATGTTTTTCCAAGGATAAAAGAAAGACAATATCGTTAAAGAAAATATCTCTCTCTCTCTCTCTCTCTCTCTCTCTCTCTCTCTCTCTCTCTCTCTCTCTCTCTCTCTCTCTCTCTCTCAACAGGACACTGCTCAACGATGATTTGTCATAGTGAATGTTAGCAATATTAAAATATTAATGTTCGCACACATACTTACTTTCATCAACTTGTTCTGGTCTAAGGTTATGTGGCACAATTAATTGACGCTGAATGTGCTCAAGGTCCTCGAAGGCGTCTGACATTCATCCTCCTATTTCCATTTGAAAAATTCAAAAAGTTACATTCTGATCGTACGACTGAAAGGTTGCACTGCGTTTAAATATTTCTTTTTAAATAATTTTGTTTGGTGGAGGTGAAGGTTAGTGTAGAAGTTGATTTTGGACAATACGAATATTTCGCCAAAGGATCCCTTGTTAATGAAATAAATAAACCGATGCATTTCTCTAAAGGATTTTCAAGACTATGTCTCTTAAGGTATCACTGCACTTATTAAGTTCTATATATAGTTCATTCATTTTTTCTACATTTGTGATGAACTCCAGTGCATTGGTTATGTTTGGCATTAACTTGGACACAAGATATACAAAAAAATCAACCATGGTTATGTTGTATTTTCTGGAAACAGTTGCATTGAATAAAATGACTGGAATTGTAAGTGTAAGTGACCTTTCAATAACCGGTCGAGTCACGCCAGTGTGTTTTGTCATCGTAGGGAAATGCACAGAAGCTTAACTCGATAAACATTATATTTTCTGTTGAGGATTTGATGCTGCTTTATTTTAAACGCAAGTAACCTCCTTCGCTCGTTAGCAGATATCCAGGTAAAAACAAAGAGAAAATATTAATGACTTTCTTACGGACTACAATATAATGCAACAGAGACCGAGTTGCTGAATGAGTGTAGTGATACTTTAAGCATTTGTGTGTGTTGTATTATTTGGGTCCATTCAACTCATTTAACCTCCTCTAGCCTTGTTAAAACTCAAGATCTGGATACCGTTGATCATCGGCATCCTTCAGTCTCGGAAGACTAAGGGGTTGCGCTCTGAATTAGTCAGTCAGTTAATTAACGAGCAGCGTCTGTTGTGGCTGAAGAGACCCACTCGGAAATGACAATCTCTGTTGCATCTGTTGCACTTGAAGCTGGTTTCTTGGATTGCAACATGTCGATTCATCTTGTCCTTTCTTCGGGCTCTTTTCTCCTCTTCCAATTGCAACTGATGTCTCTCGCTTCTCTGAAAACCTTGGTTGAGCTCATGTTTCCAATTATTTTGGTCCTGAGCAAGTGCTTCCCGGCTGTCCACATCGATGTACAAAGCCTTGATGTCTCTCTTGCACACATCTATGAAGCGCAGTAGTGGGAAACCTGGCGACCTTTTGTCAGAGGCCAGCTCGCTGTAGAGGATGTCCTTAAATATGCGTCCATCATCCATTCGGTGTACATATCCAAGCCATTGTAGGCGACGCTGTCTTAGTAGTGTGACCATGCTGGGAATGTGTGCACCGTCTAGAACCTCTGTCTTAGAACTCTATCCTTCCAGGAGATGCTGAGGATGCGTCGGAGACAGCGTAGGTGAAAGCTGTTTAGCCTCTTTTCTTGGTGCGAGTATATCTTGGCCATGACTCGCTGCCATATAGGAGCGTGCCGATAACTCGCTGCCATATAGGAGCGTGCCGATAACGTAGGGTTGGTACACTTGTATTTTGGTTTGCTCAGTCAGCTTGTTGTTGCTCCAGACCCTCTTGTTCAGACAATACATTGTTGAAGCGGCCTTTCCAATGCGAGTTGAGCTCTGCGTCAAGAAAGGGGTTGTCAGTGATGGTAGACCCAAGGTATGTGAACTTGCTAACAACTTCAAGTTCGTAGTTGTTGATGTTGATGGAAGGTGGCTCTTCATCAGCTTGACCCATCACTACCATCTTTTTCAGGCTGATGGTGAGCCCGAAGTCCTGGTAAGCTTGTGAAAATCGGTCAGTGAGGTTTTGGAGATGAGCCACTGTGTGACTTGTCACTGCCACATCGTCAGCAAAGAGTAGATCACGGATGAGAACTTTGCGGATCTTGGTTTTGGCACTGGAACGTGCGAGGTTGTAGAGGTTTCTATCTGACCTTGTGAGAAGGTGGATTCCCTCGGTTGAAGAGCCAAAGGCGTGTTTTAGCAAGAGAGAGAGAGAAGAATATCCCGAACAAGGAAGACGTAAGAACACATCCCTCTTGACTCCACTACGTATCTTAAAAGCCTCTCAGGCTGAGCCGTGAAACTGAACTGCGCCATGCATATTTTAGTGGAATGACTGGATTGTGTTGAGGAGCTTTGAGGACATCCGATCTTTCCTAGCAGCTTGAACAATCCGCTTCTGCTGACAAGATCGAAAGCCTTTGTGAGGTAAATGAAGGCTATGTAGAGTGGCTATCTCTGTTCCCTGCACTTCTCTTGTAGTTGTCTAAGTGAGAAAATCATGTTGATGGTGGGCCTTTCTGCTCTGAAGCCGCACTGTGACACAGGGTGGACTCGATTCGCAAGTTTCTGAAGTCTGTTCAGGACAATTCGAGCAAACACCTTGCCCATGTTGCTCAGCAGGGAGATACCACTATAGTTATTGCAATCGCTCCTGCCGCCCTTGTTTTTGTAGAGAGTGATGATGTTAGCGTCTCATATATTGTGGCACTTCACTTTCTTTCCAGCATAGACAAAGGAGCTTGTGGAGGTGTTTGAGTACGATAGGTTTTCCACATTTGATGGTGCCTGTATCTGATGATGTCTGGATGTTCTGACATAGCTGAAGCGAATAGTCATTGGCCCAGCGGTCTGTTGAGCGTTGCTTCTGGCAGCTCTCATTGCTTGTAGAGTTTTCTGGTTTGGGTCCCTCTTATAGTTAGTAAGATGGATGCGGTTGGCCTCAATGACTGGGATCATTTCAGTAGAGTTTGCTACGAACAAATCATTGGTCTTGATCTGCTTTTTGCCAGAAATGGACAGGGCTCTGCTGTTGATCACATTCTTCAGTAGCTCCCATTTATGTTGGGCACTTGTGCCAGGGCTGGAGTGGAGAGCTTGATGCAGGGCGTCATTGTACCGCTATGACTTCTCTTGGTTAGCTGTGGTGCTGACAATGATGCGGGTGATTTCTTTGTTTATTTGGCTGTAGTTTGACCTTACTGCATACCAAGGAATGATCCGTGTCGCAGTTAGCGTTATGGTATCTGCGAGTGATGGTTACATCGTTGAGGCTGATGCGCCTGGTGATGATCAGATCAAGTTGGTGCCAGTGGCCAAATCTGAGATGTCTCATTGACACCTTGTGTTGAACCTTTGTCTGGAAGTATGTGTTCGTGATGCAGAGGACATTGTAGGAGCAAAGTTCAAGTAGTCTCTGCCCATTTTCGTTCATCTTTTCAGTGCCATGATGTCGTGGGCAAGTGGGCCATGAATCACGATCAGCACCTACTCTTGCGTTAAAATCCCCTAACAGGTACAGGTGTTCATGTTTCTGGATTCCGTTAATGGTGGAGTCAAGTTCGTCATAAAATTGGTCCTTTGTTTCTGAGGACGAGTGAAGCGTTGGGGCTTACACGCTCGCAAGGTTTACGGGGCCCTCAAAAGTTAATAGGCGCATTACCAAGATTCTCTCTGAACCGGTTGTGGGAGGGTCAATCGTCCCATGGAGTGTGTGTTTGACTGCGAGACCTACTCCGTATTCTCTTGTTTCTTCTGAGCTTTTTCCTTGCCAGAAGAAGGTGTAGTTTTTATCTTTAAGCGATCCAGTCGACGCGAGGCGTTTTTCTTGGAGGGTGGCAATGTCAACGTTTAGTCTTTTCAGCTCAACATTGATCGCAGCAGTTTTGCGTGCGTCGTTGATCTGTTGAAGGTCTTCGGACAGGTCAGTTCTCATGGTTCTGATGTTCCAGCATCCTATTCTTATGGCTGGTTTCTTCTTTCTATTCAAATTTGTCTTGCCTGGTGCAATGATTTCATTTCGCTTGTTGAGTATAGACTCTAAGCTCCAAGCACCCATTGAAGCAGGCGGACTGTAGCGGGGCAGCTATTATTGCCTGGGGGCTGCCCAGCTTTGTGGCGGGCGGTAGCTATCCATTGAGATGCGAGGAACTCTCCCACCGTCGAAGGCAACCCCTGGCGCCCATTCTACGCCAATCGAGCTAGGGCTCATAGCCGGTAACAGCTGCCTCCGGTGTTGTGTCGACGCTGTGAAGCGAGGTTGGAGTGACCTCTCCAGGGCACAAGCCTGGACACTCTAATATGGATACCCTGAGTTGCCCAAGCATCAGGCCCCCCCCCCCCCCTCTCGGCATCACTGGTAAGTCCAAATGAAAGGTGGAACTAATACAGTTTGGAACCAGTTCAGCTGCAGGAGTTGCCGGCGAAATGTCTAAATTGAAATCAGACCGCCTTAGGGGCTTCACTCCGTATTATCTTGTCAGGGTTTACTCCCTTAGCCCTCCTCTCTCCCGAGATAACCGACTTTGTAGTGGGTCTGTTGACCCATAGCTGGGTTGGGAACCTAAGTTGTTTTCTTCCGTCTTGTAGTCGGTGGGAAAGTATCTACCTCTTCCGCCTATTCTGCCGTCGATAATTTGTGCCTTTGCAGTTTATCAGGTCAATATGTAAACAAACCGACCCTCCTCACTAAGTTTAGTCTGCCAGCTGACACGGTTTGCCGGGGTGCCACACCACAAAGCACAAGCAGCTACTTTGAGCCAGCAGTGAGAGTTGAGTGTTGGGTGAGAACCAGTGCTTCCTTTCACCCGGGGGTGCAGATGCAAGAAAGCCATAGGTACTACCTCTCCCCAACTCTCCATACTCCCCTTTGATCACAGTATGCAAAAACCAGCATAAAGTTTTATAAAGTGGAAATGTTATGTGAAACATTTCGAGCTTGGATTTGCCATCAGTGACATGATCCATAATTTTACTAATACGTCCTCATTTGCATGTAAGCAATCAGAAACCGCTTTTGTGATTTGCTTATTAATCCAAAGAAATGATTTACTCTGTGTGCATCCCTTCAGCACTATTGACTTTGATGACGGATAAAATCTTTCAAGCCTATTATCATTTTTGGACTAAATCTACTTCATAGATAGACTGTCTGCCTTATTTACGAGACTTTTACTGATTTATTTCTTCAAAATTCTATGCTTTCAACATATAGGAATTTAATCAAAGATGATCGATAAGACCTGAGTAAACCGATTGTTTTAATCTAGCTCTAGCACATATGTTCCTATCACAGATACAAAAAAGGGGAGACAAAATAAAAAGAAAACTTCAGAATAAAACATTGGTCAAAGGTCCTGTTACGACTCTATGAAAGACAGTGAAACCAACAATGACATTAAAATCAACAAACAATTTATTTCTAGACAATTAAAGTGAAAATTCAAAAGACACTTACAGTAACGTGAATTAGAATCCAAATATTCAAATAATCCTAAGTGTCTAATCCCAAGTTCTAAATATAGAATGTTCAGAATGAACGATTGTTCCAAGTGAATGAATGTTCCGAATGAATGAATGTTCCGAGTGAACGAATGTTCCGAATGATTGGGTATTCTGGAGGGTCCTGATGTACCCCAATAATATAATCCAGATCATCTTTGAGAATGTCCACAGGTATCCAAAGTCATATGTTTAACTCCAGCGGTTGATGTAAGCACTTTAGGTAACTCCAATGAATGTTTCATTAAATAATTCCTTTCGAAATATGTATACAGCAATACAGCCTTACGGCATTACAGTACTACAAGGTTACTGGATTACAGCATAACTATTATTCCAAACAATCTGATTCCAAAAGACTGATCATAAAAAACATAAATGTTTTCAACACAAGATTTAAAATTGGAATGGAATCTTGTTTACCAAATGCTGTATAAATATAAGACAAGTCACATGACAGAATGTTCTAGAATAGTATATTGTGTGTGACCGTTCACACATGACTCCAAGGAAATTCTGGTTTTATCTGTAAACAAAATCAACCCTGGCCTCAAATGGAATAAACAACTTGTTTACCAAAACCGTCCTTGAACTCAAATATTAAGTAAACAGCCTAATTCAAGGACAAAATAGCTAAGCATGTCAACATTATACTTAACATTAAGGTTTAAGCAAATATTAAAGTCAGCAAACATTTATAATTTCCTAAAATATGTATAATATTATATAAACATCATACATAGCAGTTCAGAATTATACATGCTTCAACGTTTCAAGACATGAAATACACGCGATAACGAAATTACAAAGAAAAAAAGCGAAAACAAAATCTCTTCAGAAGAATTTTAATCTGGAATGGTTTAAGAATTCACGCACAGAATTAGATATTTAAATTCATCCTCTCTCTCTTATCACGTCATGATTGTGATAAGCCAAACTTATTATCATGGTTCCTCATCACCCAGTTTTTGGCGATGATACAAACACGTCTTCATAATCAACTACAACACACAAAAAAACTAATATTGTAACCAAATAAAAACAAGAAGTTGACACTAATATGGCCATTTTACCCAGCCGCCCGCTACTGAAGGCTGGATCACTCGGAAATGGGTGAATTACTGTGCAAATCATGGGCAATAACTTAGTAAAACATGGTCAAAATCAGTCTTGAAATGGATATAATCTAAGATCTTCCTAATATACAGCTTCATAGCTAATATGATTTCATTTTTCTTCCCTCAAAATATGAATGCTAGTTTTCACAAACCATCAGGATATTTTCTCTGAATCAAGAACCATTACTTTGTGAAATATGGTCAAAATCTGTTGATCATCAAACTCATTTCAGATCTTGTTGAGATAAAAATGTAAGGAAATATTGTTGATACCCAGCAAAAGATGCAGATGCTAGCGTGTTCAAAAGACTTTTGAATGCATCACTATTTCAAGTAGGTCACAAGCCATAACTCCCTAAAGCATAATCACAATCTGGTCATCATCAAATTCATCTGAGACCAGATGACGCGAATTTTATCAGCAAATCTGGTTGAAATCAAACTTTAAATATGAATGCTTCAGTGTTCACAAACCAGTAGGACGCCTGTTCTAAGCCTTTCAAGAGTCATCAATGTGTAGAATATCATCAATATCAAATCATTATTGAAGTCATCGAAAACCCTGATAAAATAAAGCTACACAGACAATTTTTAATTTAAATCAAATAAAACAATGCGAAAGCTAAAGTGTTGACATTCCGGTTGGATTTCAAATCTTTCGAGGACCTTAACTCTGTAAAATATCGTTACATTTTGATCATCATCAAAGACCACGGAAAGATTAATATTACCTCATAAACAAAGTTCAAAATTCAAGGCATGTGAGTGGTCAATTATCAAGATATAAATCAGGGCTAGAATTTAACTTATTTTACAACATGCGTTTTTTTGCAAGTGGAAAATCAATCAAGTTGCAAAATCCTATTTGTATGAGATTTTTATTTTTTACTAGTTACTGTATACTGTAAGCCAGGAGTTTGGGAATAAGAAGGAACTACAATACTTTTTCTATCATTTTCAATTGTAATTTTTATTATCATTTGAATAGAAAACAAAATACATGTACAGCTGAATTGTTTACCGTCTTTATAACTGAAGTCTGATTCATACACATGTCCAAGTTTGTTTTTTTGGACTATGCAAGGTTAGTGAACAATCAGCCTCAATCATGGACAGCCATTTTGTTTTTAAGGATAGTCAGGGTAATATGTGACTCAAATATCTGCGATCGGCCGTCCTACGAAAAAGGAGACATAATAATAGAATTTACCTACATGAAGAGAAATATTTCCGTAATTGTTAATAACATTATTGGGCGCAAAAGATATATCCTACTACCCCTTGACAACATAATGAGGGTGTCTTAGTCAACTGTGTATTATCAGTAGGTCCAAGTAGGTCCATGTACGGCTACCTTATTTGGTTAGACGCTAAACAGCATATCTCACGGTACAGGAGTCAATGCCAATGCAGACTTTGTTTAACGTTTCGGAACTATATATGTGCATTATGCTGAAGTGACATACTTTAAGAGTGTTGGTAATGATTTACTGTATATCATTCGAAAATTTAGCACTCGCACAGATCTACTGCTAATAGGAAGACCTGAGAGGCTCCGATTAAGGTTTATGTTCTGTTGACTGTTGGCATTCCCAGTCCACCTATTTTTAGTAACCTATCTGACAACGCATTGCATTTCGTGTAGGGAGAGTTATCGTTTGAAACGTTATGTAATGACGTTTACCACTTTCATAAACGTAAAAGCTGTACATTGATTAGTGAATCCAAAGGTCAGCAGAACATGACCTCGTATTGGTGCCCGTCAGATCACCGTTATGTCGGAGATCTCGATTTTAATCAGATTCGGATGCAAGGGTTTGATCCCTCAATTCACATTTTCCATTATTAACTCCTTAAATTCGAGCCCTGTAAATGCACTTATTTCTGATAAACATTATTCAAGCATGGTGCAACAACTCCAACAAGTTCATAATCAGATCATGTGACTTGCAAGCGGCGTACAAGCAATAATGAATGGTACTACACAAGTGGGCAAAATAAAATGGCGGACAACTTTTGCTTCAGAAGTTAAAAGGCAAATATCTACTTTATGATCCAAATATATTAACAATTTTATAATATATGGAAACTTGTTGCTGTGTGGTTTATTGTTCTCGTAAGTGGATCAAGGTCAGTAACTCTATAAAATACGTTCAAAATCTGATAATCATCGAACTCATCCGAACTCTTGTGAAGATAAAGCTGTATAGTTAATTTGATTGAAATCAAATGAACAGCGTAAATGCTGCAGTGTCACCAGCTGTCGGGATGCTAATTTTTATGTCGATCAAGGGCAGTAACTCATAGAAATACCAACAAAATCTGTTCATCATCAAACTCGTTTGAGTTGTTATTGAGATAAAACTTCACGGCCAATTTGATTGAAATCAAATAAAAATGCGGATGCTAGAGTATTCACAAGTCAAGGGCAATAACTCTTAGAAAATAAGAGAAACATACACATCTTTCAATTCCTCTGAGCTCTTGCTGACATAAAGCTTCAAGGCAAATTAGGATTAAATCAAACCAAAAATGTGGATCCTAGAGTGTTTTCAAGCTGCTCCTTTTAATGTCTGGTGCTAAATACCCTTGAACCGACCTGATAGATATTCATTTGTATGTTCAATGGGAAATTTGTAACGCTGCTACTCTGTGGAGTGTCATATTCTACATAGCCCATGCTTATCATAACCCTACATTTGCCAACAGTACGGCCTACAAAAAGTAACACCTGCATAAGGCAATGCCTAAAAGTAGGCATTCAACTTCCTCATGAACAATTCATTTCATGAGTAAGCAGCATTGGAGTTATTTCAAATTTGCCAACAGTACGGCCTACAAAAAGTAACACCTGCATAAGGCAATGCCTAAAAGTAGGCATTCAACTTCCTCATGAACAATTCATTTCATGAGTAAGCAGCATTGGAGTTATTTCAAAAGATTAGTTGCATGACAAAATCAATGAAATAACATTACACTCGAAAATAGAATATAATGGAGGTAACATGATTCAAACAACTACTCTTTCGCACTACAGGCGGACGTGTTACCCAATAAACTATGGCCGTCGGATGAATCTAAAGGTCACAAAATGAGAATCTTTCCAGCCGATGCAGAATATAATCCTTATTCTTCGCACTACATTTGTATTTGTACAATTTGCAATGAAATTTTGAGAAAAGTTTGGAATGAATATTGAAGTTGTTAGATGTTTTATTTTTAACTGATACTGCTGCAATTAAACAATAAAACATGGGCTGTCGCACTGGACAATAGAAGGGAGGACAGACTGCAGTAAAAGCAATCCTTTATATCAGATGCTGACCTAAATATCAGCAAATCAAAACTGGAACGGTTCCATTACAGATACAGTGAGTAACAATATTTTTTTCTCAAAATTCCTACACACGTAATTTGCATTGACGGAAACAAATACGAAATATGGCAGATAGCTAAATGGTCGGACAATTTCCTTCTGCATTGTTCCTGCGCTACTTCTTTTAGCGCCTGACGACCATTCACCTTTTTGTTTTTGATTATATTAATGTTTTCAACATGCAACATATTGTCAACGTCTGACATTTTTACTACAGTCAATATTGTGTATAGTGAAACAATAAAACAGATGTATCTGCAAATATAAACCTAATCTACCTTTGTGTTTTATAAATACAGCTGATGACTTACGGACAAAAGATACTGGGAAAGAGGATATTTGAGGATCTGATGCGCAAGACGTTCTATGGTCAATTTGTCGGTGGACAAACAGAATCTGAATTCCTACTCACTGCACGGCAACTACAGGAAGTCGGAATCGGACCTCTTTTGGCCGTACCGATAGAAGAGGACGCAACCGGAAATCAGACGTAAGAACCATCTGAGCCAATATGTAATTATCACAATGTATTAGGAACAAACAAACAAAAATCTTCGCAATTTTTTAGCATGAGGGATCCAAGTCTCTCCCGGGTGCATAAGCAAACGTAGGCACACAGTAAACTGTGTATGATCGCTATTCTTAAATAACCAATGACATAGCACATAACTTACATACCAAATACCTACAAAAAGGAGTTATTAGGTACGAAAAACTTGTACTCAAGGAGCACGTTAAATTCGCACGTTTGAATATGGCTGACGCCACAAAATCGTACGCGCAAACCACAAAACCAGCTTTATTATGTAAGATCTCGTATTATTACGTTTGATGGTTGTCTTTTATCAAAGTTTAGCTACCTCCGATCCATGCTAAAATATAATAATAATAATAATAATAATAATAATAATAATAATAATAACAATAATAATAATAACAATAATAATAATAATATGAGGCAACGATTCAAGTGATCTACCGCGCTAATTGGCTTATATCTTACATAATTACTCATCTCAAATGAAATTTATTCATGAGTCGAATATTCCAATCTTACGAGCCTTGACAAGCGAAATATGGAAATTATCCGACTAGTTTTATAAAATTTATTTGCAATGGGCACAAATGTAAGATTCGATTTATCCCAAAAAAATTAAAAAAAAGAGAAAGAGAACATTTATTTAGTAACACCTCATGCTAATATATTACAATGACTCGTAAATATATGTGGATGCCATGACGTCATAAGGTTATTCATGATGTCATTAGGTGCTATACTTGTGTAATATAGAGAAAAAATACAATGGGTTTTTTTTGTTGCATTTTCAGTACTTCCAAAATGATTAGGTTAACAGTCTATATTATATCACTTCCACGATCAGTCGTAAAATAACAGCTATGATAGGGAGAGGGTGCATTTCAAATCGGATATAAATTATCTGATAAACTACGTCTTGGAGTTTTCATATTACAGCATTTGTAAAATAGTTTCTACCTAAGTTTATTTTTTTAACAGGTCTTTTTGACGAAGAGAAGGATAAGCATTTTTTTTTTTATATATGGTACTTTCCATTGGCAAATTATTTTACCAGCAATCAAAACAATCTGTTTCTCCTTCTTTCTTTCTTTCTTTATTTATGGCACATTTAACGGGACGTATTTCTGTCACGCCAATATGTCCATTTCAGAAGTTTTTCCAAGTTTTGGTATTTAGCATATTTCTTAGAATTTTAATATGTAATTTCTGCATACAAGACTGAGTTTAAATCCCCAACTCCTCCACCCCAAAATAGAGAAGAAAAACAAAAACAAAAAAGAAAGAAAGAGACCGCTGTAAATAAAAAAAGAAATGGCACACATCCGTATTTCCAATTCAGTAACTTTGATCATCAGTTTGATCTGCAGTAAATTATCGTAACTGTTATGATTAAGTACCACTGGAGTAAAGAGAATAAAGATACTTTTTATACAACACTGTCCAGTTGCTGGCCGCTCTGTGATGTATGTTATAGACTTTCAAACACTTTAGCAGAATTTAGTTTTAACGGCACTTTTTACACGTAATAATAGTTATATCATGCCGAGGTAAGTGCTTTTCCCAAGGATACACTGAGGCAGCCGATCCGGGCTGACCAACGCTCCACCAAGTAAACTACCGTGGTTCCCCTCGATTCGCCATTATATTGAGGCCCATAACTATCGGCCATGATTGTGAAATTAAAGCTCTGAAGACTGGTCATATTAATAAATCGAGAAACATCCGACACGACAGTTCATATTAGAACAAGTTTGATTATGTGGGGCAATATCAAGAATTGGTCCCGAAAGCAACTCCATGACCAGCTGAAAGTGTTTACACCCAGGAAATATTTTACATGACAAGTCGAACGAGTAAAGCCGTAAAAGTTTTCAGTAAAATCAGAAACCGGGTAAGTATTTTTAGTGCGCAAACTTGTACTCAGTGTCATTAAAAAAAAATTTCTTTAATTGGAGACAAATTAGAGACATGGTGAGACAGAATTCTTAAGGATCAAACTTACACTGAATATCACTAAATGCATCTTAATTAGATCTGAAAATCTGAATACGTGCGTCATTTAAGGTGTGAATTTAAACTGAATGCATTCATTTCAATGGAATACTGACTAATCAATGGTATTTTTTATATTTCTACACTCAGAAATGATGTGATAAACACTCCTTTTTGAGTGATTAAAACATAGGAAGTGCACATATGTTTTATTGGATTGACTGCGAGCAATAATTGGAAACCAGTCTATGATATCTGGAGCTTAAAATAACCACAATCTTTGCAAAGAATACATTTTGGCCACTGGTTATAATATGCACACCCAATTAAAGGAAATAAGCTGACATAAGCGGATGCGTCCATTCATAAACTGTCCACTTGACTTTTTTGTACCCATCATCATTCCGTCAATCAGGAAATCTAAAGACCGTAATTTGGAATGCAATCAGTTTCATATTCTGCAATATTCCTCCAAAAGATCAGCAAATACATAATGTTTTCTTCCTATCGATTTTCCACATCAATACGCTGTTTTTCCACTTCAATACACTGTTAACTGAAGTAAAATAAATTGTATGGCTCGTGCAAGCTAATGATAATGATAAAAACCTACCATCTTGTCAGTCCCGATCGGCTACAGTGGCAAGATATATCATTGAAAATGTTATTGTGTCGTCAAACGCCTCAAATATTCATATAGACAAACGATCAACTAATATGCATTGCATCACTTAAAACTGCTGTATTTGTTTCCATGCATACACGTAGTAGACTAGAAAGTGTTTGGAAGAGCTCGTGCCACATGCACATGTTAATGTGTGTGTGTGTGTGTGTGTGTGCGTGTGTGTGTGTTTGCAATAATAATTTTAAGTCGTATGATCCATCTATGTTTTAAGAAACTGGTTTCTTCGATATGCAAATATGACCATTCCGTCAAATTTTAATGTTTAAGCACATAATGCCATCCATTTTTTATGACAGGGAGTGATTGACAAGTAACCTAACAATCGTATATTCTTGACTTTTTACGCTTGGAGGCAAATCACCACGTTTTTTTGTTTTCCTTCCGGCAATTACTGATAGACACGAGAATGTGCGATTCAAGTAAGCTATTACTAAAGCCGATATTTATTATCTACGCGCTTTCAGAAAAGCGCAGGGATCTTATTAAATTCGGATGGAACGGTACTGAAGTTTTTGCCTTCGTGTCTGATAAATACAAGGCACGTGAGTGTAAAACGTGTGCGTGTGCGTGTGTGTTGAGAGAGAGAGAATAACGAAAAATAACATTAAAATTTAAGAAGTTTTAAAGTTTTATCACATTCGTCTCCCTGTTCCCGCAGCTGTGTGTAGCAAGGATTCGTACATATGGTACGTACGTACGTACGTACGCGTGTAGTGTCTCTGAACTCCTTCTACACCGCAGAAGCTGGACATATGAAACTTGGGTTAGTTATGTCCTATGGGTGTAGGTTGTGCCAACACTTTTAAAGTTTTCAACACGCCCATTGGGGTGTGGCTAAAGGGTAGGGGTGATTTTACATAAATTTCAAAAAACTCACGAGTTGTCTCATATGTCTGAGAATAGGTATGTGCGATCAATGACCCAAGTGTCAACACATTTCAGACCGTTACATGTGATGCCCCAGGGTCTTTTCCTTACCCAAGGAACTTAGCGCTTGATCATAACATAAAAACTATTATTATCCCCACCCAATAACCAAATATACACTTACTGGGCATGAAAACATAAATTTAAACATTGCACTGTCACTGACCACGGAGTCCGTCCCTCCCTACCCACTCCCCATTAATAAGCCCATTGGTAATAACATGGAGACTATTGAGATCCCCATTTTATAACCTTACATACACTTACTGGGTATAAAAACACAAATTTATTCTTGCAACTGACATTCGCCGCAGGGTCCATCGTTATCCCCTCCCCAAGAGACTTAGCTCCTGGGTTGTAGCTTGAAAATTATCAAGATCATCATCCTCAAACCATGTACATTCTTGCTGGGCATGAAAAGACAAATACATATACCCAACTGACATTTGCCCCTGATGCAGTCCTGACCTTTAGTGATCTACCTAAGAGGCGCACATTTCAGGGTGGAGGTAAAAATGGAGACGCGCAGGCAATTTTTTTTTTATAGACACAGAATTCAAATTTTTTCCAAGTAATTCGCCTATTTTTAAGACGTATTTTTGTTCACATTCACGACGAACGTTGTTTTCAGACCGGACAACTGGTATGATGAGAACGCTAGCATCATTCAAGAATGCATGAAGCTGTGTGGATCTATTAACAACAACTATCCCATGATGCAGCTAAAGATAACAGCTGTAGTTCCGGCGGATATTTGCGTATGTATTTTCATATACCAATACTTCCCTATGAATATAGACCTGTATTTCTCTTTGAACGGTACTGAAGTTTTTGCCTTCGTGTCTGATAAATACAAGGCACGTGAGTGTAAGAAGTGTGTGTGTATGTGTGTGTGTGTCAGCGTGTGCGTGTTTGCTGAGAGAGAGAGAGAGAGGGAGAGAGAGAATAACGAAAAATAACATTCAAATTTAAGAAGTTTTATCACATTCGTCTCCCTGTTCCCGCAGCTGTGTGTAACAAGGATTCGTACATATATCTCTTAAACATTATCCTATTCAAATATCAGACTGATAAGGTAGCTTAATATCATTGAACTCATATATATATATATATATATATATATATATATATATATATATATATATATATATATATATATATAAACCCACGAGTATCTAAATAACAAAGTTTTCCTAAGAGAAGAGCTTAATTTTGAAAACAAACCAACGTTCTCAGAAAATATAATAGACCATAAGAATCTCTTCATCGCCAGAAAAAAGTCATCAAAGATATATGTAAAACAAATAATAGTTTGCCTTAATTAAAGAAGTTCTGATTTCAGAGATTCTGAGAGAGAGAGAGAGAGAGAGAGAGAGAGAGAGAGAGAGAGAGAGAGAGAGAGAGAGAGAGAGATCTTGCAACTATATATATATTTTTTTTCCAGGCACGCTTGTCAGTTGCCTTCCCGGAGCCATCTGCTACGCCCGAGACTGTTGTGGATGTAGCCCGAGCATTTTCGGAGGGAAGAGAGGTACATTATTTACGTTTTTGACAGTTTTCCAGATATTGACAAACTCTATCTGGAATGAAAAAGACTCTTCAAATATAAAGACGTTAGATAATAATTTTATAGCAATATTTTCTCTCATAAATTTGGTACTCAAAGTAGTATACCTAGTAAATATGCATAACATCAACAATTAATATTTACCACCTATAATTTAACGAAATAAGCGATGGTGACACCCTCTTAGACGAATCATTAACTTTAAATATCGACTTTTTTATTATGAAGTTGATATGATTACCGGTTTCATGTTAGTTAGTGACTTTTGATTACCTCTCTTCAATCTATTAACTTAGAAACACATTTTCAATTGATCTGGGGCGACAGGGCAGCGGTGCCTCACCCACTTTTTCCTTAAGACCGCAAGATATGAAGGTATACGTTGATGCTCGGTCGCGTTAATATTTATGTCTTGCCCCCTCCCCACCCTCCCTTTTTTTGTACGGAGACGCTTTAATGAATATCGGCCACACATTACTCCTCCAGATGTGTATGTATACTATCGACCTCTTGGTTGCCTGTTTCTGAAATTTGGATGATGAACAAAGCCTTCTGACACAAAGAGTAAGTTTCGAAATCAGATTGTACACTTACGCCATCTAGCGACAGATAAGTATGATGTGTAAGTTCCATTTTGAAGTTCATACTAGATTTATCTTCTCATCTTCTGATAATCTTCTCACTACATTAATATACTTATTCGACATTGAAATAATCTAAATGTTAGTTGAAGGTAATTTTTTATGGGAACTTGCAAAATAAAAGAAACTGGATGGAGCAGAGTCTGGCTGATTCATTTTATAAAATTGTATTTATCCGTTGTACAAGTTTTGACAATTTATACCGCGCATTAGAGTTTCGATGGCTCGGATGTCAGTCTTTGAGGTGCAGGACACTAAGAAAACTTCCGCCTCTGGATGGGTGATTGACACGTCCGTCGCTGGATGGGTGATTGAAACGTCCGTCTCTGGATGGGTGATTATACCCTTACACGTTACAGACATTAAAAACCACAATGCATAATCATCTATGTTGCCGTTTATTTTCCATAGAAGTAAACAATATATTTTTAATCAAAATTATATTTCTAGCTATGTAGTCAACAACGGATTTTGCCTGTAAATCACCTTACTTCATTTGATCATTGGGTTCTTATTACAGGCTATTAGGCCACAGTAATTCCTTTTATGATGGTGTAACGAACGGCGCCTCTGAGCTATTTGTATTTCAGTCTCCGTTTGTAAGTTACATATATATTGGTGATTATTTGTTTGATTCTGGGGGTTTGATGTGTAGAAAATAATTCTCCAACCGAATGAACAGCCAGTCAATGGGTATCGGTCCTCATACCATATTATTCCCACGAAACTCGCCACTCGGAACCTCGGCCTATTCTGTTAAACCAAACAAAACCTCAAATGTATAAGGCGGATTGATTTCGCCATTCTGGGAAACAAGAAAAAAAAAAAAAAAAAAAGGGAGAAAAGGACAGAAAAGAGCACAAAGATTTTGCGCAACAAAGTTGAAAAGCCTACAATCTGTTTTCCGAACGTATATTGACTAAATTACGGGTCAATTATACATATTTAAGCTAAGAAATGTATTGTTAACTCAAAGTAGTTGGGGGCAGGGGGTGGGGGGAGAGAATTAATACTTAAGTTTTCATATACACAATGAGCAGTATTTTGTCACGTGATCCCTTCACGCGATAGGTTCTTGTTCATAAATGAAATTCAAAATATTAACTCTTTGACACATCCGATGTTCCTTCATGGTAAAGGTATAGCATGCTCCAATTAGGGACTCTCACATATGAAAAGGGGAATAATTGAAGAATCATTGTTCAATTATTGTGGTCCCTTTACTAGGGAGTTGTGCGGAACCCTGTGGCAGAGAAGTTCGGGACAAAATCTACAATTTGATAAAGTACATTATGCCGTATCCACCGATAAAACGGGGGAAAGAAGAAAAAAAGCGAGCTTTGCCCAGTCAAACTGTAATATTGTTGTACGTCTCTGATACACACCAATAAATAAATCATCAGCCAGTTGATGTTAGAGGCGCGATAGCACAGTGGTTTGCGTGTTGGATACGTAGGAAAACAAAAATAATCAAGCCACTAGGCAAAACATCTACAAGAAAACTTTGCCCATCCCAACCAGAAATGTTGATAGGAACATAGCGACTATACAAATTACACTAGCTCATTAATTCAGGTTCTCATTAGGTTAGAGTCCATTCAGCATAAAATAAAAAATCCTACAATTAGCAATTAACACTAAACTCTCAGACATCAGCAATCAAAATTAAGTCCTACCGCCTATCACTGTCATTCAATCATACGCCCGATATCCGGGATTAAAAAAAAAAGAAAGTTAAAATGAGTAAAGTTTTGCGCGCATACAGTCACGTCCTGGTTTACAACGTGTAACCTGTTTTCAACAGATGACGTTAAATACATAGAGGATATCTACATTTTTGGAGTAGATATATTTCACGAGTGAAGTGGAAACATTGTATTGTGACGAGTGGCGAATCCACGAGTGACAAATTAAAATGTTTCCACTTCACGAGTGAAATATTTCCTTATATCTGCTAAAAAAAACAAAAAAAACTTAAATTTTCTTTTTATTATATATTTGTGAGGCAAAATCCTTCGATGTGCATCGATTTGTTTCTCCATTCTGTGTCAGTACGATTAACGGCTGCATTACTACATCGATAAAAAGAAGTTCCGAAAGTTTACAATAATTTTAGGACAGCGACTTTTTACAAATTTAGATTGTACATATAATGCATCAAATTGTGTATTTTGTAAACTTAATGACTGTTTTCATACTAAAATGAAGAGATTTTAATTTTGGTTAACACATTTCTTGCGCGGATTGATACAGCAAACATTGCTGGGGTGGATATACTGTAGCAATAAGACAGAACTGTACAACAGACTTCAGAGCGTAAAATCATTAAACACAATTTTTTTATTATTGTGAGTTTAGTTGTAAGGATTTTAGGTTCTATTTTTTTTATTTATGCATTCAGACGTGAATTTTTGTGTATTGACAAACTTGCAGTCTATTTTGATAACAGAAGCTCCACCAAAATTTCGATTGTCACTTAATTTCGGTTTGCAATCGACACTAATCAATGTCTGATTTTTCCATCGTTTTCAGACATGATTATGATTGTTATGACAGTTAAAATCGTTACTTAAACAATTTTATTACTATATGTAATCAAGAGTTTTTCTTAAAAATGTATACCGTTTGTCGTTGAGTGTAACAGGCATAATACTGAATAGGTGAAACAGAATATCAAATAACAACAGGTCATGTAAGTTCAGTCACTGACAATTTGCATGATTCATGTGGAAAACTAATTATCAAAAGTTAATACTTGAAACCTACTTTTTGTTGTTTGGGGTTCATGTTTAGGCATTCTTGATGGCGCCTTCTCCATGATTACATAAATGTATACTAGACTCTAGGGTCAACAGACTTGACACATTTTTAAGATCTATTCATCCTGCTGGGGAGGGAGAGAGACAATTTATTTTAAGTTGATATTACCAGACCAAAAGATGGATATAAAACAATTTTAAAATAGTCATCACTTATTTATTTTTATTTTTTTAAATACGTGTACATAGTATCATACATAGTGTCGTTATATGTTTTATTCTTCAGCATTTAATTTGAAGATGTAGTGATTACGATTAAGGAGATTATGTTAATTGGTGCAAGAAAAGATGGCTGACTCTAAAAACATGTACTTGAAGAAGAAAGTTCGGAATTTTTCACGTCAAAATTAATTGCTTAATAGGAAAAATATTACAGAAAACTACAACTTGTTACAAGTACATGTGCTAAAAAAAGTATATAGACTTCAATACAGTCTCGATATGTATTTCATATCACTAATTAAAAATAGCCTATTGAACTGAATATTCAAATTAATAAATAACATCTGGGACTTCAATATCAATTGAAAAAGAATTTTGTTTTTACTAATTACAGGAAATTCCATTTCCCGCACTTTCGCTTTAAATACAGGATGTTCACAATCAGACTACAAATCATGAACAGCATAATTATATTCCATCTGTGGCTGAGATTTGCTAAGTATGTGTCTATAGATTCTTTTAAATTTTATGCATGGACATGCAAGAACTTTATAACATAAGTTTACTCCATGACATTGATTTTTGTAAAGTGCTTTTTACAGCATTAATTTCCAACCAAACATATAGTTTATATCAAGAATATCCAACTGTACATTAAATAGTATCTTATTTGTATGCATAGCTACTACCACCATCGAAACCGATTTAAGGAGGTAGGAGGCCCTGGATAATTTAAAAAAAAACAAACTCCCCTTCCCTTTTGTAGTACTGCTTAGCATATTAAAGTAAGTGTGTGCTGTAAAAACGTAAGGAAACCCTAATGCGCTCCCTTTGGGGTAAAAAAACCCCCCCATAATTAACGCAATGAAGTTGAATATATATTTCTTCTTATGGATGTTTTTTTTAATATTTGCATAAGTCTTTTGCATAAGTCCTGTAATCCCCGTGATTTCCGTATGAATATATATATATATATATATATAGAGATATATATATATATATATATATATATATATATATATATATATATAAACAAGTGTCGAAAACTTAAAGTTTGCATGTATGACGTCATTAAAATAACGATAACGTCATGGAGCCAGTAGTAACGTCATTTTATGTAAGTAAACTTTTGATGCCTGCAGCATACGTAATTTGATTGAATTCAACACAATTTTATTATTATCCACAAAAAGCATCATAAAGAGTTTTTGTACAAAAGTTAGCGCCTTTTCGTGGTTGGGCCAAATTTGACCCTTGTAGTACCTAGTCTTTTCAACGTCATGCTCATAAAACTTTAAATGCAATTCTCCTTCCTTCATAAAACATGGAAGAATATATTTCTTTGTGTAAGAAATGGGAAGATTAATAAGTCTGCTCTCAATTATATTAGTTTCCGAGAAAACTACCTTAGACCATTTTGAAGCCATTTAAACCTGAAACTTAAAAGAAAACATTTCTGTCAGATATATTTATCGTTACTTTACCAAAAAGGTCGGAAAATATGCATACTAGTACTTAAAAATCTAACCTTTGATTTCAATGAAGCTTATTTAGAAATCATCAATAATTTAAAATAAATGCCCGATGACGGAGAAGCTAAAGACCAATATTTAGGTCATCTATACTACAATCCTGAAAGAACAGTTTCTGACACAAATATAAATAAATTATGGGAACAAATGAAATGTCACAAGAAGATAAGATACTCTGAATTGTAAGTTCGGCTGACTGAACAATCTAAATACACATAACACAAGCAAGCAAGAAAATGATTTCTATAGAGAAGGGTATATGTTAATCAAGGAGGAGTCTAATTCCAGGCAGACATCGTTGATATGCAAGCGTATGAAAAATACAACAATGGATACAAATACATCTTGACAGTAATGGATGTTTTCTCAAAATACGCTTGGGCGAAAAAGGTTAAAACACGAAAGGGAGATGGCACACAAGATGCTGTCGATTTTGTCTCTATATTGGATAAATTCACAAAAACTACAAGGCTATAGTTTACAAAGGAGCAGACTACATAAATAATATTTAGGAATATTTGCAGTTAATTGCAAAAACTCTTTGTGAAGAACTTAGACCAAAAACGCTTCGAAAATGATATTCACTAGTGAATATAACAAGTAATATAATTCCATCAATTTTTTCAAGAGAGAAAAAGATTAAGAAAAATACGAAGCTGACAAAGTTACCACCAATACGAAGAAGAAAGTAAGAGATCGTGGTCTTCTAACAGGCAAATACGGAGGTTCTGCACATCTGAAGTGTAATTTAAGTTACAATTATCCTACAAATATGCCACTAATTAGTAATACTCTATCTGGATGCGATTCCCATTTGAGTGTAAAGATATTAGTAAAAACGATCCAGATCAAGAAGTATCAAGAATGCCAAAGAATGATGAAAACAACATTTCGTTTCGTATGGAATTTATAGTCAATGGAATTAAAAGAAGGAGAAGAAGTTGTAGTAAAAAGAACTATCAGATTTATAGATAGTTATCGATTTATCACTACCAGAACTTGCTACAAATCTAATTGATGATAAATTCACAAAAATAATCAAACACGTTGGTGGAGTCAGAGGGAAAAGCGAACAAATTCCAGGCATAAACATGGAATTAGCGAACCAAACAAGCAAGTTCTCGAAATATTTAAGAAAATATATTAATCCCTGCGAATACATGGTTTAATTGAAAGATTTAATGAAAATAAATTACCACCAGGAGAAACAATTATTAAAACCTAGGTGGATCAGGTTTTAGCAAAGAGGACTATCGGTAGGTCAATGAAATCCTGAAACATTTCAAAATTTTTAACACACATAATGCCTTACATGACTACAATGTAATGAAAAATACTTTAATGTTATGTGATATTTTTGAATAATTTAAAACTGTATGTATAAACAATTATACACTAGATCCAGCACATTATGTTAGTGCAACTGGACCAGCTCAATGTGCTAGCTGAAAATAAGTGAGGTAGAATAGAATGGTCACACATTATGATATGTTCCTTTTGAATGAATCTGGAATTAGAGGAGGAATTATCATCATACCATATAGATATGCCAAAGCAAATCACGATTATGCTAGTGATGGCAGTATTATGCATGATAATTTTGAATAATCAAGGTCAAGGTCATTCATTCTGTACATTAACACCACCAATTTCTATGGCTGGGCCATGTGCCAACCAATTCCTGTCAACAACTTAAATGGGAAAACTAACAACAAATCAAAGTAATCAAAGATCTGATGTCTTAGAGAAACTATGAAGTAGATTTAGAAGTGCCAATACATTTACACGACTATTTTAAAGACTATCCTTTAGCAACAGAAAAACATATTTTCAATGAGAATGATATATCTCCATTACAAAAGAAATTAATGAACGATAAAAAGGGTACAAAACCTTCAGTAGCTAAATTACTGTGCACGTTGAAAAAAAAAAAAAAGCAAAGAGAGATATGTTATAAACTATCGTCATCTGAAGTTATATGCCCAGTTTGAAACAAAACTAAAAACGCTACATTGAGTAGTTTTATTCGATCAAAAGCCATGGGTAAAATCTTTTTTGAATTGAATACATTTTTGAGACAAAAAGCAACCTATGACTTTTAAAAAGATTTCTTTAAACTGATTAATAATTCTGTCTTCGAAAAAAATATTTTAAATTTAAGGAAGAGAAAGAATGTAAAAATATGTACTGACGAAGAGAAATACTGACGATGAGCGATATTTTAAACTTCGAAAACATAATTTTCATTTGCAAGAATAACAATCATATAAAAAGATATGGTTTTAGTTTAAACAACAAGAAATTAAAATTAAGCAAACCAATTTATGGTGGCTTTACAGTGTTAGATTTAAGTAAGTTGTTTATGCATGACTTCAACTACATGAAACTCAAAAACCAATATGGTGACAAAAATAAAACTTTTAATGACAGGTGTAAATTCGTTATGTGTTTCCGTAAAGACAGATCACTTTTACAATGACATGAAAGAAAATATTCAGTTTTACGACACAAGCGATCACAAAAAGGATCATATATCGTGTTCCTCAAATTAATAGAATAGTTCCAGAACTTATAACAGACTAATTATATAGTATACCAATACAAGAATTGTGTTGTCTTAGAAGTAAGCTATATGCTTTTAGAACTGACAAACATAAAAAGAAGTATGCAAGGGTATTTAAAAAAATTCAGTAACTGAAAAGAATCTAAAATTAGAAATGTACAAATATTTTTTATTAAATCAAAACTATAAATCACCAACAGATGAATTTAATTAGGTTATACCATCATGAAATATACAATATTGCATTAAAACAAAGTTGCATTAAGTTGCTATGATGATACAAGATATGTAGTAGATAAGATAAATACATTTTCATATGGCCACCCTCGACCATAAAGAGATTAGTAAAGTAGTGATCGAAGAGAACAAGTTTCTGAAAAGAAGTTTTCATTTCACATTGTAATTAAACGGAAATTTAAACCTCGTAACAGTTTATTTCTTTTGTTTTCTTTTAATCTTTCAAATAAACCAGTGCGGACACCACTAGCTCAACGAGATTTACAAATCAAAGAATAATACACGAAGTATCGCCTCAAGAAGAGATTTTCTTCACGATGTGTGGTGTGTTGTGAGTTAGTGACTGAACAATTTCTTCAATATGATATACCACCAGTAGATACCATTTGTGAAAAATATGACTATTTCCTCAAGAAAGACATTCAACATTTTTGTGAATGACTAGTTTAGAAGAGCAGATTCAGAATCTACCAATGAAAGTGTGTGAGCGCATTTATAGAGAGTTTGTCAAGATTCAATTGAAACGCAAAAAACAATTGCATCCAAAATGGCATACACGTTTTAATCATTTGTATCGGATTGCTATAAGAAGACTGATGACTTTGAAAATGTTCAAATGGTCAGACATTGATCAGCTGCGATGACATTATAAGACTTACCATGCCACGACTTTTGTTATCAGTGTTGTGCCAAATTCCATGGAAGGAAGTTATTGACAGTGTACAAGATTTAGTGGATTACCAACTAGTGTTCAAATAACTGATTCCACAAGACGAAACGATTCCATTGAATTTTGGACGACGTGTGTGTGTGTGTGTGTGTGTGTGTGTGTGTGTGTGTGTGTGTGTGTGTGTGTGTGTGTGTGTGTGTGTGGCTACTTTTCTTGGATTTCGATTACTAGCAAATTCGTTGTGGCAAATTTATGAACAGTACATGCAAAGACATGACCACCCAGACTTTATCTGTGCAAGACAAGCACACTGTATTAAAAGTGTTGGGAATAGTGATGAAAACGCGTTGTGTACCTCCGTGTGAAGAAGAGTTTCGTTGTACTTTATTAACTCTTCATACTTACCAAGAAGTATGTATAGCCTGTTGTTTACACCAACAGATTTACAACTGGAAGGATGTATGTTACTGGAAAAGTCTTGGATTTGATGCTTGGACACAAGAGGTGGCTGATTATACCAAAGACATCGTATGTGACTGATGAAGAAGAAAATTTGACGTAGAACCAGTGGGTTAAAAACCAGAAGTGAAAGTGGAATTAAAATCCATTTTAGAGGAGGAAAATACCAATTTTTCATTAGAGACTATAAAGAAACTTGACCTATAAGTAGTGGGAGAAGAACCAGAAACAGAGGAAGAAATACTACTAACCCATAAGGGTAGTATTGTACAGATCGAAAAGAATGAGGAGATGACATTCCCGGAGAGATTATGCCAGATTAATTCCACATAGAATAGAATGACAGAGACAGAGCGTTTACATAAACTGAATGTTACGCAGGTAGATACAGAATGTTGTAATTTTATCTGTTTATTCTCAGCTTTGGTAATTTTAATTTGTGCCTTATTTGAGTACCGGGTGATTTATGTCTTATTTGTTTTCGTGTTGTAAGTTTTTACACTGACTATCTCAAAGACATTGTTTGTCACTGATCCAAGAAATTAACATAAAAACATGAACTTTGTGTGTTTTTTACATGTAAATTTGTTATGTTACACTCCTATGACAAGAATAAATTAAACGTGTATATAATGTATAAAATGTCTTCTCTCGTTGATAGAATCTCAGAATTCCAAACACAATTGTTATGGCTGCATCCTCTGTTCCCAAAGTGATTATAGACAAATTCGGCAAAGTTTGGAGGCACTGTATCTTAACCATCCCTTTAACATGCTGATTGCTGGATCAAGCGGTTCAGGCAAAATCGAATTTGTCAAACGTGTGATCGAACACAAATCAAAATTGTTCAATCGTCCGACACAACATATCGTGTGGTGTTACAAAGGAATTCCTCGCGAAGAAGATGGAATCGTGTCTGACTCTAGCCAGACACATCTTGTCATCTTCGATGGGACGTTAGGAGAAGACCAAAGAGAAATATACTTTGGTTTACACGATAAAGACATAATCGTAATGCCAGTATTATTTATATTACTCCAAATTCATTTCAACAAAGTAAAGCACAGCGCACCATCAGGCTCCATGCACATTAGGTGGTGCTGTATAAAAGTCCAAGAGACAAATCTCAAGTTCAAGTGTTAGCCAAACAGTTAGGAACATCTTGGCTAAAGAATGCGTATGACGATGCCACTCAATCGCCACATGCGTATTTACTCATCGATTTAAAACCTACCACACCTGATTATTTGAGATTTCGTACAAATTTGTTTCACGATTGGTGTCAGGAAGGAGTGCCCGTCATTTACACATCACCTTTGTCGTCTGTCTAAAAAAACTATAAAAACATCATTCACTTCTTTTCTTTCTTACAGTATTCAACATGACGTCCTTTCAATCTTATCCTCCTACCAAATTGATTAGTGCACTGTATGCCATCAGTCGTGAAATAAATGCAAAAATACATTCACATTTGTTAGAATCTAGTTTCCAAGAAATGTTAAGATGGTTTATTTTGACAGCACGTCAACAATTACTACAAGGCATCATTCCCATACCACATCAAACAAAACTTTTTTTTGTTTGCTTGAAGAACATAAACTTTGTCACAAATAACTTATCCAAGAATCGATATTCAAACCAAAAAACAAATCATTTTAAAACCAGGTGGAAGTGGTTCTTTAGAAGGTGTCATTATTCGTTCACTTTTAAAATGGAATCCTAATGCCGAAGCTAAAAACTGTAAACCACCTAAAAGACAGCAGACAAAATAGAAGAGCGGTGGTGCAGTAAGTTCGCACTCTAAAAAGAAGAAGAAGAAAAGCCCCAAGAAAAAAATCTCCTGCAAGAGAGAGAGGTACTGCCACTAGAACGCGAACGTATTCAAGAAAAACCTCGCTCAGTGACGGTATCTCCTGCCACTTCTTTTACTCCGTTAATGATTATGCCTGCTAAACCTGATTAAAGTCCAGTATTTCCTAATTTGATGAACAAATGGAAACCCATTTCTAAAGGAACTTCTACATCTCTGTCGACGTCTTCTTCTACTGCTCTAGCTGCTGCTGCTGCTGCAGCTAAAAAAGTGGCCTCCCCTAAAACGAAAGTACAAGACAGAACGAGTGTGTTACAAAGTTTACTGGATTCATTCAATCAAGAACTGGCACGATTTACTCCGTTGACAACACATCATCGTCGAGTGGTGCCCATAGTTAAGTTGATACGACGTCCTGACAATCAGTGGAGTAGAATTCCAGAATAAAAAGGAAGAAGTGTTGGATAAGATTCACTTCAGTTTTATTCCTCTTGAACAAAAGATGTCACAAAGTTCACACCATGTTCATCGACAACATCCAAAGAAAACTTCATCAAAAAAAGAAAACAAAAAACTCCCTCATCGTTAGCAAGACATTGGGATGTTTTATCAGTACTGACCAGATCCAATGCTCTGATGCGAAAAGTCATTCAAAAAGCACCAACAGAAATCATCGATACCGTGTGTAAATTTTGTTTGAACGTTTTGAAAGGAACAGTGCCTTTGACCAAGATATAGAAACAGCGATTAGGACGACACCGTCACCTTCTTCGCCAAATGGTACAAACGAAAATACCCATCAAGCAAAAGAAAAGATGCTATTCCAACAAGGAGGATTTCTACCCATGCTTACAGGACCGTTATTCAAAGAGTGGATGCTTCTTTGTTAGGATCGATTGCTGGACTTCTTTTAGGAGGAGTGATGAGATGATGAAGAAGAATATAAAAAGGACACTTTTCTGGCAAGACATCAAACTTGTACCCTTGGATCTTATGGAAAGACGAAAATTAACATTAGTTCCATAAAAATGATGGATGGAACTCCATTGTCTACGAACAATGGACACCCAAGTTACCTCCTAATCTTAATCTCACCTGAGCTATCACACTTACAACAAGAATTACAATCGTTGATGGATCGAACAGATTTGTCAGAAACAGAACAGTTGCAACGCTACGGGCAATTATTGCAACGTTTTCAACTGTTTCACCAGAAATACTTAGACGCAACAGCTAAACCTACTCAGAGATTTCAAGAGTGTCATCAAAAGCGAAGAAAAACAAAATGCAGCAAAGACGATGGCAGAAACAGCAACAGGGATGGAAGAAGAGAAGGAAACAAGAGAAGTGTTTCAAACTAAGTCTTCTTAAACACCTAGTATGACAGCCTCCTTGTTGACAGCTTTCCCTACTCCCAGACGAGAAGAAATGAAAGCTTGGGTAAAAGAGATGATGTCGACACCCTCTTCAGCGGAACGAAAAAAGAAAGAAGGGAAGATAGAAGTGAAAAAAGAAATCAAGAAAAAAGCAAAACAAAGAACTTATGACTACTCTTATTCCCATTGCTTGTCGGAGTTTGTGTGAGTTTTAAAACTGGTCTTGAAACAAAGTGGTCGAACCTCTGCAATGGCAAACAGAAAAAGGCACACAATTTCTGAATTAAGCTTTTCAAAAAGAATTGAAAAATACACATTCATTTTCTCACCACTGAAAATCCTTAAACAAAAGCTAGTGTCGTAGAACGGCTTTTTCAAAGAACTATGTGGAAATATTGTACACATCTACATACTCTCAAAAACATCGACATGTTACCACGTTTAGTCAACGCTTACACACAATCTCACCATCGTAGCATCGGATGTGCTCCGTACGAATTGACCCCTGAAAATGAAGTGATTGTGTTTGATTGATTGTTTGGAACGTCAAAACACCGGAAAAAAGAAAGAAGTGTTAAACACCAAAGATTGGGTTCGTATTGGAGAAACAAAACAGACTTTTGACAAAGGATATAGCTGAACGACATAATTGTTTCATGTCACTGGACAAGTGTTTGGATGTGATCCTCCTGTCTATTAATTGGAATATTTGAACAGAGAAGTGTTAAAAGGAACGTTTTAGTTGCCTGAGTTGAAAGGAGTGACTAAGAAAGAAGACAACGATTCTCGATCGAAGAACACGTGAAGTGGGAAAACATCGACTTAAAGAAGCGAAAGTTTGTTGGAAAGGGTATCCAGCCAGTTCCGATTCTAGGATTGTAGTTTCACAAGTTATGCCGTTAAAAACAGCTACATCTTCTTCTCAGAGTTCCTCTCTCCAAAAACAACAACAAAAATCCCTGTGAATGTGGTATGGAGGACGTGTCCATAAAACCAAATCGTCTCTTTCTGCTAAATCTTTGTAGTGTATTGTGTCATCGGAAGAGCGAGTGGAAATGTGACTTTGCAACAAGGAGATAAACAATTGTGGACTATTTTACTCAGCAGTTGTATTGGTTATCTTCTTCTCAGTTCTTCGTTGAAATATACCTACAGCAACAACAAAAACGGTAGCTTCACCAACGTTCACACAACAACAGCTCTTCCAATCACAGTAGCAGCTCTCTTCTGGAACATTTGGAAAATCATCATTTGACAACGAGTGCCTCCTTGGAGACCAGAACCATTGAACCAATGAATAACCAATCTGATTTAACATTTCTTAGTCACAGTTCTACGGATGGGTTTCCCAACAACACCTTATGTTGTTTCACGGCCAAATTACCTCAAGCCATAAAATTGAATCACAAAGCTCACTGGGAAGGAGCTTTGGTAGAAATCCTTCATCCTACTCAAATCGTCAATCTCAGCATCTTGTCGAAATGATTTCAGCTTTTTTCAGCAATCAGTGTGGCAAAGCACTGGAGAAACCTCGCCGAAGTGTATTGATCGAGTATGATAAAATTGCTCATGGCCTAAAATGTATTTTTCTAACGCCAATCGATGGCCATTTGCTTTTCTTCTGGTTTGTTCGCTAAAAAAAGACATTCACAACAATAATCGATTATACAAGTATTTTCGCTACCCCATCAAATTGAACGAAGGAATGGATTTGCTGTTTGCATATTCTGATGTCGTCGAGTACAACGTCATGGGAAACACAGTCATTCCTTTCAAAGTGGATTCTGTCATAGCTGCTTACGATGAAGGAGGAAATACGTGTCACGTTCACCGAGAATGTGTACATTCTCATTATCTTCCTGTCAGTAAATTGTATTTTGACCGTGTCAATATTAGTATTAAAGGAGATCTTGGACATAATATTGTATTCTCAAAAGGAAAAGTCACGGTGAAACTACTTTTTTAAAAATGATTCTTTATTGAATTGTAACAATTGTACCTTGTGTACCAAGGAGTCGCTTGACAAAGAGGAAATGGTTTAGGAGATATGTTAAAATCAAATTTTCGTACGATAGCACCAATCTTAAAAATGATGTTGACTCAAGGACCGCATGCTTTAAAATATGCAGTGTAGGCGCAAGGAAAAGAATTTCTCCGGAACGTACTCATCGACAAACAAAGTCCTAAAGAAGCCGTCATGAAAGGAGGAAAAAGTGTGTTGCTATGGAAACCTAATGCTTTGGATGCTGTCAGCGACACAGAGTTGACAGAACCTGACAATCCTCACAACGTTGGATTTAACGACCTCCGAAAGAAAATCAAACAAGGACGTAACTTAGAAATGATGGACATGTGATTACAAGACGAGTATAAAAGGAGTAGAGGGACGCCAGAGACTGAATCGAAGTAGTACCGTGTTCCATTTGATGGATAATGCTAACGAGCACAAAACGAATATTAAAGAAGCCAGACTGTACGTGCGATGTGTGGAAGTCTTACCTAAAGTGGGAAACGACATCAATCAAACTCTGAGCAGAACGGCAGCTAAGTATCCTCTACGACGAGTGGAAGTCAAAACCTTTACTTCTGGACTCCAATCCAAGATTGAAGATCATGTTTTCCAAGGTAAACTGCCAAAACGTTTGCTCACTGGCATCTTCAGTAATGCGGCTCTCAACGGAGTTATTTATAAAAATCCGTTCCTGTTCTAATAATTCAAATTGTCCAAGATAGAAGTCACCCGAGCAGGTCAGACAATGTGTACCAGACCCTTTGAACCTAATTTTGCCCAGAAAAATTGCTTGAGAACTTACTTGACACTGTTTGAAGCCAGAGGACAATTAGGAACCAACAGTAGTCACAGTATTTCGTACGACCATTGTGCAGGAGGATATGCTTCGTGGAAATTTGATTTCACTCCTGACCAAGGCAGCGACAAGTTACATTTCCACCCTATCAAAGCAGGCCAAATTCGTGTGGAACTTCAGTTTGCAGTAGCTCTGGTGAACACAGTGAACGTCATCTTGTATGCAGAATTTGACTATACTCTGGAAATCAAAAGTTTTAGAAAAGTGATTCTAGACTGTTAAAAAAAAAAGAAAAAATAAAGGATGGAGAACACGAACTTATGGAGATAGATGCAGAGGATGTTTTCTATCCAAAACAACAGTAGCAGTCACAGACCACAAGTGAAGAAGACAAAAATGCAATCATGATGTCAAGATGGCCAGAATAAAAGCAACAGGTAGTCTTCTCTTTTGCTCATGAAAAAGATTACAAACCTAGCCATAGAACATGTCATGCATGTCAAATCATCGTGCTAGTCAGAAACAACACGTCACATGTTTGATGATGAGCTCAGAAGACAAGTTGGAAGAGTATCTGGAAGATGTACGGGCCCTCATCTCAGAAGAGAAGATTTTTTAAAAGTGGTATAAAGACTTGCGTGACCATTCCTTACCTCCACTGACTTCTTTGGAAACAAAACGTATCGAAGGTCTCTTGCAACAGAGTGCATAGACTGCCCGTTCATCGATTTCAAGTGTGAAATGATGACTTATCATTACCTAGAGAGAGAAAAAATAAGAACGAATACCTGGAAACTGTATTACATTCTGACTCAGTTCTTACACAGCTTCTTGGAATTCAGTGGTGTGTGCTAAGAATGAACTTCCTCATCAAAAATCTAAAGACGTTCAAGCCTATGTCATTAACACAAACGAGTAATCGACCAGGAACACACTTTTTAGCCATCTACTTTCTAAACGACTACAGTGTGGAATATTTGATTCGTATGAATTACCCTCTCTGGACTTTATGTTAAGAAATGCTGTATCCTCTCAATTCAATAATATGAGATTACCATGATCAGATTCTATTGTGTGTGGACACGATTGTGTGTATTTTCTTCATCAACGCACTCTTTGATTTCCTTTAGAACATTTAGTGACTTGTTTTGACCGTGAGTACTCTAGAAACGATGATACAATAGAAAGGTGGTTTTGTTAACATTATGGTTATCTACTTTTTTAGCACAGAAATGTAGTGTGCATCACTGGCAAAATGACACTGTATTAGATCATTGGAAGTCTAGTCTGACTCCACAACGTCGTCAACCTTGTAAATATGTTCATATTTAATGTTTTTGGTATTTGTGTATGAAGAGAAAAGGACTAGCCCTAATTCTTCCTCTTCATAGTTGATGTTCAGTTGGCGGGGCTTATTAAACAAACAATGTTGATTTAGAACAAATATAATTATATGCTCATGATTGGGCCCTATATGAGGCTCTTAAAATTGAAATTATCTTTATAAATTTATGTGCAGTTTACATAAAATTGATTTAGCTTTTAAATTATACCAAATATGACTTAATTTAATGGAAGATAAATCAATGCATAAAATAGAGCAATTTGTATGTATTTGAAGTTATTTCAAAGAAGGAGTTTTATCTTCATTATTGTACCCTGGATACAGCCCTTAAAAAGTAAAAGTTCCTTTATTAAAGCAGTGCAGTTTAAAAATTGTTTTTAGCTTTTAAATGAGACCAAATACGTCTTGATTTAATGGAAGATGAAGAAATGCATAAAATGTAGTAAAACAGATACAGCGGAGATACTACCACCCAGTTTGACTGTTGGTGTAACACCCGCCCCTTGAACTCACAACTCACAAAATGAAATAATTTATGCACAACATTTCTAAGAAATATGCAAACGATAAAACCATTTTCTTTTTGCGTCTTAAATATCGATGATATATCCAAGATATATGACAGCATAATAAGACCAAACCGCATTGCGATACGCAATATATAAAGAAGCGTGTTCTTGCACCAGACGCGCAATATGTGTGCCCGCATTGTGCTTTCGCTTAATCACGCACCGCCAGGTGGCGTTACCGAGATCTTTAGATCCGGCTCTCAGTTACGAATCTCTGTGATATAAATGTCTCTGGATATAGAAAAATTCCCCCAGATTTAGGAACTCTGCGTTTCGTTCGTAGAAATTAGTTTAGTTGCTGTGCAGGATATGGAAGATTGATTCAGGCCATGCCACTAAATCCTCCTACACTTGCAGTGATTTTATTATGTCGGTAAAATGCTTATGTAAAACACAATGCAGAAGCAGTATACACAGATGTTTTGTTGGAAATGTCGAAGATACTGAATTGTTGAGGAATTAAGATCATTCGATAAATTCAAATAGGTGTTTCATATGGCAAAGAATATAGTATGTTCAGGATGAACCTGCATATGAGACTTAATAGTCACAGAATATCCACATAGATCCTTATGAAATAACAATAAGCCGATATACGTTTGTTATGAACATATACCTAACTTCTGGCTTCATATAAACTACTAACAATTTTATATGGATAAGTGAGCAGTATAAAAAGGTTGAAGTCAATATCGTTTTTGTTGTTTGTGTATTTGCTGAAATTTAAAATAGCTCTTCACCAAAAATTTATATTTTTTAGGGGGAATATTAAAGACTTCTAAACAAAAATGTTCCCTCGTCATTTAACCGTGAAGCCGCTGTTGCTCAGTAGTTAGCATATCGAATTCACGACCGAAAAAGTCTGGATTTGAATCGTACCATCTGATCAGCCAGGGTCGACTAGCGTGGTGTGTCCTTTGGCAAGGCACTTTACTCCAATTGCCTCTGCACTAAATAACCTACTTGTGCTGCTGTGACACACAACACTAAACCAAACAAAACCAATCATTTATCCGGTATTTTGTAAAATAATGTGTAATCCTACTGCATACATATTTTGTGACGATAAATCATCATTAGATTTGAGTCTAAATTTTGTATAAGAGTAACATGCCCCTTTCATTCTTCCTGCATACAAGTATACATTGAATGTATTGCAAATTTATTTTAAAGAGACATGAAAACTCATTTCAGTAGTAAGTGTCGCTACAGCAATAAGAAATATATATCTCCTAACCAAACTACGGCGCATTAACCCTCATAATGATACATCCATAACCACAAACTTCTACTGCGGCTTTGGTGGTGTAGGATTGAATTTATACATCAAGTTCAATCACACAGCAGGCAGTGGTGACTGAAAAAAAGGACTTAGGAAAAATTAGACGTAGGTTTCAACTCCAAGATTAAAACATTTTTTTTGGTCACCTTAAATTAAATGTTTTTCTTTTTCTTAATGTTATTTATTTTAATTAGCTGCCATTATTTCAATCAAAAATATCAAAAAACTTTTTCAACGGCTGCCCGCTTTGGTCTGGCCTATTCGGAACTTTGCAAGAACTATTGACAGTTTACTTCGTTTAATCAGGAAATTAAAACTTGCAGAATAAACTAGGGATATTTCGGAGATCGTTTCTAATACTATGGACAATAATTCATTTTTAAATCGCACACAATTCTGTTGTAGTATCATTCAGCGATGCGATTTATTCATGTTGTCACAGGTACCTCCGCTCCATAATCCCATACTGCAACTCGCCTGTAGGCATTGTTTGCATGCGTAACGTCATAGACTTGTATGTCTATTGGGTTGAGAAAGTTAGGAAGATTGGTGATAGTGCCTGAACTGTATACAGTTAGAGGAAGCTTATTATCGTGATAGATGCTGCGTATAGTAGATGCGCGGCCACAGTGTCAATAGACAACTTCTGGCTTTACTTAAAAAGGGAATATTGTATCTGTAGAATCAGCTCAAAGCCAGTTATCAGCAGGATTAGCGAACAGGGTAAACCATTGAGCCCCTCCGTGTCTCCCACCGTTATTTCCAACCCCCAAGACTACCAAAAACACACGAGACTCCACTTTTTAAAACGCCTCTCCTCGCCCCCACCAGCAACACAAAAAAACATGTCCGAACAAAGCGCCCATCTCAACCCAACCGGGAAAACCTCGGTAGAACACGGCCCACACCCGTCTCCGGTGGGGATCTCTAGACGCTGCTGACTCAAAAATACCTTATTGGAGAATTGTGTGCCATAGGGATAATGATGAAATGACGCATTCACAACATGCGCGTATAGTACGGGACAAGTATGATGTGGAATGGCTTTGCAGAAGCTCTGGGAGCAACTCGAGCAGCAAAAGCGCGAAAGCTTATTACTGCAAGAGGCGAACCGCCTAGCGGCTATTGATATTATACCCACCATCCGCTCCCGCACCAAACAAATGCAGGCCAAGCAGATGGATCCGGTTGATGAGGGAAAAAAGCGAGCTTGAGCGGACTATTTACCTAGAGAAAATGAAGTCTGGCTGGGTGGAGTGTAGACTTAATGATATCTTGGTTCTTACACGGACCGAATGCCGTAGAACCTTCGGTCTAGCCTGAGACAAAGACAATGCTCTTAGAAAACTCAAAGAAGCCGAAAAAGATAATTTCTGGATTAAAGCACACGTGAAAGCCTTGGAGGCTAAAGTAAAGGCCGCCCAGTATACTGTGGTTGAGACCAAACGTGACACCGCATAAGCCCGCGCAAAAGTTAGCATGCTTGTGGCCGGCACTCTTGAGCCCCGCCAGGATGTTAGCCGCTTTGAAAAGCTGTGCAAGATTCGCGATAAAGAGTTTGCCAGTCTTGAGCGTAAGTTAGCACAGAAAATACATTATACTATTTTATTTATATTTTAATTCTCACAGCTAGTAGGGTATATCCCCAATTATGAGGGGACACAACAAGTGCTAGTGACTCCTGGTTAGCGCAGATAAAATATGAGGCAGGCGCTGCATTTACGAGTTTTGTGGACTCCATAGGCAAAAACAAAGACAAGGCCGTAGCCCTCCCGTTTCTTGTCGTTAGTGCAGGATAGTGACGCAGTCACAAACCCATTTGAGGAGAAACTGTGGCTCTCATAAAGCCGCCTTAAAGTTTATATACACCGAAAAGAAGGCACGGAAAAAGTTTGTCTTTGTTTTACAAAAACTGCCATCACACCCCCTATTAGAGATTGGATGTGATAAGTTGATATCTTAATATGTCACACGCTCAACATACGCGTGTAGTACGCGACGACTTAAAAAAAATTGACGGGCGTTCGACCCCCTTACCACAGGAGACGCACAGCTCTGCAGCAGCTCTGATAGAAACTCGACCGCCGACGGGCGGCTGATATAGCGCTTGATCGGCTTAGGCGTGGCGAGAGCGCAAAGCAGGCCCAGCACTCTGCGCATGTTATCAAAATCCTAGACCTTGATTGGTATCGTCGTCTTCGTGACGCCAAAGAAGAGTTTGAAGCTGACGTCGCTGCGCACATCTTTAGTACGTTTCGCATTGAAGAAGACGACCCTCTCGGACTTGACGACCTTGACATTATGCCGGGGTACCAAGTGACAAAGTGGCAGAAGAAATAAAAAAAAAACGATTTAATAGCCCGCTGAAGAGCACTAGCCCACGAGGAGATCATGAAAAAATCTCCTTGGGAATTCATCATAAATTGTGTGTTGTCCATCAAAACAGCAAAAACCTCGGGAACGACAAAACATGTGGAGCTTCATAGCTAAAGGCATATTCCCATCGTACCTCCAGTATACGATGCGGTTTTTCAATAACCCGCCAACACTACCTTAACTTCGCGTCATATAAAAAGGCTTCTTTTTCTTTTTTGTGGGGATACCAATGGCACTCCATACACGCCTATTTGCATACACGCTTGTTAGCATTCTAAGTGTTAAACGACCCGGATTTTATTCTATATCATAATGGTTGCACAGATATACGCAGTACAAATATTGCTGACTAACGACTGCGGTGACACTAGGTATCTAAGCAAAATGTGACCGAGAGTTGATCACTAAATGCTGTGACCGTTTTGTGTTTCTGGGACCAAAAATGGATTTCTGTCATAACTAAACGGAGTAAGGTTCAGAGTTGTAGCAAGACAACGACAGTAAAACACGTTTAGCCGCCCTCTAAGGGGTGGATCGGTTGGCCTAACAACATATATTTTTCAGTCGCTTTCCATTTAAACATGGATTTAAAAAAATATAAAAAAAATAAAAAAAATATAAAAAAAAAATTGATCTGCAGCGAGGACCGCGGTGGGCAGAGAATTACGACGAGTATGATGCGGCGAGGGTTTACAGTTGAAGCAAGGCCAAACAAAGAGTTATTCTTGTACGCAGTACTAAATCAAAGGCAAAAACGTAAGTTTTTTAAAAAAAAAAAACAGATGCCTTGAGACGTTAGTGCGCTCTTCAGAAATATGAATCATGATGACCTTTATATTCATAGCCTTGTTACTCTCTATGATGCACTACCTGACAGACCCATCTCCGAAAGAAAGTTCGCATGTGCCTTAAATAAACACAAAAAGATTGACAAGTGGTTGCATCAACAAAAAATCAATGACCCGCTCTCCTAGTACAACATACTAGTACCCCCACAGATTTAAACCGTCACTTATGGTTCTGGTGTTCCGGACCGGCGAGGAGGGTCGACCGGTCCTCTGTGCTCTACCAAGGCTTTTTCGGTTGGGTTGAGGTGGACGTTTTTTTTCCGGGCATATCTGTTTTGTGTTGCGATGGGTGGGGGGGGGGGGTAAAATGTAGCGTCTCGTTCGTTTTTGTTAGTCTTGGGGATGGGAAATGGCGGTGAGAGACAAGGAGGGACACAATAGTTTACTCTGTTCGCTACCCCTGCTGCTCAGTTCGCTATAAGTTGCGAGTAGCTAGCGACAGTAGCGATTTCGTATGGATTGTAGGGTTCATGATATGTCACGATAGGAAAAATCGCAAGAATCCTGCAAACTATATGGATTAATTAAGCCGAGGCATAAGATTGGTTCGTTTATGTTATCAGGTCTTTACCATCGAGATAGACATGTATGTGTGATTCGGCTCTACCGCGAGAAGACCACATGCTGCATAAACAGTTAAATCTTGGTTCGATAGAGATATGGTTGCATGTACAGCTGAAACTAAAGTCTTGATAGACGCGTGGTCTTATTTTGACTAGAGAAAGATTACTTTCTTCGCAAGTGTACAATGTGTTATCCCATATTAATTTAGAATAAAACCCTCCATTGCTAGCGAGTGCTATCTAGACGGGCTGAATTTCTAAACAGCTACCCGAAGCCAACTCTTGCGCGATTCACACCATTTCTTCCCTCGGTCTTAGTGTGAATGCGGGGGTAGACTTACTATCCACTACCATGATTTCGATAAGACCCTGCTGGTGTCAAGAACATAAATTGGCTTATTCTTCGTGTATCATATCACTGCGAGCGAGAGAGAGAGAGAGAGAGAGAGAGAGAGAGAGAGAGAGAGAGAGAGAGAGAGAGAGAGAAACAGTGTTTGACCATCTAAGCATGCTGTTTATTTAATGATAAGTAAAGGAAATTTCAAAATTTTTGAATTTGTTATTATATTAGTTGAGAAACACTACTTCTGATTAGGATTTAATTATTTTTTTCATCGATAAAAAGCATCACTCTACGAAGGAAAACAAATATCACTAACATTCAGTCTGAGGAAGTATTTATGTATCTCAGCTATCAATCAGATAAAAGATAATCTATTGTATCAAACCTTACAATTCCAAACCATTTTCTCTTACATTGACCTAAACAAATAAGTCAACATTATACTCCCTAAAAAAGACACACGCGGTGTGAAATCAAAATGCAATCAGACAAGAAGCCTGTTCCGTACTTAAACGAGATATTTCCCACATTCATTCACTTCATGAAAGACGAAAAACTAAACAGCAGCTTAAGTTTTATTCTATGCCTTTCTCCACACCTCTGAATTAAATACTGAGCACGGATTTTCCCCCAAACTTGAATCCTCTTTGCGAGTATGCGAAGGGTATATTACATTTGCATGTATGCAAATATTTTCTTTCGTCACTTAAAATACTTATAATGCCTTATAACAACAACAACAAAAAAATAGTTTATGTTAGTCTGTCAGATCCGATTAAAAAAAATCCATGCAGTAATTTCTCAAAATCTCACGTTTGTTATGAACGAGTTACTGACTCTGAAATTTGAACTTGCTGATATTTCCCGAATCCAATGAGGACAGATAGGCATATTTAACAGTAGTTGTATGAGGCACTTGGGGCACTATCGGAATTAACATTACGCCATAGGTTAACCTGCAGGAGGTACTTGGGGGCATAATGGGAATCCTTTGTTAAAATTGTTTGTAGGTTAACACGCGGGAGACACTTAGGGGCACAATTGAAAATCCTATGTTAAAATTGTCCATAGGTTAACATGTGGGAGTCACTTGGGGGCACAAATGGGAAATCCTTTCCAATGTTAAATTCCCGTTGTGCCCCATCCATTTTTCAACTCTTGGGGGCACTACGGGAATTAACATTAGCCCATAGGCTAACATGTGGGAGACACTTGTGGGCACAACGGGAATGGTAATGTTAAAATTGTTAGATACAATCCAACACACCACATTTACAATCCAGCACCCGCTTTTTTATTACTATCCAAACACACGCACACCCCTACAATCCAGCACCCGCTTTTTAATTACTATCCAAACACACCACATATACAACCCAGCACCCGCTTTTTTATTACTATCCAAATACACACACACACCTACAATCCAACGAAATGGATAGGTAGTGTTTACAGATACACTACTATACCCTTATATACAAACATACTATCACACAGAAGAGAGAATGGGCAAAAGGGATTTTAAGTTTTCATTTTTGTGGGGAAAGACAAAGACATACCCAACAGATATATACAGAAAACATACAAACAATTTTTTCTTGGATTTTTTTTTTTTTGCAAATAGGATTAGTATCTCTCTTTTCTAGAGATCTGGGTGACCCTGAAAAAGGCCGTTCGGGTTTGTTAACCAAAGGCAGTTAACTTAAGTGGCATCGCTTCATTGGTCTTATTTTCTCAAACTTCGTCGCACAACGGGTCCGTAGAGTGAGACCCGCTTCAGACATCCATGCCTCTCCACATAAATTCTTCTTTTCCATATCGCTGTGTCTGTGATCCTGGTAATAGCCCACGATGCCTTCACATACATGGGGTAGTCCGGGTTGAACAGCATGCCCGAAAAGATGGTTGATGACTCTACACTAGTCCACATATTGCTTGTCAACAGGTGAAACCATGGGATAACGCACTTGAATATATAGTCTAGCAGCGGATCGAAACGGACTGAAAAGTTCCACCAATCCGTTACACAATTCAGTCAGAGCGTGTTGTTTCTCTTCCAATCATAAGAGAGGGGACGCGTGACGTCACTTTCAATATATAGGTGCACCAGGATTCCTACTGTTCACCTTTGCGGAACAGTTCAAGCGAAATACCTATAGCTGAAAAACGAAGACAATGTATTGGGGTGCGCCTTCTGCAGATACATCGTATACTCGGAGTGATAGTACAATGATTACGACTACTACTGAGGCTGTAACCAGTATTCTTCTTCCAGAAGAGGATTACTTCAACTTAGCTTTGGCTGCTTTCCTGTCGTCTACGCAAATATTTCTGCAACGGTAGTACTACCTTCACCTCCTTCTCTATCATTATCATTGGTAAAGGAAAACTGATGTTTCCTTTATACCGTACGTGTGCTGAAATATGTAATCAGAACCAACCTTGTTGCCACAAGGATGAAGAACGTGCTTTGACAGGAATGTGGGTGAGTGTCGAATTGTTTCGTGCTCTGGATCGCGGATACCGCTTGTTGCAAGTATACGAAATGTGTCACTTTCCTACCACAGAACAATATCAAAAGGACGATGACTCGAGTCCAGGGATTTTCTCAGGCTACGTCAACGAATTCCAAAATCTGAAACAAGAAGCTAGTGGCTATCCATCTTCGTGTCAGACTCCAGAAGACAAAGAGACATTCAAAGAACGATACCGATCCTTAGTAAGCATCACTTTGGAACACGTGGAAAAGAACGAAGGAAGACGATCGTTTGCTAACGTCGTGTTAAATTGTTTGTGGGGAAAATTGGTACAACGACCTATATTACCCAAGACGGAATACTTCCCAGATCCAAGTCGCTACTTTCAACTGGTCGACGACAAAGAAAAACTCATGAAACACGTGGAGAGAGTCCGTGAAGATTTGATCTTGGTCAATTACGAAGAAACGACAGAGTTTGCACCCCCGACGAGTTTGGAAATGTCATCAGTGCAGCATACGCGACAGCCAATGCCCGCTTAAAATTGTATTTCGTCTTAGAACTTTTAGGAGATCGAGTCATTTACTTTGACACCGTCCAGATAACCATCATGCAAAATTCGAAAGGAACTGTTTAGGCGCATGGACGGACGAGCATCTAGAAGACACTATTGTAAGTTTTGTTAGCGGCGGCCCCAAAAATTACGGATACTAATACAGAGACCAACAGGGACAAGTGCATACCAAGTGCAAAGTCAAAGGACTGACACTGAACTATCGAGCGAGTCAAGTAGTCAACTTTGACGTCTTGAAAGAAACTTTACAGCCGAACAAGATCAAGACTTTTGCGTTAAAACATTGGATCTACACAAAATTGTACGTTTACAAAACCATCAAATCGCCAGTCGACCTTTAGAGAAGTCTATCAGATTGTCTACCAGAAACGAGTGCGACTTCTACACCACAACACTTTACCGTACGGACACGCTGAGCTCAAGTATAAAAAAGAAAAGTTCCAAGACGAACAATTAATTTCGAATACATAAGCCGACCTAGAAAGACGAACAATTCAACACAGCAGCCGAGCAAGGGCTTACTATGGACTCCAAGTTCAATTTTGATCAACGCATTTTCACCGATAATGACGAATTCGACACATCAACCGAGTGAGGGACATACTGTGTACTCCAAGTTCAATAATTAGCTCGAGTGCGACGCTGTGCCTTGCGACCAAAGTGATGCCGTACTCTGCGACATCAGCGATGCAGTACGACCTTGCCGCTTCCCTACCACTATCGAAAGCGATGCTGTTCGTGTACTGACCGCTCTACTAGTGAAAGCGATGCTGCACGACCTTTCTGCTTTAATGGTAAAAGTGATGCCATGCGTGTGCCTACATATGGGTCTCATCCATGCACTCGCAAACCACTTTATATACAACTAGCTCATTGAGATTGACAAATCGAAGAAGAAAACACGTTTCCTGTGGCTTTGCCTGGCTTTTGTAACTTTGAATGTCGACTCAAGACGTTCAAACAATGGCCCAAAGATCTGGATGGAATACCCAGTACCAAATCGTTAGCCAGAGCCGCGTTTGTCTACTCGCGACGAGAAGACCAAGTACAGTGTTTCAATTGTGGTGTAAAGATCCACAAATGGGAATATAAAGACTCAGCTTTCCTGGAACATGCCAGATAGTCTCCGTGCTGTCAATACATTCCTTTGGTGGAGTATGATTATTACCCACATGAATACTTTAGAAAAAAACATTCGTAGTTTGCTTACTGAGCTGCGAAAAGACATTTACAAAGAGCTCGTACAGATTCAAGTGAAACGCAAAGAACAATTACATCCTTTACGACATTGACGTTTTAACCAGTGGTACCTGAATGCTATAAGAGGATTGATTATTTCGAAAGTGTTCAAATGGTCACCGACAACTAAGAAGAATTTTGATGCTACGACGTCTACCGACAATGTGGCAGTGGTACACGGATTTCAAGATGACATAGACTTAGAGGATTACAAAAAAACGTTTTAAAGAAGTGTCACCTCAAGAAGAAACTTCTTCCCGTCGTGTGGTGTGTGAGTTAGTGACTGATATGGTTCCGTATCATTTACCACCAGATACTGTTGGCAAAAGTATGACTATTTCCTCAAAAAGAATAACATTCCTGTAAAGGACTAATATAAAATCTTACCATGCCACGACTTTTGTCTTCAGTGTTGCAACAAATTCCGTGGAAGGAAGTCAATGACAGTGTTCAGGACTTAGAGGATTACCAAACCCTTTTAGAAGAACTGTCTCCATGTCATACGATTCCACTGAATTTTGGACGACTTGTGGTGTGCGTGTTAGTGACAACTTTTCTCGACTTTCGTTTACCAGTAGATTCGTTGTGGACCATTTATGAACAGTACATGCAGCAAAGACATGACCACCAAAGCTTTATCTGTGCACGAAAGACAAATTGTATTAAAAGTGTTGAGAACAGTGATGAAAACAAGTTGTGTACCTCCGTGTGAAGAAGACATTCGTCGAACTTTATCCACGCTTCATCCTTACCAAAAAGTGTGTATAGCTAGTTGGTTACACCAACAAATTTACGACTGGAAAGATGTACTTGACTGGAAAAGTCTTGGCTTCCATGCTTGGATACAAGAAGTGGCTCATTATGTCAAAGACATTGTGTCACTAATCTAAGAAAAGAAGAAGTTAGCTTAGAACCAGTGCAAGAAGTGAAAGTGAAATTAGAGACAATGTTAGGAACAATGGAAGAAGAACCCAACATGGAGGAATAAATACTTCAAGTCCACGAGAGTAGTAGTGTATGGATAGAAAAGAATGAAGAGGAAATAACATTCCCGGAGAAATTACAGACGATGAATTTCTCAGAGACAAGAAGAACTCCAGAGCGTGTACATAGATTTCATAGAACTCTAGAAACAGATCGAGAATATTGTACACTTCCTTGTTTATATGCAGACTTGGTCATATTAGTTTGTGCCTTATGGATGTACGGAGTCGTTTATGCCTTATCTGTTTTCGTGTTTTAATTCTTGAAATGTAAATATGTAGTTGCGTGGTTACACTTTTTGAAAAACATTAAACGTGCATCAAATGTATTAAATGTCTTGTGTCTTTAATGGTAATGGCAGAATTATCAATTATGAATGCATCCTCCTCCTCCTCTGTTCTCAAAGTGATTGACGAAAAGTTAGTTCGTCAAAGTTGGGAGGCCTTGTGTCTTCGCCATCCCTTTAACATGTTGATTGCCGGACCCAGTGGTTCAGGCAAAACCGAATTTGTCCAACATTTGATCGAACAAATCACACTTGTTTGATCGTCCACCTCAACGTATGGTGTGGTGTGACAAATAGTGGCAATCGGATTACACATTACTCCAAGAAAGTCAAGAAGAATTCATTTCGTTTGTAGAAGGCATTCCTCGCGAAGACGATGGATTCGTGTCTGACTTTAGTCAAACACATCTTGTTATCTTCGATAACATGTTAGGAGAAGACGAAGAAGAGATTAAACTTTGGTTTACACGAAAAGGACATCATCGTAATGCTAGTATTATTTACATTACTCCAAATTTTTTTCAACAAAGTAAAGCACATCGCACCATCAGTCTCAATGCTCATTATGTGGTATTGTCCAAGAGATAAATCTCAAGTTCAAGTGTTAGCCAAACAGTAAGGAACACCTTGGTTGAATTATGGTTATGACGATGCCACTCAAACACCGCATGCGTATTTACACATCAATTTAAAACCGACCACTCTCGATTATTTTAGATTTCGTACAAATTTGTTTCACCATTGGTGCCAAGAAGAAGGTCCTGTCATTTACACGTCCCCTTTGGCGTCTGTCTGAAAAACAAACTATAAAAACATCATTCACTTCTTTTCTTTTAAACAGTATTCAACATGAAATCCTTCCAATCTGATCCTCCTGCCAAATTGTTTCGTGCAGTGTATGCCATCAGTCGCAAACAAAATTCACAAGTACGGTCACATCTATTAGAAGCGAGTCTCAAAGAAGTGTTACGATGGTTTACTTTGACAGGACGTCAATTACTTCAAGGTATAATTCACATAACCCATCAAACCAAACGCTTTTTTGAGAAAGTTAAAGTAGCTTTGTCACAACAGGCAGATCCAAGAATTGATACGCAAGCTAAAAAACAAATCATTTTGAAACCTGGTGGAAGTGGCTCTTTAGGAGGTGTCATTATTCGTTCACTTTTAAAACGGGATCCAAAGCTAAAACAAAGAAAAAAAGACGGCAGCAGACCCAGAATAACAGTTGTGGTGCAATACGTTCACACAAGAAAAAAAAAATTCCCAAGAAGAAAAGTCCGAAGAAAAAATATCTCGAGCCAGAAAGAGAGGTACTGCTGCTAGGACGCGCACGTACTCCAGAAAACCACCTCTCTCGGTGACGGTGTCTCCTCCTGCCACTTCTACTTCTTCTTCGCCGTTCATGATGATACCTGCCAAATCTGATTTAACACCCGTGTTTTCCTCATTTGATGAAGAAATGGAACCCATTTCTAAAGGAACTTCTCCTTCTTCGGCAGCGACGATGTCTTCTTCTACTTTAGCGACTGCTGCTGCAGCTAAAAAGTGGCCTCTCCTAAGACAAAAGTATAAGACAGAACAGAGATGTTACAAAGTTTACTGGATTTATCCAAACAAGAACTGTCACGATTTAGTCCATTGAAAACACCTCATCGTCGAGTGCTGCCCATAGTAAAGTTGATACGACGTGCTCACCATCAGTGGAGACGAATTCCAGTATAAATAGAAGTGTGAGATACAATTCACTTCAGTGTTTTTGCTCCTGAAACAAAAGATGTCACCAAGAAGTGCACACCACCCTCCTCGTCGTCCCAAGACACAACCGTCTTTCAAGAAAGGGAAAACAAAGGGACTCCATGCTCGTTTAGCTAAACATTGGGATGTTTTGTCAGTACTGACTAAATCCAATCATCGGATGCGAAAACAAATCATTCAAAAAGCACCGAAAGAAATCATCGATACTGTGTGTGAATGTTGTTCGAACATTTTGAAACGAACGGTACCTTTGTTCAAGATGCATAAATAAAGATTAGGAAAACATCGGAACGTTCTTCGCCAAACAGTGAAAAAGAAAATACCCATCAGTCAGAAGAAAACAATTCTGGTTCAACGAGGAGGATTTCTACCCATGCTAATATGACCGTTGTTAAAAGTCGCTGTTCGTTTGTTAGGATCGATTGCGGGAGCACGCTTAGGAAGAGTCATGAGACAAGGAGGACAAAAAAGAAGATTAAAAGGACACCCTTTTCTGGAAAGACAGCACAATTGTACCTTTGGATCTTATGGAAGGACGAAAACTTACTTTAGTTCCATACAAACGATGGATGGAACTCCATTGTTGGTACGAACAACGGATGCCTCGTTTAACTCCAAATCCGAATCTCACCGAGATGTCACAGTTTTAACAAGAATTACAATTGTTGATGGATCGAACCGATTTGTCAGAAACAGAAAAATCGCAACAGTACGGCCAAGTATTGCAACGTCTTCAACTCTTTCGCCAGAAAGCTTTACACGAAACAGCTAAACCTACTCTGAGAGATTTCAAGACGATCATGAAAAGCGAACAAAAAGCCACAAAGACAGACACAGCCACAAAGAATGAAGAGGAAGACACACGAGAAGTGTTTCAAACTCCATCTGCTCCAGTAGCTAATAATATTGCAGCTTCCTTGTTGACACCCTCCCCTACTCCCAAACGAGAAGAAATTAAAGCTTGAGTCAAAAAGATGATATCGACACCTTCATTAACAGAAGAAGAAAAGAATGAAGGGAAAACAGAAGTGAAAAAACATATGACGAAAAAAGTCACCACTCAACAACCGGCTCCTGCTCCTATTGCTCGTCGGACACGTCTAACCTCTTTCAAACTAATACCGCACGAATCTAAGAGCAGTCTCGAACAGTGAGGAGCAACATCTAGCACAGTTAATCCAATGATCATTGAGACACTTTTTGCCAGCATTTACTACAATCCCGCACATGCTGCTGGTTACGGATAAGTTCAAAAATTGTATCGTGCTGCTAAAACCAAGCTTAAAAGTGTATTATTGCCAGATGTGCGACAATGGTTACAAGAACAATCGAGGTACACGTTATACAAACTCATTCGACGGGAATTTTCCAGAACTCAAACCAATGTCGCTGGTAACGATCATCAATGGCAAGCAGATTTAGCTGGTGTCTCATTTGGCAGCGTACAATCGTGGTTACAAATATTTGTTCTGTGTCATCGACGTGTTTTCAAAATCAGCTTGGGCAGTTCCTTTGACTTCTTAAACAAGTTCAGAGTTAGTACGAGCTTTAAAACTGATTTTGAAACAAAGTGCTCGTCACCCTTTACGATGGCAAACAGACAAAGGCACCGAATTTCTCAACCAAGCTTTTCAAAAAGAATTGAAAAAAGATACATTCATTTTTTCAACAATGAAAATCCTGAAACAAAAGCCAGTGTCGTGGAACGTTTTCAAAGAACTTTGAAACAACGTATGTGGAAATATTTTACACATGAACACACTCTCAAGTACATCGACGTGTTGCCACGTCTCGTCAAAGCTTACAATGAATCGTACCATAGAAGCATTTGATGTACACCCAAAGAAGTGACCCATGACAACGAATTGATGGTGTTTGATTGATTGTTTGGAACGTCACCAACCACCGAAAAGAAATAATTGGCGTTAAAGATTGGAGATTAGGTTCGCATTGGAAAAACCAAACGGAATATTTGACAAGGGTTACTTACCTAACTGGACGATCGAATTGTTTCGTGTCACTGGACAAGTACGTGGACATGATCCTCCTGTCTATAAAATATAAGACATGAACGAAGAAGTGTTAAACGGAACTTTTTATATGCCTGATTTACAAAGAGTGACCAAAAAAGAAGATGACGTATACAATATCGAAAGCAATCTCGATCGAAGAAAACGTAAAGTGCGTGAATGTCGACTTCAAGAAGTGAAAGTGTGTTGGAAAGGATATCCACCTAGTTTGGATTCTTGGAGTGCTGCCTCCCAAGTCATCGCTTATAAAAAAAGAAGTAAAATTGACAACAATGCCGTTGAACACAGCAGTTACCACTCCTTCTCAGAGTTCCTCTCTTCAAGAACTACAAAAACAACCTCTGTGTGTGTTGTGGAGAACGTGTTCCTAAAAATCAAATTGTCTTTTTTCTGCCAAATCTTTGTGGTGTATTGTGTCATTGGAGACGCCATTGCCAATTTGAGTTTGCAGCAAGGAGACAAACAATTATGGACTATTTTACTCAGCAGTTGTATTGGTTATCTTTTTCCCAGTCCGTCGTTGAAATATACTACCGATAGTAACAACAACAACAACGGTAACTTAGCTGCATTCTTCCAGTCACAACAACAGCAACCCTCTTTTGAAAGGTTTGTAAAATCATTCTCCTTTGACATCGAGTGACTCATCGGATACCAGAACCATCGAACTATGAATGACCAATTTTATTTACCTTACCGAGTGACAGTTCTATGGATGTGTTTCCCAGTAATACCCTATGTTGTTTCACAGCCAAATTAGCTCAAGCTATACAATTGGATGACGAAGTTCATTGGAAAGTAACTTTGGTAGAAATCATTCATCCTACGCAAATCAACAAAGGTCAAAACACTTTCATCGTCGATATCCTGAACAAACAAGTGCAAGAACAGTTGGACAAAAGTGATCCTGGTTATTACGAATCCACAAAAAAAGAAGAAAAAAAAAAGAATCACCAACCAATTCTCAATTGACTACCTATACCATGAGAATTCCTGTAGGCTATTATTTTAATGCTCAACATCTGGTCAAAACGATTGCAACTATTTTCAACGATCAGTTTGGCAAAGCCCTGGGGAGAGCTCGCAAAGGTGTACTGATAGAGTACCATAAACATGCTCATCGTCTTAAAATGCATTTTTTGGACTGTAGAATAATATCCATTACTTTTTGTTCCGGTCTGTTTTTTATTCTGGGTGGATACACTACTCTCGCTCCTGTGAAAGACGTTTACAACAACGATCGATTGTACAATCGAACGAAGGACTAAATTGTCGAATTGAATGAAGGGCTAAATTTATTGTGGATGTGGTCGAGTACAACGTGGTGGGAAACACAGCCGCTCCGTTACTCAGAGTCATTCCTTTCAAAGTGGATTCTGCCATCGCTGCTTACGAGGAAGGTGGAAACACATATCACGTTCACCGTGAATTTTGTACATCCTCATTATCTTCCTGTCAGTAAATCGTATTTTGACATTGTCAACATTGGTATAAAAGGAGATCTTGGACAAATTATTCGCATCTCCAAAGGAAAAGTAACGGTGAAACTACATTTTCGAAAACGATTCTCCAGTGAAGTGCAAAAACAAGATTTATCCTGTGTACAAAGGAGTCGCTCGACAACGAGGACGTGGTTTAGGAGATATGTTAAAATCAGCTATCCGTGCGGTATCACCAACATCAAAATCGATGGTGACTCGAGAATTGCATGTTTTAAACAATGCCGCTTTGGCGCAAGGAAAAGAATTTCTTCAAAACGTTCTCATTGACAAACAAATCCAAAAGAAGCCTTCATGAGAGCAAGAAAAAATGTGCCCATATTGCCCCCAAGTGCCTCCAGCGTTAACCTACCGACAATTTTAACATAGGATTTCCCAGTGTGCCCCTAAGTGCCTCTTGCATATTAATGTAAGGCGTAATGTTAATTCTCGTAGTGACCCCAAGTGCCTCATACAACTACTGCTAACGTTCAAAACTTAGAGGCTGAAAAGGGGAACCATACCTAATATGTAATGGCACCTTAATTTGACAGGGTCTGTCCCTTACAAGATGTGTCGAGTATCAAACATACTACTACTAGTGTTGGCAATGAAGGTGGATATTTAGAATTTTTGAGATCTGGAACAAATAAATACATTTTTAAGCAATATTTTTAACATATAACATTTACTTCAAATAGAGACGGTCATAAAAATCGTGCCACAACAGATTGCAGCTTCAAACAGCCATATTATTATTACCGTCAGTACTCGCGTATACGCGTCGTCCAAATGCAAACAACATATACCCTGATCTGCTTCGCATAATGCTCCGGCAGATCAGGGTCTGTGTTGTTATTTCTACTGATTAGTCCTTACAAACCGAATAGACCCAGATCTGCCGGCGCATTATGCGATGGCAGATCTGGATCTATGCAGTTTGCAGTTGGTATGAACTAATACGCGAGTTCTTACGGTAACCCGGCGTTTCTCCGATCTGCGAGAAAAAAGTGAATCAAAGGTGCATATGGTCTAAGCTTTTTTCTCCTTCGCATCTTAAATCAGTATATATCGAAAGTCTTTGTATGGGCTATTCTCTGCGATATATAAGAATAAAATATAACATAAGTAATTAAATGCGAGTATATTTAACTGAGCATTGTCAATTATACACTCAAAATCTTTCAATTTTACAATTCCCTGTGTTATATGTATATATATATATATATATATATATATATATATATATATATATATATATATATATATATATATATATATATATATATACTTATTTGTGACAGACAAGATATATTGAATCTCTGCGGCGCCTTCTATTTCATTTATTTTTTATTTTTTTTATTATTATTATTTTGTATCTTCGTCTTTATGTTTTCTGCTACTGCTTGCAACAGTAGTTGGATACTTTTTTCATGGCTCTCAAAATCCACAGCACATCAACCAGATAATCGCCTAATCTTATTCTATTACGTGTGTCATTTGATGGAGACAAATGTCTTGCAGTATGTCCAAAATGAAAGGATATGTTCTTTGAATCTTGAAAATCTAATGGTACATGATCAATAGTCAGACGAGTAGCAGAGTGTCTAATTTACTATTTTCTATCTCAGGCTGTTGGTTTGTTCACTGACAAGATTGCAACTACACTCATAAAAATAGACACGTGTTTAATGCTTCTTGTTTTTCAGCTCTGTTGATATTCAATCGATGCGAATTCATTAAGAGCAAATTTTGTCAAAGGCTTCAATGGGGACTGGTTATTGACCACATTGCCGATCATTAGTTTTAAAAGCATATTGTCTGAATGTCAGACTGGTCGTCACGACGCTGATCCTCCATCAAAGAGAAAAGGTGAATGTTCGAAAAACGATGTTATTTATATTAGGGATGAAGTATTTCACTTCGGTAACAGATAAAAGTAATGTTAAGAAAATTTGAGATACCGAATAAGCTGTCCTCTGTAACAAAAAAGTAGCGTGGATAAACAAAAATGATGAAAGACATTAAAAACGTGGCCATCCTTTATGTGCCATCGCAAAAATGGATAGAAAAATTTTTTATTCGTAGATCTGTATTTAAAAAAAAAAAATCTTTTAAAATCAGTCATTGATTCTAAGATTTATCTTCAGTACTATACAACTACCGAAAACAATTCTTTACATTTGTTGTAACGTGTCAAAACAAATTGAGAGTAATGACAGGATTTTGTTAGGATATATCTTTTGCGATCTGTAAAACAAAAACTAAGAAAACTGGAAAAATTGGAAACTGGAACATCGATAACCTAAATATATCACCCTCTTTCCTATCATTATCGACGCGGAACCACTTGCAGTAGAAGTTTCAGAAGAAAACAACAGAGAAGCAGACATGATAGATTGGCTTGTTCCCTCGCGTACATTAGACTGGCACGGATATCAGCGAGAAGCTGATTAAATGCAAGTTAAAAACTAAATTACACACACACACACACACACATATATATATATATATATATATATATATATATATATATATATATATATATATATATATATATATATATATATATATATATATATGGGGAGGGGTGTTTCCTTGTCTACATTGCAGATATCAAAAGACATTAAATTTCGTCTACTGTATGCATTGTGATCATCATTCACTTTTGTTTTCACAAAGACTGTTACAATTTTGTCCTCATTCGGTAAACTTTTAAATCCTGAAATGTAATTCTTTACAATTTTTGTCTCTACAGAACCACACTTAGTTTCTCACCGATTTGTTTCAGTTTCACCACCATTCGCTCTCGTCACCTGACACGGAATCGCTGAATAGAGGCTTAAAGCGACTCAAGGCGATTGCTGAGGTAAAACTTTAGACTTTATACATACAAAAAGACGCGATGGGCTTAAAGCCAGTGCAAATATCTTTATTTGAAAAAGAAATAAAAATTGCTAAAACAAAGATATATCTTGAGATGATTGTATAAGAATATCAGACGGTGTATTTATTTAATTTCTTTTCTTTTTAATAATATTCTTTATTTGATTATCAGCGAAAACTCGTGCTTTGTATGATATGACATATTGCCGTGAAATAGAATCTGCTGAATATTTTCTTAAAAAAGCACCCTTAATGATTGCATATAATTTGATATAACAGCAGACTACGGCATCCATTTATTTATTAATCATGTAGCCAGTTTAAATTTGTCTGGCAGAAGATGATGATGATGATGCTGATGAAGAAAAGGCAGAAGAATTCTTTTCTTTTTTTTATTGACGACGTCCTAAACGCTATTTTGTCATCAAAATGGAATGCAATTCCACACGCGGCTTAGCTGAGGACACCTTAGCTTTGACATTGACCTTTGACCCATTGACTTGGACGCTCAGCGAGCGTCCGAGATGCGACGTCCAAGATCGATGTTCAGCATTAATGTGTCCTGGTGGTCAGTTTAGGCTCCTGCTTGAGAATACCAAGTAACTATTATGGGAAGTTTCATCCTAAACTACAAAAAGGTTTAACTATAAAGAAAGCTTACTTAATGATTTCGGCCCTAGATATCGAACTGCAATCCCCCGTATTTATTCGCAAGAAAAGAAAAGTCACCCCACCCGACCCCGAAAATTAAATAGTCGGTCCCTTAAGGTTATGACAGAAGGAAGACACTGGCATATCGATTTAGGGACCGACCATTTAATTTTCTGGGAGGGGGGGGGGGGGGGCTGGAACTCTTTTTCTAAAACTGTCCGGCCCCCAAATTGCGTGAAAAAAAATATTCTTGCTCTGATTTGTAGAAACAAAAAGAATTCAATTATATCCATTTTATTAGGGACCGACCATTTAATTTTCAAGGGCGGGGCAAGAGATTTTCTTTCCAGCCAGGATAATTTGTTTTTCTTCAGAATACTTTTTTTGCCAACTAATATAATGGATGTATAAGGTTCCTTTTTACTATAAATAAAAGCAAAAATATCTTTTTCAAGCTATTTGAGTACCGATTTTTTTTTCAAAATAAGCCTGCCCTTTGCGTGAAAATTTAATTATATTGCGCAGCAACGTCTAGGAATTTAAATTTGCAGATTTTTTTAATGAATTTTGTTATCAAATTAACGAAGTCAATTTGAAACATGCAGCTTCAAAATAAATTTTCGATATAAAATTCAACGAATTTGTGGTACAAAATCATCGTTCAAGCCAAACAAATGCTTGAAATATTGCAATTTCTGGAAACGATAATATTAATGTGTACTAAGTCTCTCTCTCTCTCTCTCTCTCAGTTAGTTAAATCTATGCATATATTAGCTGTATATCTAACTTAACTCTTTTTTAAAATGAATTTTGTAAGTAATTTATAGATTGGTTGCGATATTTGTTACAAAAATAACTAAGCAGAGCAAGGACTATATGTATACATCATGGGATAAAAAAATTTAAAAAAAAAAAAACAGTACCCAGGCTGCACCTGCTGGGGACGACATTTTTGGGAAACGTGCTGGTTAGTCTTACAGTGTTGTTTTTTTTCACTCGCTTTGAACATGGCTTGCCAATATGAGGCTTCATTAGGCCTGAAAATTTAAGTACGACCTACATCATTAGTATCATCAAGTGAATGTTCAAGCTATTATTGCTACTGTTTTTAAGTAGGCACAAGCAAGATCTCCGTTTATATTGTGCGAGGAATTTAATTGACATAGCTCAGCAAAAACAAATGCATTTTACTCAATCGATACAGAACATTATTGACATAGCAGAACAGAAGGAATCTTTTTTTATGGCAAATCTCTCAGGCCACACACAGGTGGCATATTAATGCACCACAAATACTTATTAAATTTAAATGTGACATTACAAATTAACAGTGATTTACGAGTTGAAATGGTGCTGTTGATCGGAATATAAGCAATACAAATGATAGTTTAAATATCATAATTGAAAACAAAAGGAGAGTGTTTGTGGCAATTCTTGCGTAAGTGATTATGGTACAGATTTGAACACGGTAAAAAGCATTCTCCGTACATATCATAAAGTCGTGGATTTCTTAATTTTGGATCAGGAATAATAAGTTAACTAATCAAAGTAAATTCTATTTTAACACATAGAAGATGCACTAAATTGAATCTATATATTTAAAATTTATGGCATGAATTTTACAAAATTGCTGTCATTCACAAGAACATAATGCATTTTTTTTATTGCTTCTTTTTAGTTTTACTCAATGATATCAAATGATGCTGAATTTCGATAGTAATGAACGAATGGCTTCAAATTGAACATAAGCCAAAAGTATATCAAAAGTCATTTTCTTTCACAGACATAAAGAACCAATATAATTAATTTTGTGCAGATAGAAGGTATTTTGTTTGCACGCCATTCTTGATATGATTTTAATTTTGTCTCTTAAAATTCAAGCTGTTATGCAACATCAGGTGACCAAGTTTGAAATTTGAACCCAAATACAAAATAATAAGAGCGTCTATCACTTCAAGCGTGTATGTAATGAATCTGTCATAATTGCTCATTGCTAATTGTTTACATATTTGTTTGAAACAATATGTATTTCCAACAAAAGCATAAGATCTATTCAGAAGATGTAATATACAAAGAACTAATCAAATTATCTTTCAGGATCTAGCAACAAGGAGAAAATTCTTATATTATCTCCGCGTATAATTATTTTACATTTGTATGTTTTGTAACATTTAATTTTCTCCGTCACTTTGAATGTGTTGTCCTGTAAATATTGTGTGAGATTTAACTGTGGGTACTAGATGTACCATGCCTGACTCTAGCTAATTGTGATATTGAACTCTGGGTACAAGATGTATCATGTCTGTCTATAGCTAATTGTATGGCATTGGACTGTTAGCACAAGATGTATAATGTCTGACTATAGCTAATTGTATGGCATTGGATTGTTAGCACAATATGTATCCTGTCTGACTATAGCTAATTGTATGGCATTGGACTGTTTGCACAAGATGTATCCTGTCTGACTATAGCTAATTGTACGACATTGGACTGTTAGCACAAAATGTATCCTGTCTGACTATAGCTAATTGTATGACATTGAACTGTTAGCCCAAGATGTATCCTGTTTGACTATAGCTAATTGTAATATAAACTAGTAATCGTAAAAAAAAATATTGTTTGAATTTAAATCTGATAGGAGAGAGAAACACGCCGGCAATTTAAATTCGAACCACGATATGAAAGAGTAAAATCTGTTATGCTTCAATTTTAATTTGCATTCATCGAACTTATGTATATAACACCTCAAATGCAATGACTTATCATACGTTTGCAAAGGCGAGAGGATCTTTGGAGTACATAGATTGAGGGATATGAACACCACTTCAGTTCCATAAGGTGTCCGATCGTCATATCAAAATATGAAGTCACAGAACAATACAATTTGTAATCTCCATCACATACTTCTAAAATTCGCAGTGTTTAGGTCTTACCACTGCAATGCAATTTTCACACCTAAATGTATCTTAGGGATCGACCATAACAAAAAATTATTTTGTTTATTTATTTATTTATTTATTTATTTTTTTTTTTTTTTGTTGGGGGGGGGGGGGGGGGGGGGGGGCTGTGTTTTCTTTCCAACCAGGAGGATATTTTTATTATACCTCAAGATAAATTTTTTCTAGCTAATATGATGGATAGATTTAGTTCTTTTGTCCCCACAAATGAGGGCAAGAGTACTTTTTTCAATGTGATTGGGGGCCGGGGATTTTAATTTTAAAATTCCAGATTCTAGGTATCGCCCCCCCCCCCCCCCCAAAAAAAAAAAAAAAAAAAAAAAAGTTCATGGGCGGTCTCTTAGGGAGAAAATCCCGTGAAACCGCAATATCATCTTCTTTACATATTAGATAGTGCTAATTTTGAAAAGCTACATACGATAACAAATATATTCCTCTTTCAAATTATACACACAGATTGTTTAGTTGTGCTAAACTCTTTTGCTAATAGTACAGCTGTTATTCTCCTACATTCTACTTAGGCACTTGGCTACTCTCTTCTCCTCGATATAATTTCCTTAATGTTTCTCATCTGACAAAGAGATCCCTCGCCAAGAACGCTAACATCACGCAACGGCCATAAACACCATGAGTGCGGTGCAACAGGCATTTAGGGATTGTATTATAATCATTAAGAAAAAATAAACCTAACTCCAGAAATGTAAACATTATCATTTCTCTTCGATGGCGAATATTACAGTAAAGTTATTGTATTTTTTCAGCATATTTTTTATTATAACAATGATTCGATAATGTGAAAGTTTCAAACTGCATGAGCAAAATTGGCACCGACTCGTTTCTGTATGTATGTCGACCAGTTTCAGAATGAAATGATTTGCAGCTTGTGTAACTTAATAACTCAAAACTTGTCTAAAGTTTAAACGAATGGTAACGGGTTCTAAAATAATTTTTTTTTAGACCAAGACCTTTACAAAATATCAGCTTCAGGCAAAATAAAAGAAGAAATGGAGGTAAGCAAGCACTAGACTATTCTTATAGTTCTTATGTGCTATTAACAAACTATGAAGATGAACTCTTCTGTACTCTGGCCGTGGTCTTTCCTTCACCAGATTATCTGGAAATTAAATAAATGAACTGAAACTGTCGAATTCTTCTGCAAAAACGGGTCACCTGGTCACTATATCTGCACTCTCAGCGTTAGTATTCCCGTGTATTTAAACATATGTCATGTATTTCAGAATTAGAGCCACATCTGCATGTAAAATCAATTATCGGAATTAGAAACAAATTGAATAAATTTTGAAAATCCCTTTAACTCTCAGGAGCACTAATTTGATGTGTATTTTCATATATTCCTGCGTAGCCGTTATTTACTTCATTATAGCAAATTAGCAAGTGAAGCCTTGAAATAGTCAGAGGCGAAAACGTATAATCCAGGAAAATTGATTGACGCCGTTCACCATTTATTTAGAGAGGGAAAGATGATTATTAACACTGTGGGTGTTGGGGGGGGGGAGAAGGAGGGGTCATGAGCACACAAAAAATTATATTTTTTGTCCATATTTGCTTTCTCTTAGGCACCCAAGGCAGATATTGATTCAACAACTGCAATGAAATAATTGATAAATCCGGCATATTTAATTATGATATTTTCATTTTAACAGTGTGCCCTCCAATATGGTGTCCTGGTGTTGGTCGACGCTGAGTACACCTATCTGAACCCAGCGCTAAATTTGTTAACGTTGGCAATGGTCATGCAATATAACCGAGGCAGACCAATTATCAGCTACACATATCAGAACTATTTAAAGGTAATACGGATTGTAAAATATCGAAATAAAGCATTCTCATATTGATAGACTTATATTCTTCAAGATCCTCTGCTACAAAGTAAATCATATTTATCCAGGTAATCCAGTTCGACGTCATCTGATTAGTAATTTATACCTTCACATGTAAGACTCTTTAATTTTCATTTAGATCTTTGGTAGTATTAATATATTAAAATTTTCGCCAATAAGAGGATAGTTCTGTGGAATTGTAAACAATATAATACACCGCAATGTAATGAGGTTGTGTTTTTATGTGAGTGCTTTTAGCGGCCATGTACGCAAGCTGGTAATTGAAAAGAATGATGAAAAGTACTCGTCTTTTCAAAGTATGAAGCACATAATGTACATAGTCTTTATTAAAATTGTCATGCTCCACTTAAATGCATCAATCTCACATGCCACAATTTTTCTATTTGAGGGTAGAGTATATTTAATACATTGAAAAGGGACGCAGAAATAATTAACTCCGATGGGCTTTGTTTTGGCGCCAAACTTGTACGAGGTGCGTATATGGAGAAAGAGCGACACCTTGCGGCGAAGAAAGGGTACCCAGATCCAGTGCACGAGACCTTTGAGGCCACCTCTAGCATGTACCATCAGTCTCTATTTTACTTGTTAGATTTTGTGAAAGGAGGCAAGAAAAGGGATTTTGTTATGGTTGCTTCGCATAATGAGCAGACGATACAGAAAGCAATTGGGAGGTTTGTATAGTATTCAGTTTGTGTTTATGCTGCTTAGGAACAGGATATGTTATGGCTGATATATGTACTTTTTATATGGATGTACTAGCTGCTGAAGATGCGATGATGAAAGACTGTGTAGGGGATGTATGGATAAAGAAATGTGCAGAAGTCTCGGACATAAATAGTTCCATCGCTCCTCGCTATATAGACACTTTTTCTTACAAAGCACTAGAGACAAAGAGAAAACTTGAAATCAAATAGCTCCGTCTCTTTGACATAAAACACTTATGGTCCGTTAAAACACATGATTATTTTGGTTGCTATAGCTCTGTCATACTAGTTACGTACCAATTAACCCTTTACAACGACCCGCCATTTTATTTTTGGATGATTCTTTCCAATATTTGTTCTCAATCAAAATTACCTCGGCTTTTTTTCTGATGTGAATTTATATCACAATAGGAAACGTTACCCCAGCGTGCAAGCCAACGTCAGTCAAGTGCTGGAATCATGATCTGCCATTACGATTTGTTCTATATGGGCGAAGCAACCGCTCTGAGAAAACTAACGGAAAACATTGCCTACGAATATAAAACGAGAAAAAGCTTCTTCTATCAGCAATATCTTTATGCACACAATTTGCAATTTCGGACATTTGGAAGAAAAATGGGAAAAAAAATCTGGTGATTCTAGCCACTATGTAGCGTCAGAATGCTAAGGCAAATACGTGTAAGATGAAACAGGTTTGCTAGACATGTAGTTCTGTATTTTGCATGCCTAAGAACATAATTGATATGTGATAATCAGTATAATTCAGTATCACTCTGTACCATCGCCGCTAGGTAAAGCGCCGCTGATGTATGGCGATACAGTAATGATATATACAATTTTGTAAATTATCACACACATACCGATATCCGAACCATGCTTTTCCATCTGTTTCTGTTATAACGAATACAACAAAACTTTATATATGCTCGGGAAATCAAAATAGAAAATCTATCGTAGCAGATATTCAGTAATTTTAAGCTAAACAAGGGTTGCAGAAACATAAATAAACTCAGTAAAACTGATAAAAGTTTATGTACAAATGATTTTTTCCCCAGGATGCACCAGCTCGGTCTGAATCCAAACGAAGGAAATGTTTTCTTCGGACAGGTTTATGGAATGTGTGATCATATCTCCGCCGTGCTAGGTAAGTATCAATCTAGTTAACTAGATTGTATTGCATAACGAACTCTGGGAATTGCTTTAACTGTCTTCTTCTTTTAATCTGTATTTCATTAACGGTCTGAAACGTTTTAAAGGAGTCTATCGGGTTATAACCTGTCATAATTAGATCACTCCCAGGTAAAGCGTGGGCCATGCGATGCGATCACTCCCAGGTAGAGCGAGGGCAATGCGATGCGATCACTCCCAGGTTGAACGTGGGCCATGCGATGTGAACTTATTATTATCAGTAGATATGCTTTTGAAGGTCACGCATTTATATTTTATGCTTTTGAAGGTCACGCATTTATATTTTATGCTTTTGAAGGTCACGCATTTATATTTTATAAATGTTGAAGGTCACGCATTTATATTTTTAAACGTTACAGTAAGAGCTTTCTGAACTAAATTGGGAATGTATTATTTTTTGCCCTTGAAGAATGTCTCCAGAATAAACAGTTCATTTATAACAGTATTCAAGCGATTAGTCATACCTTTCATAATATAAAACTTTAGATTGGATCGAAAATAAATAGTTTTTCTTTTATGTCACCCCTTTTAAAATTAAATTAGAAATATTTTATATATTATTTTCTAATAATATTCCAAATTTAAAGGAAGTCATGAGATTGGGGGGGGGGGGGGTACATTTGGAGTTTTGAATTTGATAATTATTTACCCGAGAAAGCTGTGATCCTGTTTGGCTGAAACGGGTTTTAGATGACAAGTTTGCTACGAAGAATCTTCTGCAGATAAATGAAGTTTTCATAAGACTTCTTTTAGGTAATAGATTGTGCAGAATCGATTACCTGAAACAGTGAATTGTTCTCCATTGTTTCTCATGTGTTCTGAATAAACAAATTCTGGCCAGGTCAACCGAACAAATTTAGCGGAAAAATAATGCAATCAGCGAGCTAGCGGAACATACTAATTTAAACAATAAATAAACAAGAAGAACAAAATTGAAATAAAGTCTAAAACAAATTCCTTGTCTATACGGGCATATCCATTTATTCCGTCCTCCTAACAACATGAATAGTGTTAACATTACTAAGAAATATACTGTGTTGCAGGTCAAAATGGTTACTTGGTGTACAAATCCATCCCGTATGGTTCCCTAGAAGCTACACTGCCCTATCTTCACAGAAGAGCAATGGAGAACAAAGCAGTCCTGGGCTCCTCACGACGAGATCGAGAAATTGCCAAGGAGGTCCTTAAACAGAGACTCAAACGTAGAATTCTTCCTACAAGACTGCACAAGTCTGACACAGCATATCCATAAAAACAACCATTCCATGATAGCAGCATGCATGATTGTTCATTAAAAATGGCTATCCAAGCGGAGCGAGATTTACAAGAACTTAAGACGAAACGTTTAATAGCGAATTCAGGGCGCTTCGAAAAACATTTTTAAAAAAATTAAAAATGCATGACTTTTCACATCCAGCAATATGAATTTGCATACAAATGGCAACAGTGACAGTCAAACACTTACATACAGCAGAGGCATTTTATTAACATCTGCAATTACATAATTCAACTGTTCACTCTTGTCCTTAGTAGAAACACATTCGAAATAGGAGTAAAAATTGATTCGTATCATTCTGAGAGTAGAAACGCTAAAGAGCAGAAAAGCTTTGTACAACATTGGACCTGAGAGAATAGGCCTACTGGTGTACAGTGGCGGCGCAAGAGTTCGAGGTGCTCGGGGGCAATGTTCTTTAGTGGCGCCCCTACCTAGGCACCCGGGGGCAATTTTCTTTAGTGGCGCCCCTACTTTGCCACAGAGAACAGTTTTTATGTCAGTTGCCAACTTCCTTCTCCCCCCCCCCCCCCTTCCTAAATATAAGTTTTGTGAAGAATTGCCCCCGTTACACTAAGGTGAGGCGGAATACTATGTTAAGACTCTAGGTCTTACAAATATGTAACAGAAAGAAAGTGAAACAAACAATTTAAGTAAAGTCAACAAGCAATTTATTTCCCTATAATACAAAGTGAAATTCAAAAGATACTTACAATATTATGAATCAAATTCCAAATAATCCTAAATGTTCTAATCACAAGTCCAAGAATATTGAATATTCCGAATGAGTTCCAATAGTCGTGAATGTCCTGATGTACCACAATGATACAAACCAGAATGTCTATGAATAAGTTTACAAAAGTTCAAAGTAATGTGTTAATTCAAACATCAATGAGCACTTGGTAATTCCAATGAATGTTTAAATAAATAATTCCTCTCGAATGATATCTGAGTTCAATGGCACAATGTAAAATCTGATCACAAATGGATTCCCACAGACAGATCAAAAACAGGAAAGAAGTTAATGAGTATCAAGTCTCTTTTATATACATATTTCTAATGACCCACATCATAACTGGACGTGAGTTATTCTATGGGAAAAAACCCCCCAGCCAAATAGCAAATAAGACCGGCTTTGATCTCAAATGCTGGTCAACATCCTGTTGACAAGTAACCGTATTTTAAATTACAAATAAGTACAACCGTACTATAATGGACAAAGTTAAGCATACATTATAGATTCAGTATAATAACAACTATGACAATTTCAGCTGGAAAAAAAACTCCCGTCGTCGCCCCTCTTCGCCTGGCGCAATGGGACTATTGACCCCCCCCCCCCTCGACCACCCCCCTCGCGCCGCCACAGCTGGTGCACAACTGGTTCACACAGTATAAAAGGGTGAAATGTTTCGACTATGTGCATTTGTACATACATAGATATATGTATAAATGCGCCTAATCTAAATACAACCTAGGCTAATGTGATAAATCTGATAGCAATTTGACTCCTGTTTGACTCAGAAGTGTGCCTTTACATCTAGACCCAAGGTTTCTTCACCGATATTATATTGGCAAGTCATCTGTAACCTCTAATTTTTTAATTTTTTTTTTACTTTATTCTTTTATTTTCCTTTTCCACTGAAGAAATATAAAGTACCAGTAATAAGAAACATCATGACATGTTTTTAGACCACACATTTGAAAGGTCTTCCTCTTCATCATCTGAGTTTTATAGTATGAAGAATATGTTCATAATATTTAGGTTTTACTATACCTTAAGGTATATCACCTACTTAACCACCCATCCATCTCTCTATCCACTCAAGCAAAACTTATTACGATAGACATATAGAAATGCGTGTAATTTAATAAAAATCTTGCCATAATCGCACAGATACCTAATTGTCTAAACTTGACTCAGCTAAAATTTTAACACTATGTAATTTATTGGATAAATGTTTCAAAGACAATAAATATAATTTTTTTTAAAAATCAAAGAAAACATACCATGTTACTCTTCTTCTCAAGTCTACGTTTATGAAATCGATATTAACGAAGGTAAAATAGTTGTAATGAGAAAAAAGAAAAATAGTGCTTTAAAACGTATCTTCTATATATCATGCACTTGAATATTGTAGCAAATACACACATCTGTAGACTGTGATACGCGTTTGCATACGGTGCAAATTTATACATGTGCAAATTTTATTCTGTACTACTTCATGAGATGCAAATCCGTTTACATATGTAATTTTGCACATGAGCTGAAGTGGATAGCAAAGCCAACAAAGTTCTAGAGAGTAAGCCGGTGATAAAAGTGATCAAGTTTACAAGTTCTTGCGAAACAGTTCACAAGTTGCTAGTTTTGGGAGAAGATATAAAACCTAAGAAAACAACAATAGAAAAACTTAGGTCTAAGTTGCCTATTTCATACATATAAATGGAGGATAAAACAGCAAACAATGAACAAGTGAGCGAAGAGAACAAGTCATAGAGCACAGCGAACAAAGTTATAGTTCTATCAGACAAAGACAAAACTTTCAGGTTGAAAAAAAAATCTATGAAATTAAAAATGATTTGATTAAGGAGAGAGAACATTACAGAAGTGTTAGAAGAAAGCACCAAAATGCATACACAATTTTTACGGTATACTCGTGTATAATTCGATACCAACTGCAAACTGCAGAGACCCAGATCTGCCGTCGCATAATGCGCCGGCAGATCTGGGTCTTTGTAGTTTGTAAGGACTAATCAGTAGAACAAACAACATAGACCCTGATCTGCCGGCGCATTATGCGACGGCAGATCAGAGTCAATGTTGTTTGCATTTGGACCTAGATTATACGCGAGAATATACGGTAACTCAGTAGAGGTTACAAGGGCAACAACTTCGGGTGTAATGGGTATGAGTATAGCAGCTGCGAGTTTAGGACTTGCAGGAATAACAACAGGATTTATCATTTTCCTAGCTTTTTACCGGTTTGGTGCAACTTTACTGGGGTTTATTGCAGAAGCTTTCAGGGAAAAGATGGTATACACTAACGTTTTAAAAGACGATGAGATCGTCAACTGCGGCATAATGAAGTCAAACGGTATTGATGATATGATCAGTAATGCAATAAGCGGTAACGATATAACTCATAAGGAATTTGATTTAATAATGTTTTAGTATAACTGACACAAGAAGATGCAAAATGTCATAGGAAATAAAGTAAGCAATATATAAATCCAAAATAGTTATGAAATGACAATATTTTTAGATCAGGGTAAGAAAATACAAGAAAAAGATATTTTAGAAAAGATCACAGAAAACAGGAAATCTTATATATTAATTGAGGAGTGAGCAGTAATCGAAGAGAACAAGTTAATATATTTTGTAGTTAGCTATTACAATATGTCATATGATCTAAAACCAATATATTCCATTACATCAACGACAATAATGAAACAAAAACCGTTTTATTTCTAGATGGAATGTATAAACTTACAATGTACATAAACAAAGTCAAACAGAGAATGACTGCTAATAGCAACAATGAAGAAAGTATCGATTTTGAGTGTTTAAAACACAGTTAAAAAGTTTTAGTATCTCCAATCAATAATTACACAGTGTACATAACTTACTATAACTCTGAATTGTTCGGATTCAATAACCAGAGATCTATACAAACAACTACTGAATCGGATAGAGTTTGTGATTGTTGAAGCCTAACATTTATGCATTTTTCTGGACCAGAAGGTAGTATAGGGGGTTGATTGAGGGGCGAAAGCAGCGATTGAGGGATACATGAAAATTTAACGTGGAGTGGTGGCACTTGAGGGGTCTGCGGGGATTAACACTGAGTGTGAATGGTAGCATTGTTAGAAGTGGTTGCCCTACATTGGGTACAAATCTTATAGGCTCAAACGGAAATTTAAAATGGAGCGGCACTTGAGGGTCGACGGGAATTTAGCATGAGGGTAAATGGTTACATTGTTAGAAGTGACTGACCTCAAATGGGGCTACGTTGTTTCATTGTTAGAAGTTGTTAGCCTCAAATGGCACACATAATATCCAACACGCCGTGTGTAGTGACCTGCTACCTTGTGGTTATACTTATATATCCGAGATTTATATATAAAACATTACCTATACCTCAGATCATGTTGGAGCTGTCAGTAAATTGCATACATTGTACTGATTATATAAATAACTTTAAACAGGGAACCAACTCATAACAACACTAAACTGGAAAGAGAAAAAAATTGGCCAAGACTAAAAAGTAGTACTAAATTTCCGAAAATGTACCGGACTTTAGCGGAGACTGAAAAATAACTTCAAAAATGTTTAACAAAATTGGCCAAGACTAAAAGTAGTAATAAAATTCCGAAACTTTACCGGACTATAGCGGAGACTAAAAACTAATCCGGAAAAATATTTTTTAAAAATTGGCCTAGACTGAAAGTAGTACTAAAATTCCGAAACTCATACGTACTTTAGCGAAGACTGAAAAAATGTCTGGAAAATATTTGAAATATTTTCGAAGCAAAAAGTAATACTAAAATTTCTAAACTAATAAGGAATTTAGCTGGGGTTAAAAGGAACCCCCTGCCCTCCCCCTGTGAAACAAAAGTTTAAAATTGTAATATTTGATTTTGCAAATTGTGAAAGATATATATACAAAACTAAATTAAAAAATTCACGCTGTTTTCAGTGAGAAACACCCCACGCTTACTAACCAACTACAAAGGTAGAGTGACCAACACCCAGTCTTCTACTATCCAACACCCTACATTTACTATCCAACACCCACACTTACTATCCAACACGCCATTTTTTGTCCGTAAAAGTGTGTTTGCGTATCTTATCCATACTAAAAGAAAATGATCAAGACAAAGATACACTTTCGTTTTCTTTCGTATATTCTTGTGAAATCAGAATCACAATGGAATTTCATAAAACATCACAAAAGTCCACTTTTGTACTTTCTTTTTTGAATTTCTTTGCTGGAATGGGTTTTTCTTCTGTTTCTACTTCTGAATGATCGTTCTTCTTCTTTTCTTTTTTCTTGGGACACTCTGAAGACCAATGTCCTTATAACTGGTATCTTTACTTGTGTCTCTGATTTTCTCCTGTCTTAGCAGTTCCTTTTCTTTGACAATGTGGACATTCTGTGGCCCAATGTCCTTTTCTCTTGACATATATAGTAGGTATCTTGAATTTTATCTCTAGAGAAGTAATCATAAGTCTTGTTGGAAGTATACTTTCGAATGACTCACTGTTGTGACTCTTCCATCTTCACAGATTAAGAACTGAATGAGTGTTTTCTATTAGGTCGAGAGTTTCTCTTTATATAGAGAGAAAGAATTAACCTTGAATCATCTACTGTCACACATTTCTAAGGCGAAACTAGAAGTCAAGCGATGGCGACGTTCTGTGTCACCCAACACTTTCCAAGAAGTGTTGGCAGATGTTCACGCTATCGAATTTGAAGAATACATGATTGACTCATATCCACATCATCTACTTCCACTGGACAAAGACAGTCAAGATCAGCCAAGAAAGAAAGTCGTTCGGTAGCTACTAAAGATTTTTTCACATTCCAGCTACCTAAAAATGTGCCTTCCAGAAAATTTAGAACGATGGGCCACCAGGTCTCGCACAACTCCCTTAAAAGATCTTAAAATGACCACAATAAGCGAACAATTATTCTTGAATTATTCCCCTTTTCAAGTGTGCGAGTCCCCAATAGGAGATAGCCTCTGCCATTTTCGTTAAGAAACATCGGATGTGTCGAAGAGGCAGCCATTGTGAATTTCATTTATTAAAATAACCTATCATGTGAAGGGATAACGTGACGAAATACTGCTCACTGTGTATATGAAAACTAAAATATTGATTTAAAAAATAAAAAAAAATTCAAAAAGTTACTTTCAGTTACCAATATATTTCTTAGCTTGACTCTGTTTAATTTTGACCTGCTATTTAGTCAATATACGTTAAGGAAACAAATTGTACTACTTTGTTGCGCAAGATTTGTGTGCTCTTCTCTCTCTCTCTCTCTCTCTCTCTCTCTCTCTCTCTCTCTCTCTCTCTCTCTCTCTCTCTCTCTCAATTTGTTTGGTGCCAAAAATGGGGAAATCAGAAATCATACCGCCTAATACATCTGAGGTATCTCTTGTTTCACAGAATAAGCCGAGGTTTCTCCGAGTGACGAGTTCCGTGGAAGTAATATGCTATGAGGACTGATACCCACTGACTGGTTAATCATTCCGTTTGAGAAATATTTTCCAGACACCGAAACCCAAAATCAAACAGATAATTACTAATATCTATGTAACTTAAAAACAGAGACTGAAATTCAGAGACCCGGATGTTTGCACCATCAATACAGGAATTACTGCGGCCTAATAGTCTGTAATAAGAACCAGATGATCAAATGAAGTAAGGTGATCTGAAAGCGAAATCCGTGTTGACTACATAGCTAGAAATCGGATTTTGATTCAAATATGATGTTTACTTCTATGGAAAATAAACGGCAAAACACATCATTATGCGTTGTGGTGTTTAATGGCTGTAGTGCTATCGTCGATTCCTGAATCAGCAACGTGTAAGGGTACAATCACCCATCCAGAGACGGACGTTTTCTCCAGTTTCTCAAGTGTCCTGCACCTCAAAGACTAACATCCGAGCCATCGAAACTCAGATGCGTGGTATAAATTGTCAGAACTTGTACAATCGAATAAAAAATGAAGAAAAACAAAATTAAACGGTCAGACCCTACTTCTTCTAGGACCTCTTATATTGCAAGCTCCCTTAAAAAATTGCCTTCAACTAACGTTTAGATTATTTCAATGTCGAATAAACATGTTTATGAAATGAGAATATTATCAGAAGATGAGAAGATAGATCTAATGAATGGAACTCACTTATCACACTTAACTGTCGCTAGATGGCTTGAGTGTACAATCTGATAGTAGTAGAGGGTGGGTACTGGGGGACAGCCTTTTTTTGATGGCACTATGGGGACACAAGATGCCCCATAATCTTGTGTCCCCATAGTGCCATCAAAAAAAGACTGTCCCCCAGTACCCACCAAGATGGCAGGGGGGTCTCTATAGGTCCAAGATGGTGGGTGGACCTCTACGGGGGGAGGGAGGGAGGGGGTGTGAGAAATAGAATTAATCTTTCTTGAAAAAGGGTGGTCCTGAAAAAGGACCGTTGGAGGGGAAATACAATTTTTTATTTTCCCCAACATTGAGTGAGAAAGCCTGGGAGGTGGAACTTCTTCTTCTTCTTCTTCTTCTCCTCCTTCTTCTTTTCAGGTATCCAGTCGGGATGATTCAATTGTCTGAACTTGTCCTGAATTTTCATCCAGTTCAAGTTCAGACGATTGAATTGTTTTTCTCTTTTCTCCTTTACCCACATTAATTTGATTTTAGCGACCTCCTGTTCCAAAATTTGTTTAATAATAGTTTCTACTCTGAGCAGGGCCGCTTCTTGTCGAGTAAGGATGATACATTTTAAATGATCATCCAATATTTGGATGTAATCCAAGACTTCTTTAAGAAGTCCTACTCGACAAGGTGAAGAAGAGGAGGAGTTGTTACTCTTCTTAACTTCCTCCTCCTTCTTCACTTCTTGAATTAAATTTAAAATCAAATTAATGTAGGTAAAGTGATGGATTACCCACTTCCAACTGACTGGATACCACCACATCCTTTTCTCCGTATAATACTTCACTTCCACCATCCAGTCCCAGGCTTCCTGTAGATTGTCAATAATGTCAAGCATTCTTGAAGAGTGAAAAAAAGTGTGAATGGCGCTACTGTGGAAGGCACCGGTTTATATGCAAGAAGCGCGGACGTGATGGAAAACATTCCCTTTTTTCCCTAAAAAATCACTCATCACATATAACATACATAGGAGAAGGGTTTTTTTTTGGTTTGAGGGTAGACTATGAGAAAAAAAAAAAAAAAAAAAAAATATACACACCACATATAAAACACACACACTTATATATAGGCAATATTTGAAAAAATAATTAATCTTTTCTTGATAAATGGGCGGTCCTAAAAAGGACCTTTTTTGTTTGTTGTTATTGTTGTTGTTTGGATTTTTTAACAACAAGAACATCTCCTAGAGGGTTTTCTTTTTCTTCTTGAACTTCTTCGAACTTCGGGGCCATACAGTAAAACCCTCTTTAGACAACCTTGTCTCTCCACATAACTTTGTCGATACCATGTAGCTGTATCCGTAATTTTGGTTTTAGTCCATGATGCTTTTACATACATCAGGAATGCTGGATTAAACAGCATTCCTGAAACAATGTTGGAGGATTCTACACTAACCCACATGATTTTGTTTTTTAAGAGTATTCGCCTTGGAAGAAAAAAACCGGTGAAACTTTATGAAACGAGTGGTTGTATATATACCTTACGATCGGATTGAAATGGATCCAAATCAACTACCAATCCAAACACGTGTTACAAGTCGGTTCGGTTTTTCTTCCAATAGGAAGAAAGCGGAGGTGTGACGTCATCTCGGGTATAAAGGTATCGTAGCGTTCGTAGGAGGCTTTATTACTTTTTTCGACAGCCTTCATGGAGACTGGAAAGACAAGTACTACATCAATGTATTGGAGTGATCCTACAACGATAATGAATGCTGCGGCAATATTGAACTTTCGGCCGGAAGACTTTGATTTAGATTTACTAAATCAAGAGTTTGACAATACTGCTACTACTACTACTGTACCAACAATGGTGGTGAATGATTTTAAAAGAAGACAAATGGAAGACATGGAAAATTTTGTCAAAAAGCAACGGGAAGAGGAAGAAATGTTTCTTCTTCTTCAACAACAACAGAAAGAAGAAGAAGAGAGAAGAAAACAAAGTGAAGAAGAAGAAGAAATCAGACAGCAGCAGCAGCAGCAGTTACAAGAGGAGGAGAAGAAGAAGGAAACAGGAAAGGAAAGCCTCAGTCTTCAAGAAAGAACTGTAAGTCTGTTAGAAGAGGTATTATATGAGTTGAAATGGATGACTAATTTCTATAAGTATTCTTTAACTCATCAACCACCTAAACGGAAAAGACCATCACGGGCTAAACAACATTCTTCTTCTAAACCTTCCAGTGCTAGTGAGATGCCACCACCACCACCACCCATGTCACCAATATCACCACCACCACCAGTGACTACCACCATAATGAAAACACCATCAGTAGCAGCAGCATTAACAGGATATGGATTGGGCCGTGGTAAAGGACTACGGCATTTGAAGTTAATTTGAAAGTTTTTGTTTTGAAAACCAAAAACAAAACAACCCAATGGTCCTTTTAAGGGCCCCCAGATTTCTAGAAAAGAAATCAAATTGCCAAAAAAATCAAGTTAAAACTTTAAAAAATCCCACCCCATAGTACAAGTGTGAGTGCGTGCGTGCGTGCGTGCATTTCTACTCTAAAACAAAATAACACAAAACCACTTACTTTTTTCTCTCCAGTCATATGTATTCATCCAATTTTTTACAAAATAATTCAGCAATATAACATATAACACCAAAAAAATCACACACAAGAAAAAAACAAAGTTCACTTTCTGTAATGCTTGTGTGGCTTGAATTTAAACACTTGAGTTTCTTCCTTCTCACTTTTGTCTCTCTTGTGTTTCTTTTTCTTCATAGGAATCCTGTTTTCCTTTTCTTCATCTTCATTCTCACTTTCGTCTTCCATTCTTCTTACACTCTTCTTACTTTTCTTGATGATATGTTCCTCTTCTTCTTCTAGGTTTGTTAATTCTGAATTCACTTCCTCCCCCTCCTCTTCTTCTTCTTGTTCTTTCTGAGGGCATTCCGAAGACCAATGTCCTGGTCCTTTACAATGATAGCAGATATCTTTTGATTTGTCTCTCTTTTGCTGTTCACGTTTGGGACAATCTGGAGCCCAATGTCCTTTCTTTTGACAGATGTAACAAGTATCGTCACTTTTATCTCTAGTGACAGAGGAGGATGAGTAGTCTTTACTCTTATTGTTCGTAGTATACTTTCGAATCACTGTCTGTAAATCTCTCACCAAAAAAGCAATCTGTCTTTTTGACTCTTCCATCTTGACAGTTTTTGAAAAGTTCAATCACCAAAGAAGACTGATTCTGAAGGTAAGAAGCTCTCTCTTTATATACTCTTCTCTCTCTATATAAAGGTGCCTGGGTGGAAAAAAACTCAATCAGTTTCAAATCAGAGTTGAAGATGAAAAGATCACGTCCAAACCATGATAAATCAGAACAAGAACAAACCAAGAGGCGACGAAGGTATTCCGTGCCTCCTGAAACACCCTTAGAGGAATTACTGGCTCAAGTCCATGCCAGTGACTTTGAAGATGAAATGACTGAACAACAACAACAACAACCACCTGAAACCCAAACTTTCAAGCCACCCAAAACCAAAACCAAAGTTACTGCCAACACCAGAACCCCTGACCAAGAAAGTCCTACCGCTACCGCTACCGCTAACGCTACCGTGGCTCCTGAAAATTACTATAGGATTCGAGAGACACAAAAAATCACTTCTCGAAAATTTAGGACCACGGCGTATACTCACACAGTACACTTCAAAGACTTCAAGTCTCAAGTACCTCCTGAGAAAGCGGCGCGGTTCATTACCAATTTGTGGGAATCTGTCTTACAGAACTTAAAACGGCAATGTGGAGCCAAAGAAGAGGATCGGTTGAGACTAGCTATTCATCATGACCAATTGAAGAGTCCTGTTTGGATTGAATTTAGTACCCCGGCAGAATTAACGCCAGATAAAGTCATGTCTAAAATAGAACATGTACAACAATCAAACGACAAATTTACTATCACCGATGGAAAGGCCACCGTTTACTTGACTCACGTTTCTCCACCTCGAGGAAGTGGACGAAGCAGAAAACCGTTATTGGTGGACGATCTTCGTACTACCAAACGTAGTGTCGTCCAAATTAACAATACTGAAGATTCAATGTGTTTAGCCCGAGCTATCGTGGTAGGCCGTACCTATTCTAACAAGAATGAGAGCAAAGAATGGAAAAAAGCCTGGATGAACATTAGAAAATCTAACAGACCCCAACAACGAAAAGAAGCAGAACTCTTGTTACAACAAGCGGGGATCCCTAAAGAGACTGTGTGTGGAATTTCTCAATTACAGCAACTTCAAGATGTTTTGGCTCCTCATTATACATTAAAAGTTCACCCTCAAGAAGTGCGTGGAGCTCTATTGTTTCGAGGCCCCGATTTCCCTGAAGGAAAATACATTCATCTATATCACCATCAAGAACATTTTGATACCATTACCAGTATTACTGGATTTTTGGGATGCTCTTACTTCTGTGAGAAATGTAACAATGGATTTAATAATAGGGAGCGACACATTGCTTGTGGAGCAAGATGTCGGGGTTGTTTAGCGGACCCACCATGTCTTCCTGAACCAAAACAACATCACGTGTATTGTGAAACCTGTCGACGACGTTTTGTCAGTCCTACTTGCTATCAACAACATCGCAAGACTCAAGGTCAGCAACAAAAATGTGCTTGTGAGTTATTACAATCGTGTTCTAAGTGTGGACAACTGATTCGTACCAACAACCCAAAGAAACACATTTGTGCTGGTAAGAAAAAATGTTCTATTTGTCATCAGATCGTCGATTTTGATCATCGATGTTTTATTCAAAAGTTTGACAAGATAGAGAAGAAAGAAGAAATAAAGATGAAGAAGAAGAACAAGAAACAAGTAGATTTCATCTTTTTTGATTTTGAATGTATGCAAGAAACAGGTACTCACATTCCAAATTTTTGTGTAGCCCATAGGGCTTGTGATCAGTGCATTCAAGAATCAATTCATTTTCACTGTCCTCATTGTAGTCGGATTCCAGGAGGACGTGAAAAAATCTTTCGTGGAGTGAATACTTTGTCGGAGTTTGCTGAATGGGTTTTAGACCCTACCACCCACGACAGTTGGAGCGAAGAAGACATTCATCGTTACGGAGATTGTCATCGGTATGCGACCGTCATAGCTCACAATTTTTCGGGATACGATGGACAGTTTTTACTTAATTATTATTTGAACCATGGAACCGAACGTCCTGAAGTCACCATGAATGGAAAAAAGCTCATCTACATGAAAGTAGGACAAGTTCAATTTAAAGATTCAATGAGTTATTTAGCCATGCCTTTGAGTCGTATGCCAAAAACATTTGGCATGACAGAAATGGCCAAAGGTTACTTTCCTCACTTCTTTAACACGGAAGCTAATCAACAGGCCGTCCTACCTCATTTACCTGACCTTCATGATTACGACCCCGATGGAATGCGCCCCGAACAGCGAGAAACTTTTTACGCTTGGTACCGTGCTCACCAGAACGATCCTTTTGACTTTCAAGAAGAGATGCTCAAATATTGTCGATCGGATGTAGATATTTTAAGACGTTGTTGTGGAAAATTTCGAGAGTTATTTCTCGATAGTGCAAAGGTCGATCCTTTGAAAGAGGCATCCACCTTACCTAAAGCCTGTTCCTTAGTCTACAGACAACATTTCATGCCCGAAAACCAACTAGCCATCATTGACTCCAACACGGGAATTTTTGCTAGTCGTCAATATTCGGTCAAAGCTTTACGTTGGCTTCATTACTTATGTCAAAAAGAAGACAAATGGATACAACATGCTAGAAACGGTGGAGGAGAAAAAAAGATTGGAGGTTATTCTGTGGATGGTTGGGATTTAGAAAACCCGCACATTGTGTACGAGTTTCAGGGGTGTTTGTTTCACGGATGCCCTATTTGTTATCCTGACCGAAACATGAAAAGCCCTTATTCAGATTCTACCATGGATCAGTTATATGAACAGACTTGTCAACGACGACTTCAGTTAGAAAGTCAAGGTTACGAAGTGATAGAAATGTGGGAACACGAGTACGATCGACGTTTGAAAATCGATCCTGAATTTAAAACCATTACTCAAAGTTACGATGCAGCCGACATTGAACCTTTAGATCCACGTCACAGTTTATTTGGAGGACGAACCAATGCTACTCGATTATTGTACGATGTGAACGAATCCCAAGGAGAAGAAATCAAATACATCGACGTGTGTTCTTTGTATCCTTGGGTGTGTAAATATGCTCGTTTTCCTACCGGACACCCTGAAATTTTAACAGAGCACATCGACGTAAAACAGATTCGTCAATACGAAGGATTGATCAAATGTAAAGTTTTACCTCCCACAAACTTGTTTCATCCCATCTTACCTTGCCATTGTCAAGGAAAATTGATGTTTCCTTTATGTCGGACGTGTGCCGAAATGTGTAACCAAGATCATTCCTGTCACCACACAGAGGAAGAACGGTCAATGATAGGTACGTGGGTCAGTGCCGAATTGTTTCGGGCATTGGATCGTGGATACCGTTTATTGAACGTGTATGAAATTTGGCACTTTCCAACGACAGCCCAATATCAAAAGGACGACGCTACTCATCATCCAGGCATTTTTTCGGGGTACGTGAACCAATTTCCTAAACTGAAACAAGAAGCTAGTGGTTATCCTTCGTGGTGTCAAACTCCCGAAGACAAAGTACGATTCAAAGAAGAATACCGTAACATCGAAGGCATCACTTTAGAAGACATAGAAAAAAATGAAGGAAAAAGATCGTTTGCTAAAGTGATGTTGAATTGTTTGTGGGGAAAAATGGCTCAACGTACGATCTTACCCAAAACGGAATACGTGGACGATCCTTATCGTTACTTTCAACTGGTGGACGACAAAAGTATTCTAATCAAGCACGTTGAAATCGTCCGTGAGGATTTGATCATTGTTAATTTTGAAGATGAACCCAAGTTTGTGAAACCTGACAAGTTTAGTAACGTAGTCATTGCCGCCTACGTAACTGCTCATGCTCGTTTGAAGTTGTATGACGAAGCATTAGAAGTCTTGGGAGATCGTGTTCTGTATTTTGATACTGACAGTTGCATTTACATTCATCGTCCCGGTTACCCCCACCCTACCATTCAAGGAGATCGATTAGGAGCCTGGACAGACGAGCACCCTCAAGATACCATCCTGAGTTTTGCTAGCGGTGGTCCTAAAAATTATGGGTACCGATACCGAGATCCTCAAGGTCAACTTCACACCTCCTGTAAAGTCAAAGGATTGACTCTGAATTATCGAACTAACCAAGTCGTGAACTTTGAGGTTTTAAAAAATGCTCTGTTGTCTGGACAAGTGAAAGATTTTCAAGTAGCTACGTTAGAACCTCACAAGATTGTTCGCCTACCAAATCATAAAATCGTGACTCGACCTGTTCAAAAAGTGTATCGTATTGTGTACCTAAAAAGAGTGAGACTTCCAGATCACACCACTTTACCTTACGGACACGCCGACTTGGAGAAGTATAAAAAAAGGAAACCCTCCTCTTGAAAAAAAAAGATGACTTCAACATGGGTCTTGCCTGACTATGCTAATTGTACAAGCCGATTGAAGACGTTTAAAAAATGGCCTAAAGGGGATCGATTACCCACAGCCATCTCTTTAGCCAGAGCAGGATTTGTCTACTTTGAACAGGGAAGTTTAGTGAAATGTTTTAGTTGTGGTGCAAGCATTCGCATGAGTCCTAAAGATTCAGCTATCGTGGAACATACCAGATGGTCACCAAACTGTGTTTACCTTTCTTTGGCGTTTCCACGGATCACATTACAATACTTTTCGGATGGTACAGTCGACAGGTATAAAAAAGGAACCCCTTCCAAGCCTAACCTTCATTCTGACTTTTCACGTGAACCGAGCAAGAAGAAGAAAAAAAAAAAATAGATGAGTATTTTTTCTAGTTTTGAGGAATTTGAGTGCGATGCCGTACGTTGTGACATCTTTGATTCAGTCACTCCCCATCGATCAAACTCTAAAGAGGCAGATCGTCCTTTATGTTTCAGTGGAAAAAATACTAAAGGAATTGACGTTAATGACAACAAGAGGAATGATGTGGAGCCTAAATGGCATATCAGAATACCTGTGACTTTATTTGGTTATTCCAAGTATGAAAGTCGACTGGAGTCATTCAAAGACAAGTGGCCAAAATATCTAGAAGGACCTAAACCGGAAAGTTTAGCTAGATCTGGATTTAAATACACGGGAGAAGGAGATAAAGTTCAATGTTTTAGTTGCGGTGTGGAACTTCGCCATTGGGAGCCTACCGACTCAGCTTACATTGAACATGCCAGATGGTCTCCGCACTGTCACTTCTTACCTTTAGTAGCCTTAGAAGAGTACGGGTACGATGAGCCAGATGTTATGCCTACAAAGTTGAAGAAGTAAAAAAAAATCCATGGAGGAGAATACTTATTCTTTAGATGAACTTATTTGTGGTTTACCTTTAGAGTTACAAGATTGTATTTTTCAGTATATTCCTACTTTAGAAGATCGTATTCGTGGATTACCTTTGGAGTTACGAGAACGGATTTACCAAGAATTTGTTCACATTCAACTGAAACGTAAAAAAGAGTTACATCCTTTACAACAGACTTGTTGTAACCAATGGTATTTGAATACAATAAGACAAATGATAGCTAAGAAGATATTCAAATGGTCAGACATTGATGAAAATCTACATCCCCAATTTAAGACATTGGTGGGGGCTACCTACAATGTAGCAGTGGAATATAGAATTCCATGGGAGGAAGTGAAGGAAAAAAATGTGACTAACATAGACGAATACCAAAAACTGTTAGAAGAACTGTCTCCTGAAGACAAATCACCTTTTTGTGTTTTGAAATTAGATAGGATAATCACGGAAACTGGTGTTGGATCCTATAGATATCCTTTACCTACCGATTCCGTTTGGTTTGTGTGTGAGTATTTTGTCACCAAGAAACCTACTCTACAAGATCGAATTCGTGACTTGTCTTCAAAGTCACAAAAACGGATTTACGATGAGTTGGTTCAAATTCAAGTGAAACGTAAACTTCAAGTGATTCCTCGATTTCAAGGCTATGGCTACTTTCGTCGCATCAGAAATTTGATTCTGAAAAACGACTATCACCAGTATCGTGAAGAATACAAAAGAGAAGTATTTCTTTCCAAATCGGAAACTTTACCCAAGTACATTAGTGCCATGCCTTTGAATGTGCGAGAACAGATTTACCGTGAGTTTCTGAAATTACAAGTGAAACGTAAACTCAAAGTCATTTCTCGATTTTTACGCTATACCCTCTTTCAAGGGCATAGAAGAATGGTCATGGGAAACCTCTATCTCAACTTCTATCCTGAAGGAGACTGTCTCAAAAGGTACCAACCTTGGGAGCCTGGCTATAAAAACATGCCACCCAAGATACCAACCTTAGCCATCGATCCCTATAAAGAGGAGGCGGCACGTCTCAAATCACTTTACTACTCGTGAAACGGATTCTGTGACACAGTTACTGCCTGACTATAAAAGAGTGGGTATGCCTGAACTCTACACACCAGTTGTGAAACGGATTCCGTGGAAGGAAATCATAGATAAAATTCAGACCTTAGAGGAATATAAAGAAGTGATACAAGAACTGTATCCATTAAATTTTGGACGTTATGTGGTGTGTGTCTTAGTGACTACTTATCTTGGATTTCGTTTTCCAGGACATTCGTTGTGGAATATTTTTGAGGACAAGTGTTTACCTTGGATTCTTTTGAAGGATCCGTGGTTGTTTTGGACTCAATTGTTGTTGAGTACCAAAAAACAATATGACCGTGTGTTCTTCTTCGGACTTAGTAGAAGAAGAAGACTATAAAAACTTGATTTTATCAGTCCACGAAAGACAAATTGTACGTATAGCGTTGAGAGTGGTGATGAAAATTAGTGACGTACTTCCATGTGAAGAAGACATTCGTCACACTTTATCTGTGCATAAAACATTTCAAGAAGTGTGTACTGCTAGTGAGTTACACCAACAACTTTTCCATTGGAAAGATGTACGACCCTGGAGAAACCTTGGTTTCCAATATTGGTTACAAGAAGTGGCCCAGTTCAGCCAAGATTTGGCAACCACTTATTGATAACATTCTAAAAGTGAAAAAAAAAAAATGGGAACCTCCATGGGAAACTCTAAAAGAAGAAGAAGAAGTACCTGACACCACTACCACTGTGGTTCCAATACCTCTTGAGGAGGAACACCCCCCTTCTTTACCACCGCTACCGTCAGTGAATTCAAAAAAGACGAGTAGAAGAAGAATGTTACCACAAACAGTGGTGTCTTTCATGACTTGGACACAAAACAATTGTTGTTCCTTTTCTTGTTTAGAGAGAACTTTAGCTGTTTTAGTGATAGTCTTAATTGTGTACGTGTTCGGTTTAATTGTATATTTTCTCACAAATTCACTTCTTCATGCAAATTTGTAAAATATGTTATTGTTTTGTGGGTTGGTTTGTTTTTACAAAAAAAAAATAAACGTGTATGAAAACGTATAAAAAGCCTTGGGTTTTTTGTCTTCTTCTCAAAAATCTTCTTACCTCAATCATGGCTACATCATTCTTCTCCTCTTCTACCTCGTCTACCTCTTCCTCCTCTTCTGTGGTGAAAGTAATTGACGAAAAATTAGATCGTCAAAGTTGGAATGCTTTGTATCTGCGCCATCCATTTAACATGTTAATTGCTGGACCGAGTGGTTCAGGCAAAACCGAATTTGTCAAACGATTGATCGAACACAAAACTGATTTGTTTGATCATCCACCTCAACGTATCGTGTGGTGTTACAAAGAGTGGCAACCGTCTTACACGTTATTGAAAGAAAGTCAAGGAGAAACCATTTCGTTTGTAGAAGGCATCCCTCACGAAGACGATGGAATCGTGTCTGACGTGAGTCAAACTCATTTAGTTATTTTTGATGACATGTTAGGAGAAGACGAAGAAGAAATTAAACTTTGGTTTACACGAAAAGGTCACCATCGTAATGCTAGTATTGTGTACATAACACAAAATTTATTTCAACAGAGTAAAGCCCATCGAACTATTAGTTTGAATGCTCATTACGTGGTCTTGTTTAAAAGTCCCAGAGACAAATCTCAAGTACAAGTGTTAGCCAAACAGTTAGGAGCTCCTTGGCTCAATTATGCGTACGACGATGCCCACTCAAACCCCTCACGAGTATTTACTCATTGACTTAAAACCGACCACTCCTGACTATTTGAGATTTCGTGCCAGTATCTTTCACTCTTGGGGTCAAGAAGGTGGTCCTGTCATTTACACGTCCCCTTCAGTCCATTTTTAAAAAAGACTATAAAAACAACCTACAGCGTCATTTTTGTCTCACACTCTTTTTGAGAGAAGAAGATGACTTCCTTTCAATCGCATCCTTCGGCTAAATTGATTCGTGCCTTGTATGGCATTAGTCGTGAAAAAAATGCACAAGTCCGTGCTCATTTGTTAGAAGCGAGTCTGAAAGAAGTGTTACGATGGTTTACTTTGACAGCACGTCAATTACTACAAGGTATCATTCACATCCCTCATCAAACTCAACGTTTTTTTCAAAGACATAAATCGGCATTGTCACAACTGGCTGATCCTAGAATCGATTCACGGACTAAAAAACAAATCATTTTAACTCCTGGTGGAAGTGGTTCTTTAGGAGGGGTTATGATTCGTTCCCTTTTGAAATGGGATCCTAATGATGCCAAAGCCAAAAAACCCAAATCACCTAAAAAGAAGAAGAAGAAGAAAGTCAGCCAAAAAAAAAAGAAAAGCCCCCAAAAGAAGAAATCCCCAAAGAAAAGTCGTGCCAAGAAGAAGAAGAAAAGAAGTACTGCTGCAACCAGGAAGAAAAAAACACTACCACAACAACATACCCCATTAGTAACAAGGTCACCTTTTGCGTCCACATCTTCTTCACCTTTTACCATGATGCCTGTCAAACCAGACTTAAGTCCCGTGTTTCCTAATTTAATGCAAAAATGGAAACCTATTTCAAAAGTGACCCCGTCGGGACCGTCAACTTCAACTGATTTAGCCATGGCAGCAGCTAGCAATAAAGTACCATCCCCTAAAACCAAAGTCCAAGAAAGAACTGGTATCTTACAAAGTTTAGTAGATTTATCCAAACAAGAATTGAGTCGATTTAGTCCTTTGAAAACACCTCAACGTCGAGTCAGACCTGTCGTGAAGTTGGTACGTCGTGCAGACAATCAGTGGAGACGTGTTCCAGTATAAAATAGAAGGGTACCCTGCTAAAAGACTTCAGACTTGTTTTCTACCGACTAAAAAAGATGGCTCCCAAACGTGCACACCACCACCACCACCACCAAAAAAAGAAGAAAACCAGTAAAAAAGGACGACTTCTTCCCCCTCGTCTAGCCAAACATTGGGATGTCTTGTCTGTCCTGAACAAATCCAAACCTCCCATGCGAAAACAACTCATTCAAACAGCTCCTAAAGAAATCATCGATACCGTGTGTGAATGTTGTTTGAACGTGTTAAAAGGAACGGTACCTTTGTCTAAGATACAGAAACAAAAATTAGGGAAACATCGGAACGTTCTTCGTCAAATGGTGAAAAAGAAAATACCTCTTCAACAAAAGAAAAAAAATGTTGGTACAACGAGGTGGATTTCTACCTATGTTGATAGGACCATTGTTAAAAATAGCCGCTCCTTTGTTAGGAACGATTGCTGGACCACTTTTAGGAGGAGTCATGCGATAAAAAAAAAGAAGGATAAAAAGGACCACCCTTCTCTGAAATGACCACACCTTTTTGGTACCTTTGAATGAAATGGAAGGACGAAAACTGACTTTAGTACCTTACAAACGATGGATGGAATTTCATCGTTGGAACGAACAACGGATTCCTCATTTACCAGTCAATCCTAATCTCAACGAAATGTCTCAGTTACAACAAGAAATACAATCCCTGATGGAACGTAACGATTTGTCCGAAACAGAAAAAACCCAACGGTACGGTCAACTTTTACAACGTCTACAACTCTTTCGTCAAAAAGCAGTCGACGAAACAGCTCCACCCACTTTGAGAGATTTTAAGGCTCTCATGAAAAGCGAACCTAAAGTGACTATCAAAAAAGAAAAAGAAGAAAAAGAAGAAGAAGAAGAAGAAGAAGAAGAAGAAGAGTTTTTACTAACTCCACCTCTTAAAAAAATAAAAAAGTTAGCCACCCCAGATTGGATAAAAAAGAAAAGGTCTACCCCTTTATCCTCAGAAAAGAAAAAGAAAGAAGTGAAGAAAGAAGTCAAAACAGAACCGATGACCCCTGTTCAAACCACATCTACTTTTACCCCAGTAGCACGTCGGACACGTAAACAACAACAATCCAAAAAGATACCTCACGAAGAAAAGAGTATTGGAACTTGGTTAACTTATTCTTCTTGAGGAAAAAAAATCATGGAGAAACTGTTAGCTACCATTTATTACAATCCTGGTCATGCTGCTGGTTACGGAGGAGTTCAAAAATTATATCGAGCTGCTAAAAGTCAATTGAAAAGTGTACGTTTACCCGAAGTACGACGATGGTTACAAGAACAATCGACGTACACGTTACACAAACCCATTCGACGTAAATTTTCTAGAAGTACTACTCAAGTGGAAGGGATCGATCATCAATGGCAAGCTGATTTAGCGGACGTCTCTCATTTAGCTACTTACAATCGTGGTTACAAATATTTGTTTTGTGTCATTGATGTGTTTTCCAAATTTGCTTGGGTCGTGCCTTTGACTTCTAAAAGCAGTACCGAATTGGTACGAGCCTTAAAATTGGTCTTGAAACAAAGTGGACGTCAACCTTTACGATGGCAAACGGACAAAGGTACCGAATTTCTAAACCAAGCTTTTCAAAAAGAATTGAAACAAAGACACATTCATTTTTTTACGACCGAAAATCCTGAAACCAAAGCCAGTATCGTGGAACGTTTTCAAAGAACTTTGAAAGAACGCATGTGGAAATATTTTACACATCAACATACTCTCAAGTACATCGACGTATTACCTCGTTTGGTTAAAGCGTACAATCAATCGTACCATCGTAGTATTGGATGTACCCCCGAAGAGGTCAGCCCTGAAAACGAAGTGTCTGTGTTTGATAAATTATTTGGTTCACCCCAGCAGATCAAAAAAAGAAAAAAGAAAAAGACACCTTTGTTGAAGTTATTAAAGACGGGAGATTGGGTTCGTATCGGAAAAACCAAACGTACTTTTGACAAAGGTTATTTACCTAACTGGACTACCGAATTGTTTCGTGTCACTACCCCCGTCCGTGGACGTGATCCTCCCGTCTATAAATTGGAAGACATGAACGGTGAAGTACTCAAAGGAACATTTTACTTGCCTGAGTTACAACGAGTGACTAAAAAAGAAGATACCTTGTACGACATCGAAAGCATTCTCGAACAAAGAACACGCAAAGTAGGTAAACGACGAGTAGAAGAAGTCAAAGTTCGTTGGAAAGGATATCCTCCTAGTTTTGATTCTTGGATTGCAGCTTCTCAAGTCGTCGACTATAAAAAGAAAAAGAAGTAGTAAAAAAAACTCATAACATGCCATTCAACACAGTAGCTACTCAGACAACTCCTCCTCCTCCTTCGGAAAGTTCTTCTCTTCAAGATTTACAAAAACAACCGCTTTGGGTGTGGTGTGGAGAACGTGTGCCTAAAAATCAAATCGTCTTTTTTTGCCAAATCATTGTAGTGTTTTGTGTCATCGGAGCAGCCATTGCTAATTTGAGTTTACAACAAGGAGACAAACAATTGTGGACTATTTTACTGAGCAGTTGCATCGGTTATCTTTTACCTAGTCCCTCTTTGAAATTTACGACCACGACCGACAACAGTCACCACAATAACGCCAGGCGTTCTTCTTCTTCTTCTTCGTCCAGTTACCACCACCAAAATACTACCAGTCCTCTTTTGGAACCTTTTGAACATCCTTCTTCTTCTGTCCACCACTTGAGTGACACCTCGGACACCACCAGATCCACTACTTTGGAACTATGAATGACCAATTTTATTTAACGTTACCTAGTGACAGTTCCATGGATGTGTTTCCCAACAACAGCTTATGTTGTTTTACCACCAAATTACCTCAAGCCCTCCAACTGGATCACGATGCTCATTGGGAAGTAGGTTTGGTAGAAATCATTCATCCTACGAAAATCACAAACATCAACAAAAGATCAAATCAGATCATCGTGACAGTTAGGAACAAAAAACTACAAGATTCCTTGGAAAAAGATGATCCTAAAATCTGGGCAATAGACCCAACAAATAAAAATGACATGCGGGGACATTTCAAAAAATGGGATGGAGGGGTAGGAGCCAAAGGGGCTTATGCAGTGTATGCCCTGAGAATTCCTACGGGGTATTATTTTAATGCTCGACATTTGGTGGACACTATTGAGGCTACCTTTAACCGTCAATTTGGTAAAGCCCTAATGGAGAACAAAAAAATAGTAAACATCAATTACAATGATGTAGCACGCCGTTTCTACATGGAATTTTCTCTGAAAGATGAAAAATCGGGTGACATGATGTCAGACAAAGAAGCTAAAGAAAAAGGCATCCCCGATCAGGAGAGAAGATTTATGACTATTGAATTTTCTGCTGGATTGTATGACATTTTGGGTGGTAATAACGAAGATAAAAGTTATCTATCACCTGTCAGCACCAACATCGAATCTTCAGAAGCTTTTCGCGACCCCGTGGAAATGAACATTGGATTAAATTTAATGTATGTGTACTCCGATGTGGTAGAGTACAGCGTGGTGGGACACACCTCAGCTCCCTTACTAAGAGTCATTCCTTTCAAAGTGGATACTAATGATGGTGCGTACGAAGAAGGTGGAAACACATTTCACATTCACCGTGAATTTGTACACCCTCATTATTATTCAGTGAGTAAATCGTATTTTGACACTGTCCAGATTAGTATAAAAGGTGATTTGGGACAAGATGTACCATTCATTGACCAAGGAAAAGTCACGGTGAAACTACATTTTCGAAAAAAACAAGTTCTCTAATAACTTTCCTCTCAAAAAAAAAATAAAAAAATGTATCCAGTGTACCAAGGAGTGCCTCGACAACGAGGACATGGTTTAGGAGATATGTTAAAATCAGCTTTTCGGACGGTAGCTCCTATTTTGAAACCGATGGTCACTCGAGGATTTCATGCCTTAAAAGATGCTGCTTTGACACAAGGAAAAGAATTTTTGCAAAATGTCCTCATTGACAAACAAAATCCAAAAGAAGCCTTTTTGAGAGCAGGCAAAAATGTGTTGATGACTACTGGTAAAGATCTTTTAGGTCTCCGAGAAAATCCTATAAATACGCTTCACGCTTCAGACTCTGGCATTACTTCACAGCAGCAAGGACAAGGTAGAAAGAGACGAAGACGAAAAGCTCGAAATCCTTTCAAAGTTCATAAAAGAACACACGGCAGTAGTACTTCCAGAAAGAATAGAAAAAGAAGAAGAACTGGTAGAGAATTAGACGTGTTTGATTATTAAACCATTGAAAATGATGCACCGAGATTCTTGCGAATGTACCAAGTCCGAACTAGAACTGTTTTCTATGCGTCCCACCATGATGACGATGCAAGAATCCCAATGGGTAGAATTTCATCCTGTATCGTCTTTGTCGGATTCAGCTCCTATCGAATTTGAAATCAAAGGACAAACCGAAGATTACATCGATCTGAATAACACCTACTTGTACCTGAAACTTCAAGTAAAGAAAACGGCGGACAACACCTTTCCTGCGGATGATTCCAGAGTCGCTCCCGTCAATAATTTTTTTCATTCTTTGTTCAGTGGAGTAGATTTGTACTTGAATAACAAACTGATCAGCAGCAGTTTGGATACTTACCCTTACCGTGCTTACTTGGAAAATCTCTTGTCATATGGAAAAGAAGCTAAGAACAGTCATCTGGATGCTTCAGTGATCTGGAAACCTGACACCTCGGAAAAGTTCAACGACACAGAACTGTCAGTACCGTCCAGGGTTGCTGCTGTTGCTGATGGTCAGGGTCATCTTGTTAGAGATATCACTCCAGCAGACTCCCACAATGTGGGATTTAACGACCGTCGAAAGAAAATCAGAGGGCGAAGTTTAGAATTGATGGATCGTTTACATTTGGACATGTGGTTGCAAGACAAGTATTTACTCAATGGAGTTGATGTACGCCTGAGACTGAATCGCAGTAGTGCCGCTTTCCATTTGATGGCTAATGCTAACGAGTGGAAAACCATCATCCAAGAAGCCAAACTTTACGTACGACGTGTAGAAATCTTACCCAAAGTAGCTAACGACATCAGTCAATCCTTGAGCAGAACCACTGCTAAGTATCCTCTTAGACGTGTGGAAGTGAAAACCTTTACTGCAGCCGCTGGACTCCGATCCATAGTCGAAGATCACATCTTCCAAGGACAGCTCCCTAAACGTTTATTCATTGGTATGGTTTCTAATGCAGCCTTCAATGGAGTCATCAATGAAAATCCGTTCCAGTTTCAGCACTTTAATGTCACCAAGTTAGATGTCAGTCGAGATGGCAAGACCTTGTGTACCAGACCTTTTGAACCTGACTTTGACGCCAACGCAAAAACTTACTTGCGATCTTACTTGAGCCTGTTTGAAGCCACAGGACAGTTAAGCCGCGACTGTAGCCACGGTATTACATACGAGAATTTTGCAGGAGGGTATGCCTTGTGGGGCTTTGATTTCACTCCGGACCAAGGTAGCGATGAAGGACATTTCCACCCTATAAAATCAGGACCACTTCGTGTGGAACTTCAGTTTGGTCAACCTCTAGCCCAGACAGTGAACGTCGTCTTGTTTGCAGAGTTTGATAACACTCTAGAGATCAACAGTTTGAGAGAAGTCATTGTAGACTATTAGAAAGAAGAAGAAGAAGAAACAAAGAAAAGATGCAAAACAGAGAAGAGACTATGGAAATAGATGAGGGATTTTGTGAAGTAATTCACCAGTCACCAACTACTATCACCAAAGAGGATGATAATGATGACGAAGTCATTCGTTCAGAACCTAAAAAAGAAGAGACTAATACTGTGGTTACCGAGTTTGTTGGATTTTATCCTTCTCGATGGCCAGAACACGAAAAACAGTTAGTGGATTGTTATGCTGAGGAATTGAAATTCATCATTAACAGACTGATTAAAGAACAATGTTATGGATGTCAAACCGATCATCCCAGTCAGATACAACACGACAAATGTTTGATGTTGACAGGCGAAGAACAATTGGATGAATTTTTGGAAGATGCCTGGTCAAACATCTCAGAAACAGACGTGTTGACAAAGTGGTATAAAATCTTGCAGAAATATTCTTCTCCTCCACTCATTCCTAAGGAGATCAAACGGATCGAAGGACTCATTGAACAGAGTGAAAAACCTATCCGAGATAAATTTTCCTGGAATTACAAGACAGATCAATTCAAGTTCAAAGTCAGGTGTGCATTGGTGACTCAATATTTCTGTTGTTGAAGAAGGAGAAAAAAAAATGGATACCAGGGAACTTAATTACTTATTGAATCGTAGTTCCTATACTTCTTCTTGGAATCCTGTGGTATGTGCTAAAGATGAACTACCTCATCGTAAACCAAAAAACGTTCATGCTTATGTCATCAATACTGACGACAGTCATCTACCAGGAAGCCATTGGATTGCCGTGTACTTTCCCAATGAACACTGTGTGGAATATTTTGATTCATATGGATTACCTCCTTTGGAAAAAGACATTATCGAGTTTATGAGAAGAAATGCCATCTCAACTCGATTCAATAATGTGAGACTACAAGGATCCGATTCTATGGTGTGTGGACAATATTGTGTTCATTATCTTCATCAACGCAGTCTTGGATATTCTTTAGAACATTTACTCACTTATTTTGATAGTGACTATGTTCGAAATGATGCTAAAGTACAAAGATGGTTTTGTGAACGTTATGGTTATCTCTTGTCTTTAGCTCACCATCGTAATGTACATCAAAATGATGTCGATGTAGAAAGTTTCACATTTACTTTACCTTCTCAACGTTGTCAACCTTGTAAATATGTTCCTGTTTGAAAAAAAATTTCATAGTTACTTGTTAATTGTTAACATAGTTTTTGTTGAATAAATATCATTTTTTGTGAATTGTTTGAAAAAAAAATGGTGTTGTGTGGTTTTTTATTGAAATTTGAAAAAAAAATAATGAATATGTTCTTTTCTCTCTCTTTCTATCGATCTAAAAAACCTCTCTATCTATCTATGATCTCCCTGTCGATCATCTGAAAAAAAATCTTACCATGTTTTCCATCGCGTCCGCGCGTTAAGCATATAAGGCGGTTCACTAGCCAGTGTAGTCATTTTCGTTGACTCGTCAAGATCTCAACAGTGTTCCAAGAAGAAAGAAAAAGAAGATGGCTGCCACCAAGATTACAAAGTTGAATGAAGCTATGGTGAACATAATGAGGGTAAAGAATCATTTGATGGAGACCAACCCAGAGAGAAAGACCATGACGTTCATTCAAATGGCTCATGATCTAGTAGAAGAAGTCCTGAGAGAAGAAATACTTAGAGAAAGAACAGAATGGGAAGCAGAACAACGTCTACATCAGCAACAAAGACAGCAGCAACAAAGACAACAGCAGCAGCAGCAGCAGCAGCAACTTCTTCAGCAGCAATCCAGCAAGCAATTTGACGGTGAAGTCTTATGTAAGATTGACTGCGATGATTTTGCTTTCACTTTCAGTAGAAAGAGACCTGCCTGTCTGAAAGCGGTAAGACCACCCACTATCGCTAAACGTGGCCGACCTGCTGGAGCTGCCACGGCTACATCTACCTAAAAGAAGTTTTTAAAAAATATAAACTTCTTTAAACCCAACGGTCCTTTTTAGGGCCACCCAATCTCTAGAAAAAGATTACTTCTCTCCAATATTGCCAAAAATAATAATATCTATAATAAGTGTGTGTGATATATATATTATTTATAATAGTCTACCACCCCTCAAACAAAAAAATCCTTCTCCCTATATGATTTGTGTGGAGTGTGATTGTTCTATAAAAATTTTTTAACTTAACAAAAAAATGTAGATAGTGTGTTTGTGTGTTTGATTTGTTTAAAAAAATTTTCCCTTCCCCCAAAAAAAGTGGATAGTGTGTAAGTTTTTTTTTAAAAAAAAAATAACAAAAAAATTAGTATGGTGTGTAGGTTTGATTTTTTATCAAAAGTAGTTTCTTTTAGGTCCGCGCTTTTTTAGAGTCAGGGTTCATAGAGTGTAAACTCCGCGAAGCTAAGAATGACGTAGAAGGAATGACGTAAGACGCAGGATAGTGGGTAATGTTTTTTTGTTTTTCTTTAGGTGAAAGGGATGTTTTCCTTCACGTCCGCACTTTTAGTATATTAAAACCACGTCTTCACCGGTTAAGCTACCCGCAAAAAAATGATCAGCTTAACACAGCTTAAACAAGTAAATCAAATCTTGGATGTACTATCTAAAGTCATCCAAGAGATGATAAAAAAGGAAGAGGAGAAGAGGGAAAGCAGAATCACCATTAGGGCTCACCCTATGCTAGACGAAGAGTGGGAAATGGAAGCTGACCATCCACCCTTCTTTTTAAAACCAAAAACAAGAACAAAAGAAGAAATCTGGAGGGGGAGCTGCCCTGCGTGCAGGGCAAAGTCAGGGAGATGCTCCCACCTCTAAATCTTTCCCACGAATACAAAAAACCAACGGTCCTTTTCAGGACCACCCTTTTTCAAGAAAGATTAATTCTATTTCTCACACCCCCCTCCCTCCCTCCCCCCGTAGAGGTCCACCCACCATCTTGGACCTATAGAGACCCCCCTGCCATCTTGGTGGGTACTGGGGGACAGTCTTTTTTTGATGGCACTATGGGGACACAAGATTATGGGGCATCTTGTGTCCCCATAGTGCCATCAAAAAAAGGCTGTCCCCCAGTACCCACCCTCTACTACTTCTGATTTCCAAACTTACTCTTTGTGTCAGAACGCTTTGTTCATCATCCAAATTTCAGAAACAGGCAACCAAAAGGTCGATAGTGTACATACGCATCTGGAGGAGTAATGTGTGGCGGAGGTTCATTAAAGCATCTCCTTAAACACAAAATTGGGGTGGGATGCGAGGGAGCAAGACGTAAAAATTAACGCCGCTGAGTATCAACTTATACATTCATATCTGCGGTCTTCCGGAAAAGGGTAATGGGCACTGCTGCCCTGTCGCTACGGATCTGAGGCCATTTAAAATGAGTTTCTAAATTGATTGATTGAAAATAGGTAATCATCATGTTACTCGCTAACATGAAACCGTTAAACAATGATCATATCAGTTTTAGTTATCGAAAAAGTCGAAAGTTAAAGTTATTAATTCGGACAAGAGTGTCACCATCGCTTATTTTGTTAAATTATAGGTGGTCATCGGAAAATAGTAATTGCTATAAATGTTTACTTGGCATACTACTTTGAGAAGCAAATTTAGGAGAGAAAATATTATGCAAAATTATTATATAAACGTCTTTTTCATTCAAGATAGAGTTGGTCACTATTTTAAAAATTTTTGAAAAACGTCAATAATGTACCTCTTTTCCCTCTGAAACTCTGTAGACATCTTCAGTAGTATGGGGCGTAGTAGATTGCTCCAGGAATGCAACTGACACGCGTGCGTTGATGACCCCCCCCCCCCAAAAAAAAAAAAAAAAGAAAAAAAAAAAGATAAAAGTCAAACCTTTTAAACGTATAGTTGCAGGATCTCTCTCTCTCTCTCTCTCTCTCTCTCTCTCTCTCTCTCTCTCTCTCTCTCTCTCTCTCTCTCTCTCTCTCTCTCTCTCTCTCTCAAATCAGAACTTCCAAAATTAAGGCAAACTATTTTATGTTTTACATATATGTTTGATGACCTTTTCTGACGATTAAGAAATTCTTAAGGTCGATTATATTTTCTCAGAACGTTGGTTTGTTTCAATATTAAGCTCTTCTCTTAGGAAAGCTTTGTTCTACAGATACTCGTGGGTTAATATATTTAGGTTCAATGATATAAGCTACCTTATCAGTCTGACATTTGGAATATAATAATTTTTAAGAGATATATCTACGAATCGTTGTTGAACTTAGCTGCGGGAATAGGGAGACGAATGTCATAAAAATCTTTAATATTTAATGTCATTTTACGCTCACGTGCCTATTATTTATCAGACGCGAAGACAAAGACTTCAGTACCGTTCAAGGAGAAATACAGGTCTATTTTCATAGGAATTGTATTGCTGAGTGTGTTGCGCCAAGCATTTGGTATAAGCAAATGCATACGCAAATATCCGCCGGAACAACAGCTGTTATCTGTAGCTGCATCATGGGATAGTCGTTGGTAATGGCTACACACAACTTCATGCATTCTTGAATGATGTTAGCGTTTTCATCATACCAGTCGTCCGGTCTAAAGAAAACATTCGTCTTATATGTAAGCAAAAATACGTCTTAAAAAATAGGCGAACTACTTTGAATAAATTTGAATTATGCATTTGTAAAATACATTTCCTCGCGCTGCCCCATTGTTACCTTCCCCCAGAAATCTGCGCCTCTTGGGTTGATCACTGAAGGTAAGGACTGACTCAGGGGCAAATGTCAGTTGAGTATGTGCATTCGTCTTTTCATGCCTAGCAAGTATGTACATGGTTTGAGGATGGTGATCTTTATAGCTTTCAAGGTACGACCCAGGGGTTAAGTTCTTTTGGGGGTAACGATGGATCCTGTGGCTAATGTCAGTTGCAAGAATTAATTTGTCTTTTTATACCCAGTAAGAGTATATAAGGTTATATGGTGGGGATCTCAATAGTGTCGATGTCATTACCATGGGGGCAAGTCATCGGGGTGGGGGTGGGGTTGGGGGAGGGTAAGGATGGACCCCGGGTAAATGACAGTTGCATGTATAAATTTGTCTTTTCATACCCAGTAAGTGTATATTTGGTTAGAGGGTGGGGATCACACTAGTTTTTATGTTATTAACAGGAGTTAAATTCCTGAGGGTAGGGAAAGACCGTTGGGCATCACATGTCACGGTCTGAAATGCGTTGACACTTGAGTCATTGATCACACATGCCTATTTTTAGAAAAATGAGACACACAACTCGTGAGTTATTTGAAATTTATGTAAAATCACCCCTAACCTTTAGCTACACCCGAAGGAGCGTGATGAAAACTTCAAAAGGTTTGGTACAATTTACACCCACAGGACTATCATTGATCCAAGTTGCATACGTCTATCTTCAATGGTGTAGGAGGAGTTCATGGACATTACACGCCTACGTATTTACTTACGTACGAACCGGCTGTAATAATATCCCCGCTAAAGAAAACATATCTGTTGTATATAGTACTATGTTAGTTGAATTGCACATTCTTGTGTCTTGCCAAAATTTCCGGAAGTAGAACAAAAATCTGGTGCTCTGCACCTAAGCAGAAAGAGTCAAAAATATGCGATTGTTTGTGTACTTGTCAATCACTCTCAGTCACAAAACAATGGACGATAGTATGTACTTAAACATTTAAATTTGAAGGAATGGTCACACTTGCAAATCGAAGAAATCAGTTTCTTAATATATAGGTGGATCATACGAATGAAAATAATTTTTGTAAACACACACAAACACACACACACACACATTACCATCCGCATGTAGCACGAGCTCTTGAAAATACTTTCTAGTCTACTACGTGTATGCACGAAGATTGATAGGGCAGTTTTAAGTGACGCAATGCATACAAGTTTATCGTTTGTCTACATGAATATTTGAGGCGGTGGAAGGCATGGTTTAGGTTAGGTGCTTTACGGCACAGCAACATTTTGAAGGTTATATAATGCCGAAATAAGCTGAGTAAAGTGGTTTTCCCAAGGACACACCACTGTAGCCTATTTGGGCTGACCCGATGGTAGGTCTTTATCAGCATACCACCATTAGTTTACACGTGGAAATTCTATAGCAAAAAACAATGTGTATATGTTGATCTTAAGGAGGAATATTGCAGAATATGAAGCTGTTTGCATTCCAAATTACGGTCCTTATATTTCCTGATTGACGGAAAAACAATTCGTATATTTTCACATCAGCCATATGAAGGATCACCGTAAAATAGCATGATGTGTACACCTCAAAACTAACCCATCATTGATCTCTAACTATGACGTTTTACTAAGTATATCGGTTAAAATGGTACAAAAGAGTGAAGTGAACAAGTTTCTTTTTTATGATGAAAGCTGAATGGACGCATCCGCCTCGTCAGCTTATTTCCCTTTAATTGGGTTTGCATATTACAACCTGTGACCTAACTGTATTCTTTGTAAAGATTGTGGTTACTTTAAGCTCCATATATCATAGACTGGTTTCCAATTATTGCTCCCAGTCAATCCAATAAAAAGTATGTGTACTTCCTATCTTTTTTTCACTCAAAAAGTAGTGTTTATCACATCATTTCTGAGTGTAGAAATATAAAAAAATATCATTGATTAGTCAGTACTCCATTGAAATGAATGCATTCAGTTTCAATTCACACCTTAAAGTACGTATTCAGCTTTTCAGATCTATTTAAGATCTATTTAATGATATTCAGTGTAAGTTTGATCCTTAAGAATTCTGCCCCACCATCTCTCTGATTTGTCTCCAACTGAAGAAAAAAAAAACTGTTGATTGACATTGAGTACAAGTTTCCTCACTTAAAATGCTTACTCTGTTTCTGATTTTACCACCAAGAGCAAATTTTTTACGGTTCTATTCATTCGAATCGTCATGTAAAAAGTTTCCTGAGGGTAAACACTTTCAGCTGGCCATGAGGTTGCTCTCCGGACCAATTTTTCATATTGCCCCATAACACTGGTCTACACTTTTTTCGAAGTCGTCTGCTTCAGAGATAAAATGTGCAATTTATTAGAGATTTTGATGTGCTGAATTCAAATATGACAATTAAAACAACTGATTGGCTGCTGTTTCCAAGATATTTAAGTTTTTACATTTTACGTCTATGTATATTGTGTACATAGTAGAGTTTTAATCATAAATTGTAAACCTAGGTCTTTTCATGTGTTTATGGTTGCTTTACATGATAATCTTTCACCTGTCCTATTTATGTAACACTTAAAAAATCAGCAAGAGGGTTATATAAATAAAAAATATATTGAAACAAAAGTCAAAAAACTATTATGTGTATATAAGTACATAGTTTAGTCCTTATTCAGTGTCTACTCGGCGCTTCTTGGCTTGTCTCTTGTATTCACTAAATGGAGCATCTCTTGTCACTGTCCAGCAATAGTCTGCAAGCACTGATTGGCTCCATTGCCCTGATAGCGTTTCTCCATTGTTGCAATGTCCTGGTGAAATCGCTCGCCGTGCACGTAGCTCACTGCTCCGCAGTTCGGTGGAAAAAAACTTAGATGACTGTTATGTATGATGTTTATATAATATTATAAATATTTTAGGAAATTATAAATGTTTCTTCACTTTAATATTTGCTTAAATCTTAATGTTTATCAGGAAAAACATGTTTAACTAGTGTCCTTGAATTAGGTTGTTTTGATCAATATGTTTTCTCAATTTGAAGGTCAAGGTTGAATTTTGTTTACAAGTAAAATTCCATTAAGATGACTCATATTCTAGAACATTCTGTCATGTGACCAATCTTTATATATGCCATGTTTGGTGGACATTTATTCAGTTTTGACATTACCATCAGTCTTGTAAAGTGCTATTACAGTTGTGAAAATTCATTACAAATTCTAAGAGAGGAATTATTTTAAATATTCATTGGATTATAACAGTGCTCACAAACTTTTGGATTTTGGATTTTTAATTGATGATTTTGGAATTTAACTGAACTTATTCAGAGATTTTGGAATACTTCATTTTGACATCAGCACATCAAGATTTCTAGTACATCAGGACTTTGGAGACCATTAGCACATCATAACATTCAAGGACACAGCCGTGAATTCGGAACATTCTATATTTAGGATTTGTGATTAGAACAATCATTCTCATTGGATTATTAGGATTTCAAAACACATTACCGTAAGTGACTTTTTGATTTTTCATTTTAATTATCTAGTAATAAATTGCTTGTTGATTTTTACTTGATTTGTTGGTTTCACTTTCTTTCTGTTACATTTTTCTTAGACCATAGAGTCGTAACAGAAATTGGGGGCTCGTCCGGGATCTGAATTTCTTTAAAGCATATTAGAGATATTAAAGTTATTTTTGAAATTCATATTGATTTTGTCTCGGAATTTTTTTTTTTTGTCTTTGGCAAAGATTTTTAAATAGAGAAATTTTTTTGTGTGAAACCAACAAGCATTTACAATGGCATCTAATGTTCAGAATTTCATTTCAAAACCTACCCAGGAGGGGTTAGAGTGCATGAGAAAGGATGAGTTGCTCGAACTTGCCAGAAAATACAGTCTATCTGAGGCAAAAGTATCATTGACAAAACAGGAGATAAAGATTATTTTGATTCAGTATTTAGTAGGAAAGGGAATTTTTGAAAATAGTGCTTTAAGTTTGAAGAGAAAGCCTGTATCTGGTTCTGACAGGAAATTAAGGGAATTAGAGTTAAAGAACCAGATGGATTTAGAATTGGCAAAGCTTCAGATTCAGAGAGATAGAGAGAGAAAGAAGAGAGGCAGATACAGATGGAGAGAGAGAAGGAAGAGAGGCAGATACAAATGCAGAAAGAAGAGAGGCAGATACAAATGCAGATGCAAAGAAAAGAAAGGGAAATGCAATTTAAGTTAAGAGGATTAGAACTGGCAAACAGAGCACACTCCACTCCTTTAAACACAAGTTCAGGTTTTGATGTTACTAGATATATTAGGTTAGTACCCCCTTTTCAGGAAAAAGAAGTAGACAAATACTTTCTTCATTTCGAGAAAATAGCCGAAAACTTGAAATGGCCCAGAGAGCATTGGACTTTGTTATTACAAAGTGTACTTATTGGCAAAGCTCGTGAAGTCTACACTTCACTGTCAGTACAACAAAGCACTGATTATGATGTGGTTAGGGAGTACATCTTGAAAGCTTATGAGTTGGTACCAGAGGCATATCGATCAAGGTTTAGGAATTGTAGAAAAGAAACTGGACAAACTCATGTCGAATTTGCAAGGGATAAAGAACAACTATTTGATAGGTGGTGCTCAGCCAAGAAAGTTGATCAAGCTTATGATAACCTCAGACAGCTCGTATTAATTGAAGAGTTCAAGAGGTGCATCCATAGTGATGTTAAAACCTATCTTGACGAGCGGAATGTGGAAACTTTGGAAAATGCTGCTCGTATGGCTGATGATTATTCCTTGACTCACAAAATTTCATTTGGCAATAAGCCGTCCTCTCAGCAGTTTTCTGGTAAAAAACCATTTCAATCTCATTCGAGTACTTCCAAATTTCACAACAGCACAACTGTTAGGAATCAAACATCTGATAAGACTGATCAGAAATCCTTATCTCTTCCTACGTGCACTTATTGTAAAACGAAAGGGCACATTATTTCTGATTGCTTCAAGTTGAAAAATAAGCAACAGAGAAAAGACAGAGCTTTTCCAAATGCTCTTATTTCTACGAGGTCAAGGTCACGGTCTTGTATTGAAAGCAATACATTTGTTGGGTCAAACAAACCCCAGTCTGATTCTATCTTGGAGGCTTATGAACCATTCATGTCAGAAGGTTCTATATCACTTATTGGTGATTCTGCCAAACCTATCCCAATTAAAATATTAAGGGACACTGGAGCTTCTCAGAGTCTTTTATTATCAGGTACTTTGCCTTTGTCTGAGGAGTCTTCTTCAAGGGAAAGTGTTCTTGTTCAGGGAGTAGAGTGCGGCTTTGTAAATGTTCCTCTTCATTGTGTAAATTTGACATCAGACTTAGTTTCTGGACCTGTGACTGTTGGGGCAGTGACTTCTTTACCCATAGAGGGTGTTCATTTATTACTAGGCAATGACCTAGCTGGAGATAAGGTTGTGGTTAATCCACTTGTAACTGACAAGCCTTGTTTGGATCAGAAAGTTGATCCTGTCGAAACTGAAATCCCTGATTTGTACCCTGCTTGTGCAGTTACTAGAGCTATGGCAAAAAGAGCTCTTGAGAGTGATGTTGATCAGGATATTATTCCTTTAGCTGACACATGTATTGGTCAGTTTTTTGATGAGGTCACCTTTTCCTCAGGTATTGATCAATCAAACGGTATTGATCACAGTGATCCTCTTTTGGCAACTCATTCTCTTTGTCCTAATCAGGATGACAAACGACAATCCCTTGTCGTTGAACAGGAGCAAGATCCCGAGATATCTTGTTTGTTTCAGAGGGCTATTAGTGAAACTGAAGCCACACAAGTTCCAGTGTGTTACTTTGTGAAAAATGGGGTCCTTATGAGGAAATGGAGACCACCTGATGTACCCGCTGGTGACGAGTGGTCAGTGAGCTATCAAATTGTTGTTCCTAAGTCATATCGACAGGAAATTCTTAATTTAGCCCATGAAACTCCTTTGGCTGGTCATTTAGGAGTCCGTAAGACTTATCACAAGATCTTGAATCATTTTTATTGGCCGAAACTCAAAAGTGATGTTTCTAAATACTGCAGATCTTGTCACACTTGTCAAATGGTAGGAAAACCCAATCAGAAGATACCTAAGGCTCATCTGCAACCTATTCCTGCATTTGATGAACCATTTAGTAGAATAATAGTAGACTGTGTTGGTCCTTTACCTAAAACCAAGTCAGGCAACCAATACTTGTTGACCATCATGTGTGCATCTACAAGATTTCCAGAGGCAATTCCTCTGAGAAATATAAAAACTAAAACTATTGTGAAAGCTTTGGTGAAGTTTTTTACACTTGTTGGCCTTCCCAAATCTGTCCAGTCAGATCAAGGGTCAAATTTTATGTCTGGAATTTTCCAACAAGTTATGCATGAATTAGGCATCCAACAGTTTAAATCTTCTGCCTATCACCCTGAAAGTCAAGGTGCTTTGGAAAGATTTCATCAAACTTTGAAGAATATGATTTGATCATATTGCTTTGATACAGAAAAGGATTGGGATGAGGGTGTTCATTTGTTGTTGTTTGCTGTTAGGGAATCAGTTCAAGAGTCGTTGGGTTTTAGTCCCTTTGAACTAGTTTTTGGTCATACTGTCCGTGGACCATTGAAATTATTGAAAGAGAAACTTCTTTCAAATGAAGATTCAAAGATTAATCTTCTTCATTATGTCTCTGATTTCAAATACAAGTTGTCAAAGGCCTGTGAAGTAGCAAGAACTAATCTTCACACTACCCAGTCAAAAATGAAATTAAGGTATGACAGAAATTCACAGGAAATGAGTTTTAAACCTGGTGACAAAGTTCTGGCTCTCTTTCCCATACCTCAGAATCCTCTTCAGGCTAAATTTTATGGTCCTTATACCATTGAAAAGAAAGTAAATGACTTAAATTATATCATTAACACTCCTGGGAGACGGAAACAGAAACAACTTTGTCATATAAATATGTTAAAGGAATATTTTGACAGAGATAGCTCAGCTAATTATTCTGTTAATTTAGTTGTACCTGTCCCACACAGTGAAGATATCAACGATGGAATACGATCAGACTATAGTGACTCTGGTATAACCAATCTTCGGAATTCAGAAATATTGAACAACCTAAACCAGAAACTTTCCCATCTACAACAACAGGAAAGAAATGAACTAAAACAGCTATTACATGAATATGAGCACTTGTTTCCTGATGTTCCAACACGAACAAGTAAAATTTATCATGACGTTGACATTGTAGATTCTGCGCCTGTGAAACAGCATCCTTATAGGATGAATCCTCTCAAACAGAACTATCTGAAGAAAGAAATTCAGTATTTACTGGAGAATGATTTCATAGAACCAAGTAAAAGTAACTGGAGTTCACCATGTATTCTTGTTCCCAAGCCAGATAATACATTCCGTATGTGTACTGACTATAGAAAAGTCAACAGTGTCACCAAAACTGATTCATTTCCAATCCCAAGAATGGACGATTGCATTGATAAAATTGGAAATGCTAAATATGTCACCAAGTTTGACCTTTTAAAAGGATTCTGGCAAATTCCATTGACGGAAAGGGCAAAAGAAATTTCAACATTTGTAACTCCAGATGGACTTTATCAATATAAAGTCATGCCGTTTGGAATGAAAAATTCGCCTGCAACGTTTCAACGTCTGATGAACATGATAACATTTGGTCTTGATAATTGTGACGCTTATATCGATGATGTCGTTATCTACAACAACACCTGGGAAGATCATTTGGAAACCATTCGAAAATTCTTTGATCGACTCAGCGATGCGAATCTGACAATTAATTTGAGCAAAAGTGAGTTTTGCCATGCTTGTGTCACATTTTTAGGACATATTGTGGGACAAGGTCAAGTTAAACCTATAGAAGCTAAGGTCAAAGCTATCTCTGAATTTCAAGTTCCAATTTGTAAAAAGCAACTGATGCGATTTCTAGGTATGGCTGGATATTATCGGAAATTTTGTTCCAATTTTTTCCAAAATTGCTGAACCTTTGACAAGTTTATTGAGTAAGAAAACCAAATTTCATTGGTCTGACAAGTGTCAGGAATCTTTTGACAAGTTAAAGGCCATGCTTAAGAATGCACCAGTTCTTTCTGCACCAAATTTTAGCCAATCATTTAAATTATCATTTAAATTATCTGTTGATGCAAGTGATGTAGGGGTTGGTGGAGTATTGATTCAGGAAGACAAATGTGGTGTGGATCACCCTGTGTGTTATTTTTCTAAAAAACTAAACAAGCACCAGAAAAATTATTCCACAATTGAGAAGGAATGTTTGGCTTTGATATTGGCTTTACAGCATTTTGAAGTGTATGTTATCTCAGCTCTTTCTCCAATTATTGTGTACAGTGATCACAATCCCCTTACTTTCATCAACAAAATGAAAGATAAAAATCGGAGATTGTTGAGATGGAGTTTGATATTGCAGGAATATAACATTGACATCAAACACATCAGGGGAAAAGACAATGTAATTGCAGATGCACTATCACGTGCCTAGAAATGTAATATTGCTTGATGTAATTAAGTCCAGTATCATAAAACATGTTCTTATGTAATTTTGGTTATTATAGTATTAGATGTATATTCAAAAGAAAGCTTTATTATATAAATCTTTCTTTTTCTTTATGAGGGGAGGTGTTATGTATGATGTTTATATAATATTATAAATATTTTAGGAAATTATAAATGTTTCTTCACTTTAATATTTGCTTAAATCTTAATGTTTATCAGGAAAAATATGTTTAACTAGTGTCCTTGAATTAGGTTGTTTTGATCAATATGTTTTCTCAATTTGAAGGTCAAGGTTGAATTTTGTTTACAAGTAAAATTCCATTAAGATGACTCATATTCTAGAACATTCTGTCATGTGACCAATCTTTATATATGCCATGTTTGGTGGACATTTATTCAGTTTTGACATTACCATCAGTCTTGTAAAGTGCTATTACAGTTGTGAAAATTCATTACAAATTCTAAGAGAGGAATTATTTTAAATATTCATTGGATTATAACAGTGCTCACAAACTTTTGGATTTTGGATTTTTAATTGATGATTTTGGAATTTAACTGAACTTATTCAAATATTTTGGAATACTTCATTTTGACATCAGCACATCAAAGATTTCTAGTACATCAGGACTTTGGAGACCATTACACATCATAACATTCAAGGACACAGCCGTGAATTCGGAACATTCTATATTTAGGACTTGTGATTAGAACAATCATTCTTATTGGATTATTAGGATTTCAAGACACATTACTGTAAGTGACTTTTTGATTTTTCATTTTAATTATCTAGTAATAAATTACTTGTTGATTTTTACTTGATTTGTTGGTTTCACTTTCTTTCTGTTACATTTTTCTTAGACCATAGAGTCGTAACATGACAGTGCAAAAATGTATCTTTAGTGACATGTTGCAACCAAGGCTTTTGTATGCCTTGAGGAGGTTTTCCACCAACTCCCTGTATTTGTCTGCCTTGTTGTTTCCGAGAAAATTTGTTGCCACTAACTGGAAGGCTTTCCATGCCGTCTTTTCCTTGCCATGCAGTGCACGGTGAAATGCATCATCTCGAAGAAGTTCACGAATCTGAGGACCAACAAAGACACCTTCCTTTATCTTAGCTTCACTTAACCTTAGAAATGTTCCATGGAGGTACTTGAAAGTTGCTTGTGTTTTGTCCATGGCCTTAACAAAGTTCTTCATCAGATCGAGCTTGGTGTGCAAGGGTAGTAACAAAATCTTCCTTGATTCAACAAGTGGTGGATGCTGAACACTTTTCATCCAAGGCTGGAATGACTGTCGGAGTGGCCAATCTCTCTTGATGTAGTGGGAATCTCTCGCACGACTATCCCATTCGCAGAGAAAACAGCAGTACTTTGTGTATCCAGTCTGCAGACCAAGCAAGAGAGCAAGAACCTTGAAATCGCCACAAAGCTGCCACTGATGTTGGTCATAGTTTATGCACCTCAAAAGTTGTTTCATATTTTAATAGGTTTCCTTCATATGGACTGCATGCCCAACTGGAATTGATGGCAAAACACTGCCATTATGTAGCAAAACAGCTTTAATACTCGTCTTCGATGAATCAATGAACAGTCTCCACTCATCTGGATCATAAACGATGTTGAGGGCTGCCATCACACCATCGATGATGTTGCAGGCTACAAGATCACCTTCCATGAAGAAGAATGGGACAAGATCCTTTTGACGGTCACGGAACATGGAAACCCTAACATCATCTGCCAGGAGATTCCACTGCTGTAGTTTGGAACCCAACAGCTCTGCCTTACTCTTTGGTAGTTCCAAATCCCTGACAAGGTCATTCAGCTCACCTTGTGTTATGAGGTGTGGTTCTGAGGAGGATGATGGGAGAAAATATGGGTCATGTGACACTGATAGTTCAGGACTAGAAATTTCATCCTCTTTCTCTTCCTCGTCTGACTCAAGTGAGAATAATTCTGGTGCATCAGGAACCAGCAGTCCTTCTCCGTGGGGTACTGGGCGTAGAGCTGACGGAATGTTTGGATAATGCACAGTCCACTTTTTCTTCTTTGACACACCTTTCCCAACTGGAGGCACCATGCAGAAGTAACAATTGCTGATATGATCTGTTGGCTCTCTCCAAATCATTGGCACTGCAAAAGGCATAGATTTCCTTTTCCGGTTCAACCACTGGGGAAGATTTGTTGCACAAGTGTTGCAGCATATGTGTGGGGCCCACATCTTGTCCTGATCTCCAATTTTGCAGCCAAAATAAACGTGATAAACGTTCTTAACCATAGTGGTTATACTGCGCTTTTGTGATGCAAAAGTCACTTCACCACAAACATAGCAGAAGTTATCTGCATTGTTCACACAAGTACGAGGCATCTTTGCTCACTTTGACTAAACAGAAATGTGTCCCTTTGCAAAATCAAACACTGACAAAAAAGAGAGAACGACACTGTATGATTTGTAGAGCTGATACATGGCAATTTCTTCAGCAGAGTGATGCAAGCTTAGTTATGATTGCATCATCCATGACTTCTAGGAGTAACATGATGCAATTCATATCATGTATGACGCAATACCAGCTTCAGATTGCATCATTCATTGTTTTGCCTAAAAAGCAAGCACTGTCCAAACCCAGTCATAGATTTATTCATAGATCCAGCCAAAGATGTATTTTAGTCATTTCTGGTTTAAATTGAGATCCCTCCCCTTTATAACTCACTTATCCTCCGCCATTCCCAAGTCAAGGATCGTATATACTGACCCAATATAATATCTTTAAAATTCGAGCCAATCAACAATTTTAAGCATTATTTTCGTTCTCAGTGACCCAGAAATAGCAAAGTTTCCCAACATTTATTGCGGAAGCATTTTGGCTGTAGACCAGTGTAATCAAACTTGTTCTAATATGAACTGTTGTGTCGGATGTTTCTAGGTTTATTAATATGCCCAGGCCTCAATATTATGGTGAATCGCGATGTTGCAGTGCCTATGTCCACATGATATATTTATTAATGTGACCAGGCCTCAATATCATGGTGAATCGCGATGTTGCAGTGTCGATGTCCACACGATAGATTTATTAATATGACCAGGCCTCAATATTATGGTGAATCGCGATGTTGCAGTGCCGATATCCACACGATAGATTTATTAATTTGCTCAAGCCTCAATATTATGGTAAATCGCAATGTTGCAGTGTCGATGTCCACACGATAGATTTATTAATATGACCAGGCCTCAATATTATGGTGAATCGCGATGTTGCAGTGCCGATATCCACACGATAGATTTATTAATATGCCCAGGCCTCAATATTATGGTGAAGCGCGATGTTGCAGTGCCGATGTCCACACGATAGATTTATTAATATGCCCAGGCCTCAATATTATGGTGAAGCGCGATGTTGCAGTGTCAATGTCCACGCAATAACTATCATTGTTGGTTAATAAACAGATCAGTACTGAAATGAATCAATCGTTGAGTTTGTGTGACAATAATAATAATTTGGAGGTCATTTTCACGATGAATGGTCTCGAAGACCATACTTGTTTGTTCCGCTCGTGTTAGTAGGTAGTCAGACACAGGTATATCTTGTCAAGCGGCAACGCTACCGTCGTTAACAAATGACATGGTTTATATTAAAGTTTTATGCTAAAGTGTTGTTTTTTAACAAAGGTCATTAATTTGTTTTTAATCTTAGCCGTATATGCAGAAATTACATATTAAAATCCTAAGAAATATGCAAAATATCAAAGCTTACAAAAGCCTTTGAAATGATCATATTGATGAGACAGAAATACGTCCCTGTTAAATGTGCCAGAATAAATAAACAAAGAAAGACAAACAGATTGTTTTGATTACTGGGACAAATTATTTGCCAACGGAAAGTGCCATATGTACAAAAAATAAAAATCGTTTTCTTCGTCAATAAGACCTGTCACAAAAAAAAAAATTAGGTAGACACTATTCTACAAATGCTGCAATATGAAGCTCCACGACGTAGTTTATCAGATAGTTATATCCGGTTTGAAATGTGCTCTGTCTCCCTATCACAGCTGTTATTTTACCGCGGATCGAGGAAGTGCTATAATATCGACTAACAATCTAATCATTTTGTGCTGTGATGTGAATAAATGTACCACTAAGAAAAGAAGTACTATAATATTAATAAATTGACCACTCAGTTTCGAAGTGCAATAATAATAAATAAACCACTCAGCTGAGCTTGTAGGGTTTCCAATATATTGTAATCGCTTTTTTCCATGACATCTTGTTATTAATGAGAACGTTTGATTGTGTTTAACCCCTATAAACTCCATAATGGCCGGGATAAATTTCATAAGCTTATTTTTCACATGACTACCGTGTTATTTACGTTCGTAAACCCATTTTGTATTATTTACTTAAGTGTGAAACATACAAAATTATTGGTGAAATATTTTCATATTTTTCTTAATTTGTATATTTCAACATATGAAACATATACTGACCGGCAACCAATTGTCGCCACGTACCAGTTGTCGCCATGGTTATATTTTTTCGCGAACCCACGCGAATTTCAGTTTCCGGTTTTTAGAGTATGAACAGAACGCAAAGTTGATAATCTTCTGCAAACACAAACAATAACTAAGTCATATAAGCAAAGTTTCAAACAATATTACCCCTACCAGCACATGTTCCAACTGGTGGTGGTGGTGGTGGTGGTGGTGCGTGGGAGGAATCACGTGACATCATTTACATATGTAACTTAAACCTATCTTGACAGTAGGTCTTTCAATAAGACAGGCGCTGTTGTCGTGTTTACAGTATAATTATAGGTTACTGCATTTGTATGGGAAAATATAAACGAGTTTTTCTGAGCTAAACTGAACGACGTTAGGAGTGCAGTATAGCTCAGAAAAAAACGGGTTCATATTTCCTATACAAATGTAGTAACCTTTTTATTATATACTCGTTTTGCTTTTCTACCTAAGGCTGAATAATAAAAGGGACACACTACAAGAAACAAAGTAACTGAATTTCTGCTAGATTCCAAAGTAAATACACAATCGTAGTTAAACCAATACACAGTAACCGTATTCATGCGCGCATGGTACCGCCCAGCGACCTATGAACTTGGTAGCGTACCGCGTCCTCAGTCATTCGTTTCAAAACGAAATCTCATTTTGGTCTACTTAAAATTGAAATTTAGAGTCATATTGTGAATGACTGCGTATTGGAACAACTTTCCCAGTCGGTCTGGAATGGAGGGATTTTGTTTTTCTGTCGATCGAACTAAATTCTGCTTTTTTAGTTGTGGTGGGCTGGCGTTATTAGCTGGGTCGATTACGTACGATGAACAATGTAGCTGTAATGACTTGTCTTGACAGCAAGTTGCAGATTTGTTTCTGTTCTACCATTGATAGTTTGGGAATCAATAGGTGGACAATATATGAAATTCTTTTAATTGATATTCGCAATAAGATGCAGGATTAAATATTTTTTGTTAGGGAATATCAAAATTGGAGTGCAGTAAATTCTCCTTTGGGATGTGATTTCTCTTGGAAATGTAGTCTTTAGATTGCAGTGCAGTTTCGCGCCGTGGATAATCTCACTGCTGCTTCCAAAAAAAATTTAAATATCCGAAATGCACAGATATTTAGAAACTAAGCAATATTAAGAAGGTAATAGGCAGAAACTTGTACAAAATTTGTTAGAGAGACAAACTACATATATCATCAAAATGCTCTATATGTCCATTCGATATGGTGTATTTTACAAAATCAAAGAATATTTCAGGTAATCTGAAACATGAATATTGAAAACTTCAAACCAACAGGGAAAAGTCTGGTAATACTTTAACAGACACTATATTTCTCTCATTGACATACACAAATACAAAAGAACTTTAACACTAAACCATTTTCAAAAACACTTGAAACATGAAGGTTAGTTCTAGTTCTATAAATAAATAAATAAATCGTGCTTTCATGCCGATACTTACATAAAAACAAAAACCTCAGTGACATTGCCATAATATGATACAGAATCTTCAGTATTTCTCAAGCAGTTTGTGCAATCATAAATTTTAATTTCGTTAAAATGGTCTGCCACGATTGAAATGGTTATCAACCGATTGGCGCTATACTACATAGTGCCATGTTCCGTGGGAATAAACATTAGGGTCTCGAGTGGTTTTAGGGGGTGCTAGTGGCCATGAGTCTGAAGAAGAAGAAGAGAGAGGTGGTGATGATGATGATGATGATGATGATGATGATGATGATGATGATGATGATGACGACGACGATGATGATGATGACCACGACAGGGCCGGACGCAAACATTCATTGGGGTAGGGGGCTGGGTTATATCGATGATGATGACGACGACGATGATGATAATGATGACCACGACCACGACAGGGCCGGACGCAAACATTCATTGGGGTGGGGGGCTGGGTTATATCGAGGGGGTGTGAGCGGGAAGAAGGCTTCCACCCGTCCGCGTTTACAAATATTTTGTATTTGTTCATTATTGTCGTAACATTTATAGTGTATCTAGGCCTATTATTTTACCTCAATTCTAAGCAAATTTTAATGCTATACATACAAATGATAGAGACCTTTTAAAATTTACCACTGTTGCTTTCCACTTTTCACAAATGCCAAAAATACAAGACTTGTGCCTTGGTTCCTTTTTTTTTTTTTTTTCTTTTTTAAACTGACAATAAATATAACTGCATAAAGTTATCATTACCAACACCGTCGTTTAGTAATAATGATCTGGTAACAACACTTTAAACTTTTACATATAAACTGTCAGCCCTATCAGTTCTAAAACTATTACCTGCTTTTGTCTGAAACTTTCTGTGAGTTTGAATCTTCAACTTTATCCTATTTCTGTCTTTTGAAGAAACCAAAACAGTCCAGTGTCGATTGTGGACGCTTAATTATTGCAATGAGAGTACTTCAGCATTGTTCTTACAGTGTATAACTTCAATCTGAGTGAATGAAAACCAAAACCTTGATGTTTACCTACTGAACATTTTCTTTTAATGATCTCCATTGTCTTTTTCTACACAATCTTTCCAAACAGTCAAGCCATAGATGCATCAAACGCTTCGGACCGGGATCATCCAACGCTTTAACTATCTGCACACATAAGCCTCCTTTTAATTGCCTAAACTGTTGAAAATGAATCAATCAAACCGTGTGTATCATTTAAGATTAGTTTGTACTTTACGGTTCATAAATAAATTCTATCATCCATAGGTGCTTGGCGACTGATTTCAACTGGGGAAAAACTTTATTTGTGATATCAAAGCAGTGTCCATAATCCAATGCCAAACTAAGGGATTCATTATCTGAAGATTGAAAAACAGCAAAAGGGTTTCATAAAGGAGAATGTTAAGGGCTATTGGTAATGCGAATAGGCTTAAGAGGGTGGGTGGGAGTTGTATAGCCATATATTTTGTATAGTACGTAATAAGTGAAAAGTTATAAATTATTGACTTTAAGAACAGTCATTTAAATGTGCAGGTTCAGTCTGTTTTGCGGGAAAGATATTTATAAGAGCTAAAATAGGCAATTTGATATTGCATTTTACGCACAATAGATCACGGCATTGAGATGGTATTGAACTATTGCATTGTAATTATCGTGTTGCCTGAAGACTAAGCAAGATGCCACGAGCGTTACATTTTCATATACACTGAGCCTTGCGTACAATGCATGTGGCAAACATCACGATGTCGTGTAATAGGGGGCTGCCATTTTGGTCTTCTTCCAGCAAACCTGGTCCCATGACTGACAGTCATATTACACGCATACCTGTAATCCGATGGCTATCAAACTTTCCATTTTGAAAGTACAGTTGTGGTCGGTACTGTTAATAGCGAAGAAAATTCCTAAACATTCCTGAAATACATACTATGAAATGTCTTATTTGCTTGTTTACATTTTACTTTTTTCCTCTCTTCTTTCACCGCATATAGTTATGTAAATATTAATCCGCCGAAGTTTATATCTTTGGGTATTATCAGTCCTTAGTTCTTAATACCCGTCTAAAGATAATGAAAACTACTTGACATTAGCTAATTATCCTAAATAAATCTTATACATAAATGGGATGTATATTGAATTTGCTTGTAAGTATGAGAACTATTGTAGATGTGGTATGTGTTTCCGTGTGTGAGAAGGCACTTCTCGTAAAGCCAGAGTGTGGTTCAAATTAAGCAAAAGACAACTTTTAACAAAATTACAAACTGATCAGGTAAGATATATGAGCAGTTGCATACTTTAAAGAAACTACTTCGTTCATTTCTGTTGGATGTTACAATTGTCAATAATCGTGAATGTTAAACTAAGTATAGCGCAACATGCTTAGTGACGGTGAATATGACATGTATACATGTATATATCCATGTACTTTTGTACTGTGGATTCTACGGTGTGTCGAATATGCCACGTGTATGAACAGAAAGACATGTGCGCGGAGAATATGAAAATATTCCAGACTGTTCATTTTGGGGATCGTCATAATGTTTGGGACTGAAAACTGTGTCATTATTATTATTACCAAAATACATGTACAATTGTGTCATTGTCTTCACCATAAAATGCTGCTTAAGGCCAGTACTGGCCTCCCTACCTTTCTTTCATGCACTACTGTCATTGTTGTTCAGGACTGACAAAATTCCATTGTATTTGCAAATAGTATGTGCAGAAAAAAAGCCCATGTTCAATTTCTGCAAGTTTTATACAAAATCCACTTCCTCTTGCCACTAAATGGATTATTCATAAGTGTCAGTGACATTTCTATTTTACTGCATACAGACTCCATACTGCTGTACATTGCATTAAAGTCTGTGGACTAAAAGGTATGGAATTGTTTTTATTATAAGTTACTCTTTCACACACTCACTGCTAAATGTTACAGGATAATTAACTGAAAGAAATGGGACATCACTATTACCATAATGTTTAGCCATTTCTTCACAATCAGAGTACCATTCCCCACTCACCTGTACTGAATTGTGCATTACCAATAGCCCTTAAGGATATTAAACATAATTTGTGGGGACATAAAAAGAATAAAGCGGTCCGGCGATACGATGATGATACGCACGACGACAGATAAGAAACGTACTTTGGAAGGGTCCAAAAGTTGTTCACTTCAACCTACTCCAATGTAATGCTGTCATGAATAGACCGATTGAACCTGTCTCTGACATTATGATACATAGAACGAAATTGTTTTTGATTAAGTTTATCATGAGCTTGGTTTAAACAGTATTTATTTACAGAAGTCATCGTGGAAAGTAGATAAAATTGAACAAGAAATATACAAGATTGAGCAACAAGCATAAGCTTATTTCGTGTTCTCACCTCATTAACAATAATATTTACTTTTATAATGTGGCTGATGTGATTAATGAAAGCATGATATTGCAAACATGAAAACATGCTAATGAGCTATTCAAAGAAAATTATAAATACAATATTGTAATAATGTCAGACAGTAACTTATAAGCAGAAACATGTTACTATATATTTGCAAATCAACAAATCTCATGATCTTGACCCGAACACGCGTGAGAGCATTTGTAAAACATTTAGTCTCCCAACCATCTTCAAAATCAGAGACCAGATTCATTTAAAAAGCTACCATAACATCTATATTAAAATAGGTCACAATATGAACGATTACGTATAAGAACTACATGCATAATTATTGTTATTTTTGTTAGTCAGTGAACCAGTCGATTTTCCCAGAGATATTATTTTCATAATTCACTGGAGTGAATTATCAATTTTATGTTGTCACTCAAGAACTTTTTTTCGTAGACATCGATAACATTATGACCAAAGAATTTCATCTGCCATGTTGTCAACTGCTTGGTGCAGTCGAACTGCCACACAAGAGAACCACGTTCGATTCCTTCTATGAACTTAATTTAAAAAATAAAAATATCCAAGTATGTGCTTTCTTATCTTGAATTAGGAATTAGAATTATGTTACAACTCATATTTTCCGTGCGAATGTATACAAAACAGAGCAGAACATAAACGGTAAGCAGCTGACATGACTGTAAGAAAGCTGCTACTTCAATCTATTATATGCATTAGCTACCCATCACGTTTGAGCATAAAACAAAAAGAAAACGCGCTTGTTCCGAGGGAATAATGGATATATTTCATCTCGTGGGTGAAAAACTCTAGTGATTTAGTTGGCTTCGCCACTCGTGAAAATTCAGAGTTTTTCACCCACTCCGTTCTACACTCGAAACAAGCAAATATCATCTATATAGTATTTAAAAACAGAGACCACGTCGAGGAAAACTGCAAGGATGGTGGATTATACTCAATTATGCATTTTTATCTTCTGTGTATCACAAATATTTTGCTTCCAGTGGAAAAGGTACATAGGAAAGATTTGACCGTGTATCATGCTGACATCTACTAGGTTTTGTTACTCCTTTTATTTACTTAAAATGTATGCTCTGAGAGTACTTATGTCAGATTGTGTACTTTTATCTTCAAGCTTTTTTTCAAAACATCTACAAGGTGTAGAATAATGAAGTGACTATACATATTTACCTAACGGTGCACATTTTCTCCTTTATTTCCATGCTGGATGTGTAGCGTTCTTTTAACTTTGTTAACAAGGGTATTATTCTGTGTTTGGTATTTGATTTTTTTCTTCTCACATTACTGCTAAGTTTTTGATTGTTCATTTCTGTATGCATTCGTATGACTGACTGTACCCTTCATAGCACGGAGGAATGAGAATGCGATTTTTTAAAAGTTGGATCGGTGAAACATCAGAAATTGGAATTAGTATAGCTTTACATTTTTATTTCAAGTATTTCCACAATATTTAAGTTTTCCTGAATTTGTTCTGTCATGTGATAACATAATTCTGGTGTATTTTGGTGAATAATTTGAAATATATTTTCAAATCATCAAGCTGAACGCAGCTTAAAAAAGAAGAAAAGATAAGAAAATTTATCATGTTGGCTGGATTTCGCGATTCTCAACACGGTGGCACTTTGGCGCAAGGAAGCAAACCAAAAATCTAAACATACTTTCACTACGTTACAAACATTGCCATGGGTGCAATAAACAATTTTAAATACAAAGCAATTAATTTACTGACACACGAAATAGTGCATACAAATATATGTTTAAACAACTTGAATATTTCCGGGCATTTGGTCTTGTTTTAAATATGTATGAAGCTTTAAACCGTTAATCGTTTTTAGGAAAAATAGACAAAGGACGACTTCAGCGGCCTCTCACTTATAGTAGGTGATTTTTCCAGATACTAGTACTAGTGCTCTTTCTCAATTGATACATTATTGAGCAATCCAAGTTTTCAATAATTTATATCAGATTCAATTATCCAAGAGTAATTTACTTCAAGAAGACAGTCTTTTGGGCTATTTGGATCAAATTAGTACCATCTGAAAAGCAGTGCTGTCACTCTACGTGTTGATCATGTTCGGACACAGTACAATGTTGCCTGGATAAAATTTACAAAGGCATGTTGTCACATGTTCACCAAGGTAATGTAAACACTCTGCATGTATTCAGAACACGAGTACTGAGCGAGAAGTGTTTATCGGTTACGAACGGTTTATATCCAGAGACATGACTGTTTCACGAAATCATCCGTATTTTCCGCAGGAGTTGCATATACCCAACTATGTCCATAATACGTCCAGTATTGTGGAATTACTTGGGATTTTTTTCGGACTAGCAACCGTTGTTTTATTAGTGACCTGGATGTACACGACAAGAAGAAAGTTTCCAATACAGGACCGATTGAAGCTATGCTGGTTTGTAATATGTGGCTTTATACACACGATACTAGAGGGATATTTCAGCCTTTTTCACATGAGTCTGGCCGGGAAAAGTTCCTACCTCGCTCAGATGTGTATGTATACATGTTTATTCAATCATATTAACATAAGTGATTAAGCAACTCGTGAATAGTTTTGTGTGTGTGAGAGAGAGAGAGAGAGAGAGAGAGAGAGAGAGAGAGAGAGAGAGAGAGAGAGAGAGAGAGAGAGAGAAGGAGCGGGTGGGTGGGGGTGGCCGCCGGGTTTGCTCTAAAAATGAGCGCCAAATAACCAGAACGTTTCCATGAGCAAGTTTTCTTTACAGTTGGATGGTACAAATTATGTCCTGGAAACATTGAAAATGCGGAAGCTTCCGGTGGCTTTGTCCCCTGAGCCCCCACCAGGGGTTACATCCTACAGACCCGTTGCCTACTTGTTTACGCTCCGCCCCTGGAGAGAGAGAGAGAGAGAGAGAGAGAGAGAGAGAGAGAGAGAGAGAGAGAGAGAGAGAGAGAGAGAGAAAAATGTCATTTAGAAGTAAACATTTTAGGTTTAGTATCTGATCTACGATTTAATTCTCTTTGCAAATTAACGAGCTAGGTTCCCCCACCCTTTCAAGTATATAACTGGTGCACGTAAGTTTTCAAACGTGGATGGCTAAAAAATGCCGTTTTAATGCTTTTTTACTTAAAAAAATAAAACAACGGATTAACTAATATTTTGATAGATTGTAACAAAAAAAAAAAAAAAAAAGAGCATGGCATAAAGTACTTGTAATTTTGTGTAAATGATGCTGAGCTGGGTATAGATATGATTGTCATGAAAATATTTGAACAATTTATTATTGAAAAAAAAAAAAAAAAAAAAATTAGTCCAAGTGCATCCAGGCTGAAAGGTCATTAAAAATTGTACAAACGATACTGATTAACCATTGGAGACAGCATCCTTGCCATTTAAATTAGCGCAAGTGATGCTGTTATGCTATAAAGCACAGCCTTTCTTCTTAAAATTAGAAAACCATGTCTCTCAGTCGTTGCCAGTGGCGTAGCGAGGGGGTGGGGGGGGGGCGAAAGGGGGCGGTGGCCCCGGGCGGCACTTTCTAGGGGGCGGCAATTTGGTAAGAGTACCGTATATATCATAAATAATATGAATGGAGTTGGGGCGTAATTTTGGTAGTTGGCCCTGGGCGGCACTTGCCTCGCTACGCCACTGGTCGTTGCTTGAATCATATGGGATAAAATTAGAAAACCATGTCTCTCAGTCGTTGCTTTTATCATATGGGATCAAATTAGAAAATCATGTCTCTCAGTCGTTGCTTGAATCATATGGGATCAAATTTTATTACATAATCAGATTTATGCTTGTTATGTATAGATCTATTATTTGTTTTGTATAGATTTATGATTAAGACTTTTTATGATAATTTCTTAAGATATGATGAAGGGTGGTAGACCCTTTTAAACCGACATTCGTACCGCTATTATTTTTTAGAAGTGAAAGTTAACTATATACATGTAGTTTACAAAAATGTTTATTTATCTTATTTCGAATACCAAATACACGGTTAGATTATGCTAGATCATGTTCATCGTAGGGTACTTTACTCTCATGTACAAGGTATCCAGTGGATACCAATTGATAGACCCAAAATTTATTAAAAACATTTTTTCTTTTACTCTTAATTTTAGGGAAAGAATACGGAAAGGGAGATAGTCGATATATCACGTAAAGAATCTCTCTCACTCTCTCTCTCTCTCTCTCTCTCTCTCTCTGTGTCAATCTGTTGTATTCAATACTGTGCGTGTGTCCTACTTTAGCAGAATTTTAAGCCAACCTTTGTCACGACCATGTCTCTTGAGCCTTTACATACAACATTTTTATCATCGACAAAGGAGTCGTATATAATACAAGAAATTTTCAGTAAGAGCTACATCGTCTCTACGTTGTCTCCGATGTTCATCCCCTTTTCCCACTTTCGCAGCTAAATTCTTGTTATAAGTTCTAAGACAACTGTTCACATCTACATACTATCCTCAGTTCCACAGTCATACCCTACTAACGTTTGAAGTATTTGTTTATAGACAGTGACTTAAAAGTTGTGCTAGACGTCTATATTACACGTGCAGAACAGGCAGGATTACATGGCAACCACATTGCAAAAGCGAGGTGGGGTAGGGTGGGTGGTGGCAGCTTGCTGTCGATGTTTAGTTTTTCCACGTGGTTTCTTTCTAAGAAAACGTGTAGTCTGCGTAACACCAGTCATCCATGCAAACTGGCGTTAGTGTGTGATGCAGCTCCTTCTTCAAAGTTAAAGACAGACATCAAATCTAGCGATTTGATTGGGAGTGGCCAACACATGTGCAATTGTTTTAAAAATTTGATCCATCGGGGTGGGTGGGTGGGTGGTTGTATCTAAGAGGAATGGGGTGTGGCGAAGTACAATTACCGTGAAAAGCATGGCACAATACAGTAACATCCCCCTCCCCCACAAAAATAAATAAATACATCTTATAATATTTTGAGCTCTTTTCATGAAACTTGTATACTCGCAAAGAGTTCCCTACAAAAACTCAGCATGTTATGTAGGCATCACAAAATGAATACTTACCGCTAAGCACATAATGGATAACCTCGCCCTTATTATCTACTGTTATTGGACATCATTTATATCTTTCATGCCACATTTTCCAAGTTTACTATAGCCACAACATGTCATATGGATCAGGTAACGAGAACATAGATGAAAGAAAACAATGGAACTCAACCGGTCTCTCATCGTACCACTGGCGACATTAACACCTTTATCATCCTTGGCCACCTGTGCTGAGATTTCCTCGTTTCACATGAATATGCATAAACCTGCCTAACCAATCACTGCGAGCGCAAGTAAAATGTTCTTGCCATTGTGACCCAACATGAACTTTCACGCTATTTAAATGAGCCAATAAAAGTTTCTTTTTCAAACACACTCACTTGTTGATCGAAATAACTGTCACTGTAACTGATGTGTAGAAGATTGCTACATGGTGTTGTTGATGACGTATTTTTGTTTATGCGTACTCATGAAACGCGAGGAAATCTCAGCAAAGGCAGCCACGGGTGATAAAGGAGCGTAGCGGATTGTAACCTGTTGCTTGCGACGATGCCTGTATCTGCGTGCATGCATTAATGCATGGGTACGTAACATCTCACAACTCCTGTGCCATTTGAGGTTGAGACTTAAAAACCTGGGATATGCTTAAATACGGTTGGTAGATGTGCACAACGGTCTGCAAGTTTCAATAAACCGATGGAGTTGGCGTGAAGAGGGGTGTGGGTGGGATGGGGGAAGGGTTAGTAGACCGAGTTTTCTCTGTCATGTAAATTAGCTTTTCATTACACTGTATTTGCCTATTTTTGTGCGGAATTAAAAAAAAAACCTCTTAAACTTATAGTATGGGCGATTTTCTCTGGCTAGGCGCTCACGATTTTGATAGCTGGATTTTCCTAAGGCGTACGTCAGTTTATGAGAAAGCAGGAATGCTACAAAGACTTTAGTTTATAATTTATTTATTTATTTCAGCTCAGATTCCTTTATGGTATGTATGGAATCAATCACAGCCTTCATCGATGGACCTCTTTGTTTTTTAACAGCGGCGGCGTTTTTGTTGAGACGACCCTCTCCTTACCGTTACATTCTGCAGCTGATTGTCTCGCTATTGCAATTATATGGCGACACCCTGTACTTTCTAACAGAGATAAAAGAAGGGTTCAAACACGGCGAAATGTGGCACCCTCTTCATTTTTGGTTTTACTTCGTTTTTCTGAATGCTTTTTGGATCATTGTACCTCTTATTATGATAATGCAAGCCGCGCGCCACCTGGTTGAAGCCCAGAGCAAGTTGGACCCTAATGGGAGTTCTAGGCAGAAGAAGAAGGCATATTAATAGTGTATGGACTAGAATGCTGATTAGACACTATTATATTGTCCATCAGCGGTTCCTCTTTGCTGAACTACACAATTTAATTCTGTTGTTATAACCTACAGTATACTCTATCAATTGTTTACTTTTGGAGTGTGTATATACCGTTGTCTAAGGAAACCAAAACGGCATTAGAACATTTACGACACGAGTAAAGATTGGAGGAAGAAGGGATAAATGACTATTAAATCAACTTCTGTAGCATGTTCTGATTTAAAATTATATATTGAAGATAGGACCGACTCATCCTTATTTACATATAGGTTAGTATGTAAGTAGTTCGTTAGGTAGTTAGTAATAATTAAGTAGGTAGATAGATAAACAGATACAGATGCAGATAGATGGATACATAGATTACGTGAGTTGGTGTAAGAAACAGATGGAGACAAACAAAAAGCTTACAAGAAATGAATGAAAAAGCAGTATTCCGCTAATACAGGATGTAGACAACTTTCTTTGTTATTTCTAGCCTATGCTCAACTATCTATGAACATGTAAATGTAATAGAAGCATACTATAAAGAAAGGAAGTAATGAATAAATGTTATTTGTTGTTTTTTTTTCTTTTGTATTGTAAGTAATGAAACAGAAACAAAAACAAACAAAAAAATCGCTGTGGACATTTTTCATTTCTTATGTACTAGTAGTAAATGCTGAAATAAATGGCAACACAATGAAAAGTATACAGCATTTGTG